>JAMKCH010002994.1:0-392474 GCA_023653785.1 Ophioderma brevispina
TAGAGGGCGCTGATAGGCCAATAGGGGGCCTACATTTTTGGGCACGCGTCAGAAATGTTTTCAGGGGCTCAATATGTATAGGCATGCCAAGTTTCACGCTTTTAGGAAAAAGGGAGCACATAAGGGTGCATAGGGACTGGGCTATAATGCATATGGATGGTCAAAGTGGAGTGTGTAATCCCAATGGGATAAAAAGTTTAATTTAATAAATAAATAGAAATGGAGATTATGGATAATATTGGATGTTAATGGGATGTACATTTTTAGAAAAGAACTCCCCGTAATAAGGTCAGCAATAAGCCGTTTTTAAAATTAATGAAATCGTTGTGTAGCGTTTAGAGTGAAACGATTTACAGAACTGTAAACATCTACCAGGGGAAATATTTTAAAAACATCTGCAAATCATTTTAAGTTTGTTGTCCTCGACCTAAAATTGGAGGAAATACTGAATACAAATAAAATTAGAGCTGGAATGCTTCACTTATGTAATCATGTGGTAATGCTCCATTCAAGAAATTACATTAATTTTTTTGAAGTCTTGGCAAAAAACAGGAGAGTGGGTAAACGTTAAATTGAAAAGTATTTACCCATTCTGAACAGCGCCCTTATATTGTGTAATCCTACGGTTATGCCAGGGGTTGGGGAGGGAGGGTGGTCTTTCAAAAGAAAAGAAGGAGAGGGCATTGAAGTCAGGATCAAATTCTCAAACAATGCATATTTTCAGGGCCTTCTCGGGGCCTCTGGACCCCACTAGGGCTCTGGGTCCCTTGTCCCGCGGGGTGCCCCCCCCTCAGCGGCCCCCTGGACCCCTTGCCGTTGTGTCTTTTTGCATTGTCCCTAGGATCCAGCTGCGCGCATGGTCGAATTCTAATGGAGCATTTGGTTATACTTTTGGATTTCGGATATCGAATTTACCTTTTCAAGAGGCCACCCCTTAAAAATTTGAAATTATCTTCTATACTACACGCCTTCCTTGTCTCCTAGGTCTTTGGATACATGTAAATAAGACGTAGACAAACATTTTTTATTAAACTGAAACGAGGCGACATGCGAATTTTTTTGAGGTTGAAATTTCTCTCGATTCTCCCGGCGTAAATAATGAACCCCGCCTTATTTAAAACTTGTTTTTCCAGTGTCATTCGTCATTCAAGTTTAACATCGTTTTACAATGGTTCTTGCAATCAAGATTTACGAGGAATTATGACTATATTTTGCTACAAACGGTTTAACAAAATCTCTAGTCAAATTCTTACTAAAACACTATATATTTTTATATATTGTCCTGTATTAACAGGTGAGATATCAAAACAGTGATAAGCTGCAATTCTTGTAAAAGGTAACATTGGATTGTGCGATCTTAGCCCGATCTTAGTCGTCCTGCTACGTTGGCTAGTAAAGCATTACGGTTGTGTTATGCTGAGGATCTACTTCACATTGCCTCATCGGTTTCCCGCGGGAGCCGTTTCGTCGTCTGCTGACAGATAACTGCTTTGTGTGCGGATATTTTCATATACGACTAATTAATTGCACACTCAAACGTGTGATTTTGAATATACGAAACCGATACATTCTTACAGCGATTGCACAAAGACTAGCAGATTTTGGTTCTCACGGTTGAGTGCGTGATGAAATTGTATATATATATCGTGATTGCTTAAAAGCGGCCTTAAGGGGCTAGGAAATTCCTAGCTGATAGGGGGGGGGGGGAACCGGTCGACTTCCGCGTGTGGAGAATTCACGCTTATGGAGAGCTCAAGCACAAATCCACCTTTCTACTATACTTTTAATGGGGTTCAATTTCAATTGTACCATCAATTTATGTGCTCTTATTTTTTCAATTTGTATTCCGCCTTAATCAACCGCATTTATAACGCCTGAAAGCTATTCTTCTGTCATAAACGATATACCATTGCATATTTATCTCCGGGCAGGGGCACCCTGACGTTTGGAAAACATCGGTTAAGACCTCTATTCCATACAATTAAAAACAGTCAGACAAACAAATTGGCTAAAATTAATAACAACCTACAAATTTATTCACACTCTGCAAAAACTTTAGGGTGTTAAAATTAACACCGCCGGTGTCCTCGTAGAACACGGCGGTGTTCTTTTAACACCCTAGTGTTGGTCAGTGTGTTCCCAATCACTGGCTTAAGAATGTGTCCACAAAGGGTTTGAAGATTTTTTTAGAAGATATGTTTAAAAGGTTATTACATGCATATACCATGTTTTGAATTGTTCCAATCAGAATCACTAAAGGAATGGATATAGTCACCTGGGGTCCGTTTCCCGAAACTCAGTCGGTAAATCTACGTGAATACTATGTCATGTCCCGAGGGGACCCATTTGTCCAAAGCAACTGTGCAACTGGTATGAAAAGGTCCGTGATGTAGGGACATACGCATGGTTAGTATACACGTGGGTTACGCACGAGTTTTGGGGAACGGGCCCCTGGGAGGTAAAACCCTATTTGCCAACCCAAGCTTTTTTTTGTTTTTATAAGTTCAAAATTTTTAAGTCCAGTTTTAATGGAAATTAATGTGGTTTTATTAGATTCGAACTCCTAAATGACCACCAAATCATAAAAATAATCGCGATCGCAAGAATTTGCCCATTAGACCCAATCACATAGCATGAAACCTGTTATAACTGGCAGATGCTATTCATTCAGGTTGACCTGGTTATAAATGACTGCTGTTTTCACTGCATACAGTGCTATACACCAGGTACCAGTGGAACGGTTACTGTTCCTTACCGATTGTCCAGACGCTATTTCCCACCCCTGGACTTAGTACTGGTTCTCTTTACACTAAATATATTAAATACATTTATTTAAAAGGCCATGGTTGGATATGAACTCTGTGATACCTGCATTAATCGATGCTCTTATCCACTACACTAGCGAGGCTATGTGGCAGATGATGATTTTAATCCTACATAAGCTTTCACGGATAAAGCGATAATGTGATAATGATAGCACTGTATGCGTGTATACATTGATCAGTTATAACAGGTACCTGCTTAATGAGCAATAGCATTTACCAGTTACAGGTTCCTGCTATGTGATTTGGTGCACTTAAGATCTTGATTTTATGTCTTCCTGGGTCCTCAAACAAAGTACTATTCACATGTCTTATCAAGGTAATATGAGTGACATATTTCTATATCTGTACACTCGGTACTCGTTCATACATTTCATAAAACGTTTTGTCATCGAGGTCTGTGTTAAGGTTGTATCCGGCCGGCTGGGAGCACTTCCATTTCGTAGTGACGCGTAGGTAAGGCTGTAGTGTCAGGTAGCCATGGTCCAACTTATGGCCTTACCGTAAAAAATTGAGTATGGACACACCTTTTTCCCTGGCTGAAAATGATAGATAAGGATGTGTAGAATAAGAATCTTCCGGGGGCCACCTGGGCATCCTTGAGCATTTGAGAATCCAAGATGGCGTCTCCATAAATGATAATTATCTATTCAACCCTATAATATCACAACTATGGAGTTACTAGATATACTATAGGACCAATGAACAATGCATGGCACTTGTAACATTGAGTCTACTCCAAATTCAATCAAAATGCAAGCCAAATCTAAAATTTTTTAAAATATGCCATATAACAGCAATTATCTGCGATAAAAATAAACACGGAAGTACTTAGATTATGTTGTTAGACACAAAGAATGTATGTCTTGATACTTTTAAGTTGTAACATTACGTCAATCGATATGGCAGCCACAAACGTAATATCTTCAAAAAATACTTGACACAATGTCTAAATATTACCTTCAAGTATAAATTATGTGGTCAATGGACATTAGAAATGTAACCTATATCATAACCAAGTGCTATCAGTATCATGAGAATAAAAATGGGTCCAAATTAAAATTGAGTGCACTATATTCTGAAAAAAAGTCAAGTCTAGGTATTTTGACATCTTTGCACCATATTAGTTTTATTTCTATTTTGGGCGCATTAAAACAAATTGAATGTATGTTGTACATTGGTTAGGATCAAAGGTACATTTCTAATGTCATTGACACGTGATTTCAATTGAAGGGCTGTAATACTTTATAATTTGTGCCAAGTATTTTTTTGAAGATGTTCACTTTGTTGGCTGCCATATTGGATTGACGTCAATGTTACATTTTAAAATTCAGAAATCCATTTATTGTGTCTACAACGAACCCTAAGTACTTCTCGTCTATTTTTAGCGCAGTATTTGCTGTTCTATGGCATATTTTAAAATTAATTGGATTTGCTTCCATGTGAATTTGAAAGTATGACTTAATGTTACAGTGCCATAAACTTTTCCTTGGATCCTAATAGTAAATCTACTAACTCCATAGTTTGATAAATAGGGTTGAATAGATAATTATCTTTATGGGCGACGCCATCTTGGATTTCTCCAACATGCTCAAGATGCCCAGGTGGCACCCGGCAGATTCTATTCTACATACCATAATCTATCATTTCAGCAAAAAAATTGTGTCCATCCTCAACTTTACGGTCACATGAAGGTTCTACCTCACTTAAAGCTTGTTGTTTTTTGTTGGGGGGGGGGGGAAGGGAACTCACTATTCCTTCCATTTCAAGCATCATTGTCAAAACCCCAAAGACCCCATATTTTTGACAAGTTTACCTGTCGCCAACAAACCTATTATGTTTGTGGATAAATTGTGAAAAAAAATCACCTCAGACCTATTTTTTTAGAAAAAATTTTCAAAAGGTTCATCTAAAGTTTTTTTTTGTATCACTTAGCTACGTTTTCGCCCAATAATCTATACAGTTTGTCGCCCACTAAAACGCAACACTTGGTGTAAGCCGCCATAAGTCTTGACAAAACCCCATGACTTCTTGTTCTCTCTGTAATGTACGATGATTGTTTGTTAGCTAATCAGTGTCCCTGAATTGAAGAGGTCATAAAGCTACGTCCAGTAATTTTTTTAGATATGGTCCCAGAATCAAGTAACCCGCAGACTATTGTCCAAATTGAGTAACTACAAATACGACACTCTCGACTCTTTGCGTGCAGAACCACCAGTCAACCACCATTTTACTGTTTTTTTTTTAAATGACAGGTGCTTCAACAAATATTAACATATGATGTTTCCATTGTTTTATAATCGCTTAAACTCATACTTAATAAAACTGAATTATAAATGAACCGCCACAAACCTTGTATTGCCAAATTAATAAAGCATTGGATAGAGCTAACAAATCATCATATTTTTGAAGCATCCAGAGTTAGCTTTAACCCAGTGGAATTGACATGAATGAGTATACTGATTATGTTATTGATTTTTTGTGTTGAAAACATTTATTATAAATTCATAATGGTATTTAATCAAGGTTGCAACCTAACGCGTTTATTATCATTCTACATAACGTTGGAGTTGTCGATGACTTAGTCATAGTTTATTTTATAATCGACTTTAAAGGTATTTAAATTCAGGTTTAACATATCAGTTTATAATATTATGTAAATGCAGTTATTTGATCCCATTAATGTTACCGCAAAAAATTGACTCTATCGCTAACACTCTCTTCTACCTAACAATAAACAGATTAATAACAATAGTCATATGATTTTGTTCAAAACATCTTACTGCTGACACAAGTGTTGCGTTTTTATGGGACCGCTGTATCAATTATTAATGGTTATTTGGGTTTCTAAAGATCCCTTCCCTGTTATTGATTGCCCCTGACTTGCAAGCACCAGTCTGTCTGAACACCATCCTTTCATAGTGTGCCTCCCCCTCCCGTTACTATTAATATTAGGGGAATTTACCATGCTAGACCCTCACCATCTTCAGATCATACTTTTAATATGTAGAATCCACTTCACTCATTTCGCTTATGCAAAGAAAAATGAAGTAATACGACCGTCTTTTATTTCCAACTTTATAATCTCACATTTTGTTAGTCTATTGTGTGGAAATCGAACAAAAAATAACTCTGTAAGACGCCCCTACCATTTTCGAATTCATATCATCTCCTTTGGTTGAACGTATATAGGTAACGGAATTGATCATGTTCCATCTTACCGAACCAATGTAGAGTCTTCTGAACCATGTTATTAGAGATGGATGCATGCCGGTATTCCATTGAAAAACGTTTTTTCAATTACTGATAAACTACGCATTTGTAACATTGTCAGGTGACTCGATTTAATTTCCACTTCGCTATAATTTAGACCCCACTTTATTTCGCAAGGAACGGATTTTGCGAATTTAATGCACTCTTCTAAAATTAAAACCAAATATATGTGGTCATTAATTTAGTGCGAAATTCCATCCGATCACATGATTTTATTGCTCCCAACGGTTGTTATAACAGTATACGTGTTATGTTAATTATTGATAGAATATTAATTGTTCTTTTTTCTGACACGTCCAGTAATTCAATTAGTTCCAGTGTAACATAATTATGTCCAAACTTAATTCACGCCGCAAGCATGATCGGAGAAGCGTGTGACAAATACGTTTTTTGTGTGTGTTATGCTGTTAAAACGTTACGTCAGTGGTATTTATCAACCCCCTTCCGAATGGATAACTAATACCCAATTTGGATAAAAAATTATTTTCATCATTAGAGTGATTCGCGGGCACAGTACAGATTTGAATTAAGTGTTTATTTCTCAGGGAATATAAATGCATTAACAACTTACACACAAGCTTGCACGTTAACATATACGAAATTAACCGTGAACTTGGAGACGAGTCTATTGGGTACGGTGCTGCAACAAATAAGCCCGCAAATAAGGCGTGCGCAATAGGAGTTTTCATGATATCGACCTATTTTGTCGGTGAGCCCCAACTTCCATGATACTTTTCGAATTATAGCGATCGTGAATTCGGTTATTGATTTCAAAAAACCTCATTTGTTAGCAAAAAGCTATATAACATGCCCATAATATCAATCATTTCAATCATCTTAAATGCAAAATACTCATTGATTACCATGGAAACAAAGCATTAAAGCCAGCACGGCGACCACCTTTATGGACCCGCCACATGCACATGGTGTGCTTTAATAGCGTACTTCGCCGTTTTATGACTTTTCCACTAAGATTAAGACAAAATATGGGGGGGGTAATGGAAGACTGGTTGTCGCAGCTATGCTATCGTAATCGCTTTATTATTAAATTCAATCATCCCTAAGTCCTCTTTTACTGGTGCAGTGGATAAGGATACGGTATAATGTTGATGTCACTTGTTTGATCCCCACTCCAGCCTGTTTTTGATACATCACTGGCTGCATGATATGTTATGTTGGTCATACACCGACTAAATACAGCAACCCTTAACAAACCTTTAAGAACTTGCATTTTTGTAAACAAATACAACATTATCTAAAATGTCCATTTTTGAGCTAGTATATGAACTGAGGAATATAAATAAGAAATATTGAACGTAAATTAAATAGCTTTAAATAGTTGTCGATATTCTCTGCTGACTCAATATTCCCACTCGAACGTAAAGGTGTATTTCGTGATCCTAGCACCGAATATTTTATGTATGTTTCACTAAATATGTACGAGAAAAGGTTAATTCCAAAATTCTACTTGTTCTGATGGTGCGTTTTTCTGTTATGAGCAAATGTTTTTATCACGATGCCCCCTCTGGCCGTTTACGGACAGAAAATACGAAATTAGGAATTTAGATAGATCGAATTTGCACGCAAGATTAGGTACACGGTACAGATGGTATAAATTTTTTTTAGCTAAGTCGGGGGGGGGGGGCTGTGGCTCACGAAATGCCCCTTTAAAAACAGTATTTCCATATGGCATTCGCTTGTAATGTTTCTTGGATTTCTATGAACCTTGCATACCGAACGAGTAATTTGTGTAGAATCATGCCGAACAAAATAGGTCTAAATGGTACTGTCATTGGACAAATATAAACCATTACCCATTTGATACAGGCTATGTGTTCCCATTTAACAAATACCTGTCGCGTGCTAAGTTTTTATCGTGCTTGTTAACTTGGAAATTGTTACAGGATCTAGGAAATAGTTTCCACCTGGAACGCTACAAAGCCGGTAGTTCACCCACTTCCAAAGTTATCGACAAATTGGTTTAAGGATTGAATATTTATATTATTTTGCAGACGCTACAAATAAATATGTGAAATAAACATGTTTATAAGTTTGTAATCCCACAAAATAATTCGTATTAATTTATTAGTTTTCAGAAAAAGCACACCATCCAAAATATATTATTATGAAATGAGGCAAAATATTATTATTGCCCTAATATTCCGTTAAGACAACCATGTTTATTTTAAGAATGGTAGCTGGCCAACTGAAGCATTGTAGCATTGATGACAAGGATATTAAAATTAAGTAAGATTATTTTTCGACTTTATATAGGCTGAAAAACTTCAGACATTGTTTTAGGTACCCATTCGATATGGAATTGGATAGTTGTAGTGCTCAGAATGTCCTCTCATATTGCTTAAAGTTAAAGTTGTCAAATTCTCATGGGTGATACGACATCTGTGGTCGGAAGTATAAATACAAGCTCAGCTAATCTCGATTTCCGGGACCTAGGTTCAATGACCTAAATCCACGCGTCACGCATACACTACCGAAAATACGTCCGACGCAGTTTGAGTATGATACTACAGTGCCTTGACTGTTCTGTCTGAATTTATTTACGAGCTCCCATAATTGAAGAGTAAATCGAAAGCGACCACATTTACTACTTTCATATATGAATAAATGTCATGTTGGAATTGTCATTACTTTTAAATTTGATAACAACACCCGAATGTGCACGTGCTTACGAATATAAAATGTTGATTAAATATTTACATTGGAAAGTTTTTAGATTAAAGGGATATTAAGCAGCGATAATGTGAGAGAATAAAAAACTGTGGAAATGCATTTTTTTACCTTATAAATCAAAGATAAGTATGTACAATTCCATATTACTACTTAATGTAGGAACAAGAACATCAGATTGTGAAAAAAGGAAGTATTTGAGGAAATTGTCATACAGCCTCCCGCAAATATTATATACAGCAATGGCGTCTCAAAACCTACATTAAACAGCCGATTGTGGTTTACACCCCTTTACACCAGTACATAATAAAACAAAGATCAATAGTGTTCGTGTTTGAGGTCAAACTGTACAGGCCATGGTGCACAATTTTACGCTTAAAGGGGGATGGCCCGATTTAAGGATATGAAGTTTTCATTTTGAAAGATTGGCCTTCATTCCAAAACCCCATCTGTAAAGTTTCGCGCCGATATTTGAATCCGTTTTGATGCGAGAGCTAAAAACGTGATTTTGTAAACCCCATAGAGTGCTGTGTAAAATTAATATTGGTCGACCAAAATGGGGCACATTTTCGCTCATAACTTCCAAACTAAACATCCTTTGGCTCTAAGATGTCACAGGGTTAATAAGAAAAATAGTAGCTTTCTTCTGATACCAAAATATTGACCACTTCCGGTAAAATCTGGGGTTTCTGGGGACGAGGCTATTACCGATCGGGCCATGGACCTTTAAATCTGGGATATTCACAGAGAATGGCCTTTTTTGATCTCAAGTGGGAATTTTATACGCACGTATAGAAATTACAGAATCAGTGCCTTGTCTTTAAACATGTATTTCAAGCCCGACACTTGCAATTTATGTTAGCACATCCATGCCAGTAACACACACACACACAAAAAAAATACGAATTTTGATGATTTTTCGATGTTTCGGATCAGCATATCGTTGCTTATCCCTTTAACATGTTTAAGCATGCGAGTTCACACTTGATTTTTTCTTGTTAAGTTTCTTTTGAATTTTTGTTATTTTACTATGATATGAGGTGCACTTCTGGAAATCCAAAATAAATCTTATGTCGCAAAAGGAAAACAATACATAAACAAACAAACAAACAAAATATCATGTAACACGAAGGTGGAGAAAAATCCTTTTATGTTTCTATTTGATTGTTTGTCAGGTTATTTTCCCACAGTTAAGTTGAATCATTTCAACATTTGCGAGTTAATCGTTTTAACATATTTCATGGAACAGGCCTATATGGTACTTAAACCTTCGACCCTGGTAGATTATGTATAGGTTATATAACACATAGGTCTTGACTGAGAGATGAATCCCAAATGATGACTTGGATATCAAAATATTTTATTATTTATGTAAAGTCAGGGCCCAGAATAAAATAACATTGAAAACCACGTAGAGCCATATTATATAGGCCGTATATATTTATAGGCCTATCCCTAACTTCCCTAGAGGAAAATTTGACGATCGCCGCAAAAACAAAAATAGGGAGCTAGCGTTATTCTAGGGCCATTTCCCCCTAAAACAAGGCAGGAGTTCGCTCAATGATTTTTTCAATTAAGGGACGTTAGGGATATGTATATATGGCGCTAGTTACATATTATTTTATTTCATAAATAATCAGGGAGACTGTGAAATTTTTTAACACAAGCGAAGGGGGAACGCGAAATTTTTCGCCGAAAAAAAGTTAAAATCCTCCATTCCTCCTGATCCTGGCATACATAACGACTCCTTATTATACATATAGCTGTCCAACTGTCCTTATTGTTTCATTCATTGACGAGATCCTTCAACTGATCGTGAAATCCCTCAAGATCCTATGTCTAAGACGCTTCACATGCTCTTTGAATTCTAGATGATCAACGGTTTCAAGAACAACTTGTTTTGTTCACTACTATGGATGCGTGCTCAATCCCATAAATCAAACGTTTAGTCTGAAAATGTATTCGTGATCAGCATTATATTTTCTACCACAACGATACTTATTAGCTGAGCTGTATGGTGCCCACACTTTAGAGTTTACGTTTTGACATGTTTGATAGTCAACATTACTTCCAGATCAAAGGCGTGGCCATGGATCGAAGATGGGGCCTGAATTTACACGCATTTATCTTGGATGCTTTGATTAGAGACTTTTTCAATCGTATGATGCTCGCGTACCAATTTTATGCAAGCGCTACATTGATGATATTATTCCTAATTTAGAGTGAAAATAAATCACTTAATTAGAATGATTTTCAAGAATGTTTACTAAGATAATTTTTCACTCTAAATAAGGATGGGTCACTCTGACAGCTCTTTGAGAGTCACTTTCACTGTTTACGTTTGAGATAATATATAACGCTAATATGCATTGTTAAAGTACCTATAATGAGATGTACGACAGGCTGGCTATAGCAAAACCCTGTCACGGACAGTCTGTCGTACAAAACTCGAATTTTGTGTAAATTTGCGTAAATTCCAAAAATTTATATTCATACCCTTTGGTAAAATAAACGGAATAAAGCGCAATACTATTGTTGTACGTTATAGGGGAAACGAACAATAGTGAAATTTTGCCCTAAAGAAAAATTGTCGTGCATATAACCTAGGATATAATAATTATGAGTAAAGACTTGTCTATTGTACGTGCCTGGCTAAGATGCGAATTCAACTCTATGTAATACACGTTCAGTTTTGAGACTTGTTCGGATTTGGAGTCTTCTGGCTAGACATGTCTCACAGGAGGACCTAATAAAGATTAGTTCCATATGTATGCGTGTAATAAGTAACTTTTTAGCTCAATCGGCTTCAGTAAATGTGGTGTTTTTAGTGGTAAATTGCATGTAGATTTATAGTCTAAATAAAGTATTTCGGACATTTGGCCACATAGGTAATTGAAAAGTGTAGGTAAAATTCTAAATAGCGAGATATTTTTGCAGTATTAATTTTTCCGATTTTTACAATTTTGAACAGTTTTGTATTTTGTTCTATTAACGGTTTTAAAAATCTACTTAGTAAATCCTATGAGGCAAAAATATTTTCGCAGGCTTTAAATTAAAAAGTTAACCGCGAAAATAATAACCTCGCCAAAATTTCCCCCTGTACAGATTATAGTTATATCGAAATGATCTAGACATGGTCTCACAAGATATATTTGGTAAACTACCCGCGCACGGTGAACTTCACAAATAACCTTATATGCTGATAGCGCTTACAGTAGCCAAACACAATGGATAAGCAACAAAGAGACGATGATCTAGAGGTCTATTTACAAGTAATACTTTCTCTACTTTTGCATGCGAAATGAGGACATTAAGGTGATAAGGGCTTAACTCGCGAACTCCTGGTTTCCAATGGCAACCTAAAAATCACATTGTTACTCTTATTGACGTGTGTCTATTTTCATCCTCCTCATCTTTAGAAAAATTATATGAAGATAATCGGATAATATAATTATGAAGATGCTTCTGCATTAGTAGTGCTACAAAGTACGTTAAAATTACAGTTACTGCAAAAAAGTAGTGTGCAGAATTACAGCCTGTCTAAAAAAATGGTACAAGCGAAAACGATTTTTTTTCAATATTAAATTTCAACATATGTACGTCGTTTTAAGCATCACATTTAAGAAAAAAGACCAGGCTTTCCAAGACTTTTTGGTTTCATCTCATTTGCTTTTTTCAAGAGATTGAAAAATTCAAATTTACTGCGGAACAAAAAGATCGAGTTTGTACCACTTATTCACATTGTTGTTGCAGGGAGACAGTTCGTGTATAACAATAATAATATTCAGATTATTTTAATTAAATAAAAAATACCTCCTCCATGGTTCACTTGGAATTGGGCAAATGGATCATGCCGTCGGTCCCGTGTACAGAGAGTCACAACTGTACATGTACATCGCAGTCAGTGTCGAATAAGAGTAGGGTGAAAACCCCTGACTGTTCCCAATCCGCCCCAGCCTCAAATAGCGGGTCTTGTTAGGAGCGTCCGTATCATGGATACACGCGGCCCCGGATCAACACACTCAGTTGAATAAATCCTAACACCACCACAAGCCATTACCAATGACTTGTGGATACTCTAAGAAGAAGAAGTTTTAAGAACAATTAAATCTCTGATTCTGTTGACTAAAACGACTGGTTTTGGTGTAATTTTGAAAACTTAAGATTTACAGCGCAGCAACGCGTTTCAAAAAATAATAAATAACCGCTGATCCCTTGAGGTTACATGACCTCAAATCTATTTTCATCATCTTCTACATAGTGGGAAATCCTTTTCTGTCATCTTCGCGGAAGGTGGGTCTAAATGCTATACGTGCAACCACTTTATGCATTTGTTTTACTCAACAGAATTGTTCCATTTTTAATCTGAGTTAAATTTTTATCAACATTTTGACAGTATTGTTGTATGATAATATCTCAAAAAGAGAGGAGAAGCATTTATAGTGAATAATCATCGAGGCCTAAAGCACATTTGAACAAAACAAAACAAAAAAATAC
This sequence comes from Ophioderma brevispina, assembly GCA_023653785.1. Taxonomy (NCBI): domain Eukaryota; kingdom Metazoa; phylum Echinodermata; class Ophiuroidea; order Amphilepidida; family Ophiodermatidae; genus Ophioderma; species Ophioderma brevispina. Next base: position 13,281 of record JAMKCH010002994.1, read on the forward strand.
GGACCTCAAATTTACGGATGGGTATTTCGTATTTCAAAGCCATGTTTTCTAATTAAAAAACCTTTCGTTTTCGATTAAAAACAGTTTGCTTTTTACATTTGAAAACCTTATTTTTTTTCTTATTTTTCAAATTTGGTAAAGCGGGTTTTTCAAAATTCAAAAACCTTTTTTTTTCAAGCTGACACGGATTTTAACCTTGATTATCGACTTATTAGATATTTCGATTAAGAAACTTTATTTATCGGCGAAAACATTGTTTTCAAATGAAAAGCACTTTTTCAAATTTCAAGAAAGTGATATTCAAATAAAAAAATCGATTAAAAAACATGAATAAACCATTTTTAACTAGAAGAAACCTTAGTTTTCGACTCATTAGATATTTGGCATTGATTTCAATTTTGAAATATTGTTCGAAATTTATCAAATTTGACAAACCAATTTTTCAAATTCGAAACCCTGATTTTTCAGCAAAAAACCTTGTTTTTCAATCAAAAAACCTAAAGAAGAAAATTTGAAAATCTGGTTTATCGGCTTTCATTAACCAGTGCTATAAAAAATCAAAAACATTTGTTTTCGCCGATAAGCACGTTTTTACGATCGATGGACATTAGCGGTGCTATTATTTAATCACTACAGCTATAGACCGTATTCAATATGACGTCAGCCAGCCGACATGTTGGTGGACAAGATGCATACATTCCACGACTACAATACATTCAGCTGTCAATCGATCCATGTTTAGCGATTGCACAGGGATCATTGACAGGTGAATGTATTGTAGTCCTGGAATGTGTCTATCTTGTCCACCAACATGGCTGGCTATTGAATATGGTCTATACGACAATCCTACATTAGCTTATAAAATGTTTTTTAAATATCAGAAAGTCATTTAGGGCAAGTATAAATGAAGCTTCCAAAATATTAATATCATGAAAAATTATATTTTTTTTTCCTGTTTGCTTTTCGACGCAATAATCTGTTTTTCATCAGTACTTTTAATCTACTTTTAGGCTGTACGCCTTATTAAATAACCTATTGCCACGCGTGTGCGAAATAGATTACAGAGAATATTGATATGTTTGCACCTACAGACAGTTAACATTTTCAAAAGTATTTTCACTTTAGGATGCTTGTTTTAACACTTGGACGTTAACATAGCAACAAGAGTGTTTACTTTTAACACTTCTTGGAAGGGACCCTTTTGGAACACTGACGGTGTTGTTTTTAACAAGTCGTTGTGTGAGGAAAGAACAGGAGTAATGTTGAATCACTGCTTTCTTGTTCCTGATCAATGCTTAGAAACTTACTTCGATTCCTTGAAGGAATTTTAGTCGTGGAAAATCTATTTCGTGGCTAGTTTGGTACAATAATAACCCATCTTCCTCCTGGCATAATCATTTCCGATCAATAACAAAGGTGTGTATATTCAAAGAAACACACTCGACCTTTAAAATCTGTTTTCCTAATTCAGAAATCCACAAAAGAAATAGCACATTGATAAATGATAAGGCCTATGTTGTAGTTAAGGAAGCAACAATTGCATCGGCAAAACAGTTCAAATTAGCACGAAAATGATAACCAGAATAAGCATGGTCAAAAGGGTTCTATGAATTAATTTCATAAAGTTTCTAAATTAATGTAGCAAGAGGTTGACTTGTAGTTTTCCTATTTCACTCTGCATATGAGCGAATTAAAATTAAAGTTGAAGGAATTTCATCAAAACACTTTGGTCAATGTGTGTGATAATTTTATTTTGTCACGACAAAGATTTATACTCAAACATTCTCAGCTGTAAATTCGAGTTAAAACGGGATGAGCTGTGGTCTAATTTTGAACTTCCATTGTATTTATCTCCTTGTATATACCGTATAAATAAACTCTTGGAAGTACCTGTAATTTTTATACACTCCCGTAATTTGTAGATCCTGATTCGCGGAAAATGTACGGACAACCTGTATTGTTATAGTGAATCGCCATCCTTTAGGCGACCCTGATTTTTCAGTTTTACAATTTTTTTTTAGTTTTTCCAAAAATCATGTCAAATCAAATTTATCAATTTGGCTATTTTTTTAAAGAAAATTTTACTTGTAAACATTTTTCATTTTTTCTCCTGATTTTTCAAATTTTGGCTATTTTAGGCCAATTTTGACCTCCAGGAAGAAGTAAGCAATTAAAAAAATCGCCCGACCGATCGACCCTACTTGAAAGATCCCCTCGCCCGTAAAACAGTTTTTTCGTCGCCTTAGCTAATTTTCTTTGATTTATGGGATTTTATTTAAATATATTTCTAACGTCCCTTAACTGCATTTTTTGCACTTTTCAAAAAATCACTGTGCGGGACCCTCTCTTGTTATAGGGGTAAATTAGGGGTCTGTAGAATTGCCATAAGTTATGTTTTGCAACTGAAAACTTTACAAAAAGGAAGAAAACAGTAGCGCTCAACGATATGAATCGCCATTCGATCCTGGCATTCACTACGTGTTATAATAAGTGTCCGTGCGGACAGTAATGACTGAAATGTATGATTTTGTCTTATTTTGCCTTTAATACTAGGTTGCTTTTAGTCTTAGCACACCGGTCTAAACACTTGTAAGCTATGTTAGGATACCTATACTTGTTACAGAAGTACAAAATCTGATTTTGTCTTTATTTGTCGATTGTCTGATTTAGCAAATCACTGCTTACTGTCTTTACAAGAGGGAAACACCGTTTTTAATGGAAATACACATTTAAAGGAGTATTGAAAGTTGACTTTTTGCTAACAATATTTCCATCTTTCGGATGTGAACAAGGTGAACATTTCGTGAACATTACCTTCCTGTTTGACTTATGGTTTATATTACGCTGCCCCAGTTGTAATTTCTGTCATTTCAAACTTACGGATTTTTTGCAGTGTAGATCAAATTTCCACATAAGATAGATTAAGCACACATAAGATAGATATGGACACACATAACTATAACTCCGGCCCATTCTGATGATAATTAAATCTCACCTTTTAGGTAGGTGGGGGCTGAAGCTGGTGGATCACGTAATGCCCCTTTAATTTTCACGCTCAATATTAGAGTGAAATTTCGCCACTTAAAAAGGTGCTGCCCATTTTACTCATTCGGTTTACATTTAGAGAGTAGAAAAAATAGCAACACGTGTGTTGAATGGAAATTGGTGTCGTCATTGGTTTCCACGCTACACATGGACTTTGACATTGGCCATGTTTGGAAAATAATATTTTGCAGCTTGCTGATAAATTAACCTACATCTAACACGACCTTTTTACCAAGGAAGTGCGAGTTTGTTAAGGGCACACACTACTATAAACACTTCTTTGAAATGTACTACAAAAATTTGCCAACTTGCCAACGTAACGCGTAATATGCCCCACATAATTTTGCTATAAAGTAATCCCTTTTAGTCCTTTAGTTTGAGGTATATAGCTTTAATTTATGCTGCTCATTCCGACTGTTCATTCGCGGAAAATGCATCTGTGAAAAACATCTTTTTGGCTCCCACCACCGACCCAGAAAAGTAGTGCTATAAATACTATTCTGCTTGACCGGCATGCATGTGATGCACACGTCTGTATGTGATGTATGCCTTATGCCTGCATGTGATGTATATGCCTATAAGTGGTGAAATGTCATTAATGCCATTAATCCACTCTCTCAACAATTGCAAAGCGCAACAGTTGTGAACTTTAAACAGACACGAGGACTTTTCCAGAAAGAAGCACCCCTAATTTTTTTTTTCGAACCTGGGTTTTTGGCATAATTTGCAATGCTTACCAATGCATTAGATTACACCTCAAGTGAATAATACATCGTCTTTATGTAATAAAATGATGATTTATTATTTTCTGTCGTGCACGACAGAAAATCAAAGCATGGTTTCTATAGGGACGATTATGATAGCAGCGCAAGTTTAAAACAGGGTTTGCAGTTTTCTTTTGTACTTGTTTGTCCGATAAACCTTCGAAAACGTCCTCGGTACGTAGTCTACAACCGATCAAATGCAATTTGAGAGAAATTCGTATCCTCAAAAAAATCCAGCTTTATGCATATTAATTACAATAATGAGCTACTTTGGATATGAACAAAATGATACGTGTGTGCCATCTTAATTACAGACCTCGTAATTCTTGTTTGGGTCATCATCATTAGCCTATGTCCGTCCACTGTTGGACGAAAGCCTCAACATGTTTCCATTTTTACCTTGTTTGGGTATCTTCGCCGAATCATACAGATCTGAATATTGGGACTTCCGAGGCATATTTTCTGGAATTGAAGATCAATTTTATTTCATATACCCTTTCTTATTTATTTTCAGCCGTAAAATGCCATTCGAACTGTTCTTAGGATCCATTAGAACATACAAACATCCTCGAAAGTGTTGGTTTTTAACCGGAACTATAATTGACATATACCAAAAGGGATATTGGTTTAGTGTGGCGATAAATGATTAGAATATGGCTCTCCTGACCTCTTTCAACTGGAAACGTACGTGCCGACAATGAATGCAGTAGGAAACATTAAAATAGTTCTTAATTAACATTGACAGTACGAGCCGACAAAATAACCTGCAATTTATTAAGTGAACTTTGGTTTTACTTCACCGAATGCGAAATCTATTCCATTGTGCAGAATGATTAAATTATTGAAGAAAACATACATTAATTGATCAAAAGGGTGTTATAAATCATATCAATGGTGTTTCTCAGAGTATGTATTGAACTCATCCCACAATGCACCAGTTTTGGGAAATATCACCTCAATAAGGGTATATGACCCCACAAAAATCATATTCATCTCAACACAAAACCCACTTACACTCATTTTAGTCCGCAAAGCACTAGTGCTTAGGTTATTTCTGGCATGATCACAAAATGTCTTGTGGTTCTTATAACTTTTGAACACTTTTTATCCCTAAGAACTGGGTCTTTTGTATGTACATATACAATGGATTATGGGATTGGTTCAAAACACCTTCAGGGTGTTTCCCTACATAGAATTCGGAGAAAGAATCAAAGCGAATATTTATAATTTGTGATTATGGTCATTTTCATGACCATAATCGCAATAAACATGAAAATGCATTTAAATGAATCCAAACAAGAATATTCTAAGGTCAGTGATTTTTGAAATATATGACCCCCATATGACCTGCGATCATTTTAACAACCCCTGACTCATGTGTGTTACAACCTAAACAGAACCTATCTGGTTTGACAGCGTTAACAAAAAGGCCAATTTGTATGAAAAATGCAATGACTGCATGCATAAAGCAATGGTCAATTTGCGCATATCTTCAAATAAATTGTAAATGGGACCAATGCGTAACTTTCAGTCAGTCAGTGATCTGCGCAGATCAAGTTGTGAGCTTGCGCCGTTCACTCCTTGAATGAAAATACCCTGATGATGAGCCCTTTAAAGGTGGATTTGGGGAAATGAGGCAACCGACTACTTAAATTAAAACTCATATCAATTTCCAATAAAATTACACCAGGCAGACACAGAGATTTAAAAAAAAATGGTGTATTAATTGAAAAGTATAGTCAACTAAATTGAAGATAGTCACCTAAACTGCTTAATTCCAAGGTTTGAGATGAATTGGCTTTTCCATTTTGACATAGTAGACCTTAACATAAGTGTATACTTTGAAAGTAGGATACTCTGTAAAATATTTTTTTCGGATCCGGAATTGTACTACAAAGATGTGATTTGCGCTTAGCTACTTTACATAATTATAGATTACTTCATAGTCAATATACAGGTTGAGTCAGAAAAAAAGGAAACCCAAAAGACGCCCCTATATTGTAAAAAAGTTTAGAGTGCAGCATCTTAATAAAGCAATGCTGTAAAAGTGTCATTAATAAGCTTCATTTAAAACATGATACAATTCCCATGTGTACTTGAAAGGCTAAGGGCTGTTGAACATAGAGGCAATTTTTACACTCTGTGTACGGTATCCCCGGGATGGCATTTTAAAGGTATTAAGAGCTGTCTATATTTCATTTGGTTCCATTGTTCCATTCTGAACCAAGATGTTGATTTCAGTTAAGGAGAAAGTTTGGATTACAACTTCTTCGGCATTTTCGGTATTTACCGCAAATCACTGCGCAGTAGAAACACGCAGATTGGCCTGTCAGTGACAGAAATGGTCTTCATGAACTTTTTTGTAATCGTGTTGTCGGAATTGGCCATGGAGTTGAATGGCCAGCAAGGTGACCAGACATTACTGCATTGGACTTCTTTGGGGGCACACTTTCAAGCCATGGTCTATTGAGAAAGAGTAGTAAGTAAGGTGTTCATATAGAGTGATCAAGTAGAAGGGAGGGTCACAGACGTTACTTTTGAATGAAGACTACGATTACAAGATAATTTGTAACAATGATAATAAGAACCACTTACAAGAGTGTTAATGTGGCCAATTCTGACAACTCGATTGCCGAAAAGTTCTTGCAGACGATTTCTAACAATGATGGGACGATGAGGCAGTGTACCATCTTGAAGATACCACGTGTGACTCCATTATCCAAACCTCACTCCTAAACTGGCAAACAATGTCTTGGGTCAGAATGGAACAATGAAACCAAATGAAATCTGGACAGCTGTTCATACCTTTAAGATGCCGTCTCGGGGATGCCCTGGACAGAGGGTAAAATGCTCTCTGTGTTCAACAGCCCATAACTTTTTAAGTACATAAGGGAATTGGATTTTTTTAAATGAAGCTTATTAATGACACCTTTACATCATTGCGTAATTAAGATGCTGCATTCTAAACTTTTTACAATATAGGGGGAGTCCTTTGGGTTTCCCTTTTCTGACTCACCCTGTATTGATTGTTTTAGTCTTAATATTTTGCATTGTCTATGGATAAAAAAATCTACTAACACTCTGTTACTGTGCTAATATAAGGACTACTAATAAACATACCTTCATTAAATATTGAACATTGTAAGAACTGTACTAAACACCCATTATATCATATTCCGAGTAGAGATATTAAAAGGTGCAACAAGAGATTTTTGAGCATCCATATATTGTGTCATGATGTAGTGATTTCATATAAATAAGACCCCAATAGATTTCTACCTCGTTTTTGGCTACAGAATACCTTAAAATTAAAACAAAAGGCGATTTTCATTTGCTTAATTTCAATATCAAACATAGGGCGAATTTAGTATTGCTCTCTGTTAGTAATTAGAAATTTTTTTTTCACACAATTTTGGCACCAAAAAACACTCCTCAGCTTACTGAACTCTCCTTCACATGGGGATATTTTTGATAGGAAGCTTTATATTAATGCAAAATTAGAATTTTTCCCATTTTGAGGGACACCTGTTATGTGAAAATCTCTCGTTGCACCTTTAACAGCCTACATACTGCTAAACAGGTTTGATGAATAATTACCCCCCCCCATGTGGTAGCAATATCTGCACTAGAATGAATTTTAGTAGTCCAATATTGATCCTATGAAATAGTGTGTGTGGTGTGTGTTTGTGTTGTTAGTGTGCAGTTTCTATGATAGGAACCACATGCCACAACAAAGTCAGAATTGTACTATGGGAGCTTAGGGTCAGCTCTCGTCATCTTTGCCAAACTTATCAGGTGCTTTAATAATGTACCAGAAAGAGATCGTTTGTAAAAAGAAGATTGGACTGTGAAGACGTCTACTTTACATAGTGGTTAGTATGTGGACAATTATTACCTGCAACAAAACACGATTACAAAATGTTAGAACATTAGAGTGGTGTAGCATCTTGAGCAATCACCATGGCGGCCTTTAAAGTGTCCGTATGGACAAATTGACCTAGACACAATGAGTCCAGGCTACAGATTCATTGATAACTAATATTAGCCTTGTTTTATTAGATTATGTTTTTCACACGGTTTTTCTATACCATCTTGTTTTGCACGAACAACATCACAACAAACAATATACGATGGTGGCCGGAGGAAATCCATGATATTTTCTGTAGGAACCGAAAAAAAACTGGCCACAAAAAAAAACAAAACATTAATCTATTGTTCATAGTTGTAAATTTGTAGTCTGTCTCGTTAAAACATTCATCGTGACCAATTTCTCTAACAGGTATCAATTTATTTTAATATGGCCGCTATCAATAAAGTGTCTGATCGTGATCTACTTTTGACTGCAGGTTGGTAATTTGGTATCTATCCTGGTGTTTTGATAGTCAAGAAAATTTAAAACCATAACAAATGTGTTTTTTTTCTTCCAAAATGGTAACAAATTCCTTCATTTTAGCATCCCCAAGATGCTTCCGATACCCTAAGATGGCTAAATTGATAACTCTATCTAACCTAGGACCGCAACATTACTGTATATCCCTGGAAGTCCATCAGACCAGTTTACATAACATTAGGTAATCAGAGTAACCGAGATTCCTTCCAAGATGGATATCCAACATGGCTGGAAATGGCACTTACTAAGCGGCGCAAAATCCGATCTTAAGTCTTATGTGTCTCTTTGTTTGGTAGGTTTTATGCGTCCATTGGCATTCATATTGGGATATTTGATGAATAACGACTCAATGACACTTAAGATAGCCTTACTGGGATTTTTGGAAGTGATAATCCAATTAAAAACCACAAAAACTACATCTTTAGCCTACGCGTGAATGAATTACTGACCTTTACTGACTGACATTTGCAGCCATATATGTACAAGGATACCCATCATGGATGCCATCTTGCAAATATCAATCACTTTGATTATGTTATAAAATTTAAACTGCTCTGAATGAATTATAGTGACATACAAAAAGACTACAGCTCTTGACTATATGTAGTAATGAATTTTGCTATTTTGGAGCCATCTTGAATGTTTTATTGATTTGATTATCAAATTATTGAAAGCTGTTCATAATCATGATAATGGTCTTAATTGAATATATTGATTGCTCATTACAACAAAGCTGTCGGACATCCCGGAAACGTGAATGTTGAAAATGCACACTACACTGCACACATAATTGGGTATTGGGAAAATGCACGTAACTCGACTTTGAGAATTCATTACTTACATTAACAGAAGCATGTTTGGATATAGTATCTTTACAGAATGTCAATTACATTATTTTGTTATCTTTCTATTAATACCAAAATATTATACTTTTGTGAACAATTTATACAGGTACCTGCAGCTTCCAAATTCAGTACTTTTGAACCTTACTGCCTACAGGGCCTGCAGGTGGGGCCTATTACTAGGTACTGGTATCTTCATTCACTAAAGTATCTACTCAGGTAGTTCTATTTGACCCTTCTGAAATTTCAAAACCATCTGAACACTTTCACTATAGGTACCTATGCAATATTCATAACATATGCTAATAACCCAGCCGGTCCAGCGTGATCACCTCATGCTTATGCACACACACTGCAGGGTTGCCAACAATTATCAGCCCAATTCGCGGGTAGACGCGCGAAAAGTCGCCTAAATTGAAAGTCGCGCAAAATTATAAAACGCTCAAAATTGATGTTAGGGAGCATTACCATACCTTTTTGTGTGAATATCATTTTGGACTCGATCTATTTCACTTGAACAAAATTCGAAATTAATTAATTTAATTAATTTAATTAATTTAATTAATCAAATTAATTTCTCAAAATTGAGCAGAGTGGGGGTTCGAACCTACAACGAGCAGAGATTAGAAAGCATTCTTAACCACTGGTGACTGCACCGGCTTCGGGCGTGCGTATGTTTATGCACTACTTCCTTATCACCGGAGCTCACGGGCGCGCGGTAATTGGCTGAGAGAAATATGTAAATGGATAGTGTATGACATCATCCTAATTATAGTTTGTCACTGCTCGCGTGGAAGCTTGTTGTAATGTAAATCACAAGTATATATATATAGATCATCAGGGCTGCGTAGCACTAGTAGTAAGATAAAGTCAAATGGCCGAATATGAAAGCAGTAGTGCTAAAAAATTGTTAATTTGTACAACGTTTCGGGTATAACCCTTTATCAAGTACAGAGAAAGATGTAAAATAATAAAGTACATGATATAGTAAACACAGATATACATTTCTATACATTACATTACATCATCCTTTTCTTGTACTTCCAAGAACTTGATCTATTCTATTGTGTGCCGACGATGCAATCAGATTTATATCGGAGAAAACTAAAACTCCCATTTCTGTTCGTTTTGCTGGGGGGATCAACTTAATCTATCAGAAGCAATCAGCTTGGAAAACCGGTTGCCGTCACTTTAACTTGATCATCACACCATGAAAACTGTGTTTCATCACTAATTTTATTTGTTCACATAATTCAATTTAGTTCCAACTAGGCCCTAATATATTCCGTGATATATCTGTATTATATTGTTATCTTATATTACTCTCATTATACATTAATGTATCACGCAGTTATTGGAATGACCATTTGGGTGTCATGCTTATATTCATATTGTTTCTTATTATCTATTTCTTTTTATTTATGTCACGTTGCCTGATGAAACCTTTGGGCGACAAGCTTCGGCAAACATAATTATCGTATACATCACTGCTAAGTCTCGTCTTCAATATCCAAGTTATATATATATATATATATATTATATAATATCTATAATATATATCTATATCGAAGTATATATCTATCTATAAGATAGTAATATATATATAATATATATCTATATACATCATAGTAAACAGTATTATTTATCAGGTGACTATCATTTGGAATTAGAGTGGCTTCAATCCCATAATCGTCTATTATTATGGGATTGACCACTCTAATTCCAAAGATAGTCCACCGTAAATCATACTGTTTACTATGATGTTATATTCCGCCCCCACTACTCGTGGTGGTTGAGCACTTCTCGACTATTTGGTAAAGTACATACAAGTGCTGGAAATCCTCAGTCGTGACATCATGGCATGTATATCATACATGTCTACTGGTTAAGACAAGACTGTGAGTCTTCATCCGTCTGAAGATCGGTACCCCGTGCTCGTAAGTGAGGTATCCCGGCACTCAGAGGTAACGGTTGCCTTCAGAGGTCTTACTTTGTAATATCTATTATATATATATATATTATATATACCAAGTACCATTCTACGGTCAAAGTAGATAAATCAGGTGCTTTGTTGCATTGTCGGCCTCATGGCTCTCTTAATTCCGTGGTTAATGAATCCTTTTTTTAATTGTCCACAATTTGTATTAGAATAATTAATATCGGAGATCTCTGTTAATAATTAACGGCTGTTGGAAACGACCTTCCAAGACGAATAGCCGGGAATAGCGCCATATACGTTTCTACGCTCATCCATTAGTGGTTTTAATGGTTCAGCGCACTTCAATTAAGGTAATTTTCTTGAGGTGGTACTATTTCATCATGGACTGACATAAACTTAGCATTTCCCGCTTCCGTTAAGTACAATCGGGGACCCCAATTCTACTACAAAATCGGTATTTTATTATAAATACCGCATTCTTTCAGCATTACCAACCTAATGTTTCAAAAATGTCAAATTTGCCAAATTGGCGGCGCTCTTCGAAAATGTGCTGTTTATTGCTTAACTTTCCTAAGAAAATTAAATATTTTTCCTGATTTGAGATGATCACTGAGTTAACCTAACCGTTTGTACATTGTGGTTATTTATAGTCGTCTGCAGGGGCCCAGGGGTTAACCCGTGCAATGTAGAATACGTGAGGAGATGAAATGATTAATATTATTATTTTTAAAACGGGTTCGGTAAATAAACCTTCTTTTGATTCAGGTTTATTACAGGCGCTCTCGACAATGTGCTTTTTGCTTTAAGCTATTCCTAAGAAAATGTAAATATTTTCCTGAATTGAGATGATCACTGATTTAACCTTAACCGTTGTACATTGTGTATAATTTATAGTCCGTCTTCAGGGGGCCCATGGGTTTAACCGGCAATGTAGAATAGTGAGGCAGATGAAAAGGATTAATTATATTATTTTTTAATAGGTTGCGGTAAATAAACCTTCTTTTGATTCAGGTTTATTACAGGTTTATAAAAATACAACTTGTTGGCAAATGAAGTAACTTTTAAGGTCGCAAAAAGTAAAAACAGTATTAGTATTTCGCGTAACAATACTTTCTCAAGATTCTCCTTCTCTACGATGCAAAGCTAGGCTGTTAAACGCCTTTGTTACTAATTACACCACAGTTGTCACCTGTGTAAAATTGGTGTGTTAGATTACTCTCTTTTCGTCTTCCTATATTTTAAAAAAATTATGCCATTTTTAAAAACAAACAAGCGGTTTTTTTTTCAATAGCAGTGAGAGAAACGCTTATTTTCTTCAAATTAGAGATTTTGTCCAAGTTGTAATACGTAAACACCTGTCCAAATCTACCCGTAATGAATTAGATTTTTTTGGTCTCATATCGATTATTATTGTAAAGATTTGTAAAAACCTAATCGTACTATACTGCAGTGTATGGTGTGGGGTGTACGGTTATGTACAACCGGAAGGGTGGCATTTCAATATTTTTGGTGCAGCTCTGGGTAATTAAATCACTGGTAATGGTTACGTAGGAGTCCTTCCCTCCATTTTTTCGAAAAATCTTAAAAAAGTTTTCCTGTCTTGTACCAAAATATATGACACCCCCCTCAATGTCAAATTTAGTTAAATTTTGAACAGAAATTGTGTCAAAATCCAGACCATTTGTATAATTTAGGTCTCATTTTTGTCAAATTTTCGTACATTTTTGGGATGAGCTTTGAAATTCCTGACGGCACATTCCCACCAAAATCAAAGTCAAGCACCGCTGGGATGTACGCATAATACGAATGCTGTTTCTGTTTTGTTTTACTTTAAATTAGATTCTGATTGAAATAAAATCGACAGAGAGAGAAGAACAGTCTGGACGCATAACCCCCGCAGCCGCGTGCAAGTGGCTGTAAGCCTGCTATTAACTAAAACGGGGATCCGTCTGCTCATTACAGTCCACGGTAAGGGTATTTAGCCGGCTGACTTTGTTTTCAGTAAAAAAAAAAAAAAAAAAAAATCTTAAAAAAGTTTTCCTGTCTTGTAGCAAAATATATGACACCCCCCTCAATGTCAAATTTAGTTAAATTTTGAACAGAAATTGTTTCAAAATCCAGACCTTTTGTATAATTTAGGTCTCATTTTTGTCAAATTTTCGTATATTTTTGGGATGAGCTTTGAAATTCCTGACGGCACATTCCCACCAAAATCAAAGTCAAGCACCGCCGGGATGTAGCGCATAATACGAAACGTGTTTCGTTTTTATTTTAAATCGGATTTGATGAATAAAAATCGACAGAGAGAGAAGAACAGTCTGGTTGTTTCATCCCAGGTTTATAATAAATAGACGATTATAGAGCTTTAATCACTGAGAACTACCCATTCTTGCGGGCGTCTCTGATTGGCTCGTTACATGATATGCCATGGCCAATGTACACCCCTTTTAGCAGCCATAACAATTGACCATCCTATATCTGTGTGTATCAAAGCTTTTGTAACCATTTTTCTGATTGACTAATGCTATGCATCACATAACCCTATGTGAAATCAAGGGAATTGCCCACTCGTCTAATAATCATTTAGTCTAAATCCAGATAGTATAATTTACATTTGTCTTACAATCCATAGTATAATACCCACATACTATAATGTCAATTTGTCTATTAACCATTTAAGAGTATAATACCATTTCGGCTAATCACCACAGCGGTATATCATTTCGATAATGCCAGTTGGTATAATCCCACTACATTGTATACAACCATTTCGTCTAATGCAATTTCGTCTACTACCTATTTGGTATCATCATTCGATTGTCTAAAACCATTAGTCTGAATGCCATTTCAGTCTACGTGACCATTGGGTCTAATCACCAGATTGTCTAAAACCATTTGACTAATGCCAGTTCGTCTAATGCCAATTCTCTTCTACTCATTTTGTCTAATGCAGGTATAAACAAAGGGCACCAGATTACAATAAAATAACAAACACGAATGACTGTGTCAAATTCTATTTCCGAATTCAGACTTTTATATGTACTTAGCTTTTCTTAAATAATTACCCATTCAAACATTTCAAACACATTGTGATATGTTGAAATGCGTGACCTTTCAGTATTTTATGATTGTCAAAAATTCGTTTGCTTAACACAGAGTAGTTGCAATGTTGTCATGTTAAAATGTATTTTAGTGTGTGAGCATCCTTTTTCTTTTCGTCCTATTTCTTATCTAATAAATAGCATTTAACACAGCATTCGAGATTTGATGGCATATGTTGGCCAAAATGGCTTAAAATTTTCATATTGAAACAGCTTTTTCTAACGCTAAAAATTATAAAAGAAATACAAAAATTACAAAATATTCAATCTGAAAGCCTATTCATTTCATTTCATTTCATGTTTATCGGTATCTCAAACAACATCAAAAATGCACACAGAGTAGACATAGACTGGTAAATATGAGAAGATCATCATATTGCACATAAAAATTATATTAAAAATAACTTACTGTATACAGGTACAAAAAAAATGCAGATTGGACTGAAATAATTAAACAGGAGTACCAAGGATAGCAAAAAGCCTAAAGTGACAGGAGGAGATTTTTTAGGTAATGATTCTCTCAAATTCATGGATCGGTTGTAGACACCTACCAGAACGTTGGGAAGGTTTATTGACAAAACAGGTGCCAAAAGAAACCGCAAAACTTGTTTTGAACTGCCTGCTATCGTATCGTTCCCATAGAAACCATGCTTTGACTTTCTGTCGTGCACGACAAAACTACTACATCGTCATCTTATTACATTAAAGACGCGAATTTGGCTTATTCACTTAAGGTGTGGATATAATTCCTCTATGTAAAAAACTAGGTCGAGAAAAATTGGGGACGCTTCTTTCTGGGAATCTTCTATGTCTCTTTAAAAAGCTACTTCCATTGGGTCCTAATGCAAGAAAAAAAACAAAAACGAGGGAAGCAGCAGCAGGCAGGACGATACAAAAAAACACAGATGAGAAAACACCAAATGCACACCACGATGCCAAAATGATCGAATACCTATCGTGGTGCATGGGTTAACTTCAGCTTCAGCCAGCCTAGCTGGCCTATCTACAAGGACCCTAGTTCTCCCACTGACCTATCCACCGAGCGCGCCTAGCGCTTCGCGATCGGTGCTGAGTCAAGGGGGGGGGGGGGTGGACACACGGGAGGGGAACGAGGGTCCTTCTGAATGGACTTAAGCTGGCCTAGATTGATCAGCAAGAGCTCCTCTCGGTTGATATGGCATGAAAAAAAATGTTTTGGGTGGGTCGAATCTCTGAAAAAACATAGACTTTTTACGGATAACCGTAGTACAATCTCGTTCGGACTCCCAAATAGTCAGGTACTTACGTTTACATGCATCACAGACTGTGCGCATTATAGGCAAAGAAAAACAACAAACAACAAATTTGTTACGAGAGTTTCTCCGCTGCTGGCGCATTGCCTTTACAATCTTGTTTTTGGCATCATTTTTCGCGCATATTTCGCGTTTGCTATATCTTTAACTTGCATAAAGTATAGAAAGTTAATTTCAAATGTTACCACTATTGTGTGAACGTAAAGTAGGGTTATCGGTTTATAATATTTGTTTGCAGCTCATGTTCATTTCCAACAAGAATCACAAGTATTAATTGACAACTATGTAAGCACTGAGAGACGGGGGGGGGGGGGGTGGCAATCATATCAAATGGAGAGGGGTGTAAGGGGCACTTCAAAACCCAGGGCATTCGATGACAGATGACCTCAAAGAAATAGGGGTCTTTGGGTGATGAGGACCGCCAAAAGCCCCAAATAAGGATGTTTCGAGTGACAAATTGAATTTTTTAGAAAATTTTGCAAAATATTTCACCCAAAAATTGGGATCTTGAGTGAAAATTCAAACAAAATAGGGGTTCTTTTCAATCCCATCTTTGGCTGACAGTTTGGTAAAATAAATGTGGGGGCTTTGGGTTGACATTTGCAAAATATATGGGTCTTGTGGTGACAGCGATGCTGAAAATGGGGGTCTTTTAAAGCCTGTACATGCGCGTCACTCAAGATGGAGTGCCCACGGGTGAGAAATGATAAATTCCTCATGCTTGGAACATGATTTCACAGACTCGTATCTCTGGGACACATTGTGTCCAGTTGCTACGACAGTCTTTGGTAAATAATCTTTGTGCGTCCTCGCGCGCAAAAAATCTATCATCTTAGCTTCAACGATTTGAAATACGAAAATAGGCTTTATATTACTAATTATAAAAAAAAAGAACTTTTCGTCCAGATTTCGCATTTACGCGTACAACCAATAACGACGTCTATTAATTGGGATTTCATGAGTTCGGAGGTTCCAACCCTTTATATTTACAAAAGCAATACCGGAAGTGGGTTCTTGAACAAGTCGGGGGGGGGGGGGGGCGCACATGTGGTCCAGTGGATTAGACGGCCGACTCATGATTGACGGTTGTGGGTTCGAGCCCGAATGTGGCCAAGTGTGTGCACTTGGGAAAGGCACTTTACCTCACTTGCTCCGTCAACCCAAGTGATATTCAGGTAGCTGTTAGGGGAATTATTACAATTTAAGTGCTGATAGGATTGTGCGCGTTGGCGGCTGCCGATCTAGATGAAGCGAAATTATTGGGAAGATTCATGATGGCAGCGTAATAAAAATTTTGCAACAGCGCTTTGCTACTTGGTAAAGGCGCTATATTAAATCTTCATTATATATTATTATTATTATTCAAAGTGGATATGATGCGTGAACAAGAAACGCGTAAAAAATTATCAAAAAACTAAAAAATTAAAAATGTTTTCTTGTTCACGCATCTTTTCCACCTTTGAATACAATGCCCCCCCCCCCCGAATTTGTTCAAAGAACCCACTTCGGCGGGTGCATTGATTAGGGTGTCAAAAAACAGAAAATATGGAAAAAAAGTATGTTTTCTTAACCCTAAAATTGTGATGCAGTACTTAGGTTATGTAATACTCGAAATTAAGCAGAGAGATAAAACCATCATAAATATTGTTAAAGCAAGCAAATCAATACAATAAGGCTGTATTTTTTTATATTAATGACGACAATGCATTGCTTAATTGTTAGGGTAGCAAAGGACTGACAAAAAGAAATTGTTTAGGGTATGTCTTTAGTCGCTGGAAATGCTCGGTCAGGGTGCATTTTGTAAGTCCGTGTTCACGCGTCATATCCATCTTTGAAAAGTGCCCCCCCCTTCCCGGGAATAAATTACATTTTGAAAACCTAAACAAATATATACACGTGTCAAATGAATATCTTCCCCTAGAGAAAGTCCCCCCCCCCCAACCCCCCCCTCCCCGGGGATTGTGGTCCTAGGGATAGCGTCCTTGGAATTCTGGCCAAGGAATAATAGTCCACCCGTTCGGATCTCGAAAAAACTAAAAGCCTTTGGAGTGGACACTCTTTGGACTGGGCTCAGTCAGGGTGTGTTTTGTACTCTCCCGTACAGGATACCATTACACGTACACTTTAAAAAAATTAAGCTGGCGAATGGAGATACAGATTGCCTAAGTGGTGTAGTTTGCATTCATTTCAAGCTGGTCCTTTGCGTGACAGGAAATCTTGTGTGGGAAATAGGACCCTATGGTACCGGAAGTCCCTGACCTGTTGAGTGGATCCGGTCTGTAGTGCGATAGATGATGATTATCATCCTTGGACGGCCATATAGTCATTCTTTTTGGCGTTTAGAATAAATGTAGTAGATCAACTGATCATTAGCAAATGGGTTTAGGCAAAATGGGTTTAGACTAATGGTTATTAGACCAATGGTCATAGAACGAAATGGGTTTAGGCAAAGGGTTGAGACTAAATGGCAATTTAGACCAACCAATTATTAGACGAAATGGGTTTAGACAAAATGAGATTAGACTACATGGTAATTAGACCAAATGATCATTAGACGAAATGGTGTTAGACAAAATGGGTTTAGCTAAATGGTTATTATACAACTGGTTTTTAGACTAATGGGGTAGACCAAATGATATTAGACGAAGTGGAACTTAGACTAGTGGATATTAAGCCGAATGGTTTTAGGACAAAATGGCAAATTGACCATTGGGTATTAGATCACAAGGTGACAATAGACTAAGTGGTATTAGCCTAAGTGGCAATTAGACTATCTGATTTTAGACGAAACCGTTTTAGAACCAAAGTGGTTAGTAGACGAAATGGAAGTAGACGCAGTGAATGATAGACCTGAATAAAATGCGTCAAAAACGGGTAGGAAGCAGGACCGGGGGTTATAAACGAACATATTTTAGGAAATATGAAGGTGCTTAGGGACAAGTAAATGTTTGAATTCAATTAAGTTTTTATTCATTCATTGAAGAATGCTTAGGGAGAGTCATTATTTAAGCCAGAGACGGAATGGAGGATTTGAGTGGGAGATCCGAAAAAAAACGTGAGCGAAAGAGTGGAACACTGAACATTTTTATCAAGGAGGACGGCAGAATCTGGAACTTTCAAATGGAGGCATTTTATTTAAACAATAAGGGGAGTTTATGAAATTTTGGAATGGAATCACGAAGGGAGATACGCCAAAGATTTCGTCACTTTCAATTTCTCCACTCTCCGAAGCAAATAATGACGTTCCCTTATAAACGACGAAACATGTTAGGTTGTTTGGGATCATATAGGGGTTGTATTATTGCTTTAAAATAAACACCTGTCGGTGTGGTCTTCTCTTAACACCGAATGGTGTTATTTTAACACTCCAATGTTTGCAGTGAGAAAAAAAATCTATAATTAATTTAAGCCAAAAAAATATCAGGTCTATTTGTTGGGAGCAATTAAATGAAGGTGACATACCAACAGACCCAGCTAAAGCCCCAAAATCTTGGCGGGGATGTGCTCGAAGTTCCTCAATGAAAACAGGTAGTATCCTGACAGTTTGTTTTCTTAATGAAAATTACCGCCGAAGCGTCGCAACCACACGTACTTTGACCCGTTCATTAATCCGTCAGCAGTTTCCTTGAATTTATGATTGCTTCAAATGGTGCGTAATTACATTTTGGTGAGAAGGCTGAATTCGAATTAACTGGAGAGACATGAGTATTAGTAGATCAATGGGTCGGCAGCGACATACTGCGTGCGAGCGGAGTACCGTCGTGGGTAAAAAATGTATGCACATTGTTTGAAGTATATTATTTTTATTTTGATAAAATAATGAATAATTTAAATAATTAAATTTAATCGTAAACTAATGTATTTATTAAATAAAATAATGATATGATTAACTTATTCAAATTCGTACCTTCAGTACAGCATCTCATTACTAATGTACAGTACATAAATGAATGACTTGATTACTAAATGAATGAATTATTGATTATTGTTGATGATTCATTGATTGTCAAACCCACGTGTTAACAGGGTAACCTATACAACCGTGCTGATCAGTCCCATTCGGGCCTTTAGGCCTAATACAGAAATTATATTCCAATTTGAAAAAAAGTACATTCAACGTGCAGTCGGGAACGCCAGGGCAACTCTCCGTTCTTTGCGCCGGTCTCGTAACTATGGCAGAATTTAGAGAAATTTAAAGCATGCGAAGGAAAAATTCGACAGAGACCAACGCCTAGAATCGGGGAGGTCTTATTTATTTGTGGACCAAGTTTTTAAATATTCACGCCATAAAAACGTAAGTTGATGCTTTGTCAACCATTTTGGGGAAAATTGACAAAAACGAAGGTAAAAAATCATCCAAGACTCGTGTTGTGAAAGTGCTTTCTTTCTTTCTCGCTTCCGATATCTTATCACCGCATCTTTTGCATCAATCACGCATTATAGCCAAGAAATATCTTTCCTCAGAACTCTTTCCGCCATCGAGTATTTTTACGCAACTTCCTCTACATCGAATATCTTTTCAAACACTCTTCTATCTGCATTTGAATACCATATCTTTAACGAATTCTCTCTGCATCAAATATCATTTCACACACCTTTTTACCGATTCACGTATATCTCCCGAAGCCGAAGAAGAGGAAAACGGAAGAATGGGGCACATACCCATACTGGAGTATATTGCTCTCATCACCTTTCTCCTATCGCCTGTCTCTCTCTCACTCTCCCCTCTCCTATGCATGTACCTTTGCTTCTCTGCTTCCTTTTCTATCTAGCCTGCTCCTATCTATGTTCTCTCACCTCCCCAACCCACCCTCTCTCTGCGCCTCTGTTCAATTGTTCTCGTTCTGCTTCAGATATCTTTTCATGCACTCTCGCTTCTTCAAAAGTAAAAGGAACTTTTGACGCAACTGATGTACGCGTGGGGTGTGTGTTCATCTCTCTCTCATCTCTCTCGGCCTCTTGCCGTCGTCTAGTTCTCGCTTGTTCTGCCGTGTCTATCTCTGCCAAATATCTTTTCATCGTACTGTTTTCAAGTACTTTCGCCTACTTTCTCGGCTTCAAATATTTCCACGTACGCTCTCTGCTTCAAGTGTCTTACACGCCACTTTATAACTCCCTTTTGACCAAGGATAAAATTTATGCATAACGTACGACTGCTGCGGAAGATATACCTAGCCCCCTTTCCATCTCTCTTTTCTATCGCCCCCTTACTACATCTCTGTCTACATAGTTGTAAGATGAACCGATCTCTAAATGAAATTAACATGACTTACGGAAATGGGACGACTTGACTTGACTCAAATCGAAATATAGCTTGAAACTGTGACTTGTGACTTACAACGCCGCCGCTGCTGCTCCGCCTTTGCCATGTTTGCCTTTCACGCTCTTTCTCACTCTACGGTCTTCTTTCTTGCGTGTTGTTTCTATATACCTCCGTCTCCCCTTCAAATATATTTTCACGCACTTTTTGACTCATTTGTGTCACATCTTGATCTCAGACGTAACGTGTTTTCTGTGTCCTAGCCCGTTCAACCTCGGTAGATTCTGTACAGATTAAATATAAAGGCATACGTTGTAGATTCGGTTAACCGCCATCTTGGACTCATCATTTTGAAAAATGTCCAGTTAAATACAAACTAACGTCTCTATGTAAGGCATGTCCCTTGTCATGTCTTATGCAGGACACTCATCACACAATCATGTTTTCGTATAAGACACTTCCAATTTCTTGAGACGTGTCTTTGAAGCCGTACAGTTTTGAGATATGACTTGATGGTAGACGTCTATGGCAAGCTAAAAGGTCATACATTTTTCCTCACAACGCGTTGCTTTCGGAAACCAGCGCGTTGCTTTACCAGCCAATCAGAAAAGTAAAAAAAAACCAATGCGTTGCTTTCCGACAGCACTTAAGCAACGCGTTACTAATAAAAGCAACACGTTGCTTTCATTATAGCAACGCTTTGCCTTTTCTCCTTTCTGATTGGTTGGCTTAGCAACGCGTTGCTTCTTTCTTTTTTATTGGTTGGCTAAGCAATGGGTTGCTTTTACTCTTTTTTGATTGGTTGGCTTAGCAAAAGTTAGTAACGCGTTGCTTTTTCACCTTCCAGATTGGTTGGCTAAGCAATGCGTTGCTTTTTACCTTTTCTGATTTGTTCTCTAATGAAAGCAATGCGTGCGTTACTTATGTACTGTCGCAAAGCAACGCGTTGCTTTCTGACTTTTCTGATTGGCTGGCTAAGCAACGCGTTGCTTTCGAAAGCAACGCGTTGTGAGCAATACGTCATGACCTTTTTAGGTTGCTATATGTTATGACCTGTTTTAGTTTGCCATAGACGTCTCTTTGTATATTAGAAGCTCTTAGATTGTGTTTTCATTGTTTCTAATTTCAAAGATTTCTATTGTTGAAGACGGATCGATTGCCATTATTAAGACATCTTAAACATGGTCCAAGAAACTTTTAGAGTGCACTGCACATATGCTTTTACAATGCATGACCTAAGACTAGGCTTGTTTTAACGCATTTAATGCAATTTCTTGCTGATTCCACATAAAGCCATTGAAATGCATGGTTTTTTGTTTATTTTACTTCAGAAAGTTGTAGCTGTGTGCATTTGTTTATAACATCCACGCATCTCTACATGCATGACCTATAGCAGTCAATTTTTGCAATGTGGAGGAGCCATACTTCTAAGCTTGGGCGAAGAGTTTAATGAAAAAATAAATAATAAATAGATATTCTAATCAATGAACTGAGAAATCTAATGCATATGGACTGATGAAAGTGAGAAAAACAGACCAATGAGGAACCAGCCTTTTTTCCACTTCTTACCAAAGGCTTCCAAAATGAGTTATCCATGTCCACATTATTTGGAAATGCATGACAAATACATTTTAATGTACATCAGATATAGATTCTTGGCCAGTGTGCTTATAAATGATGCCATGTTTCCCTATCTTGTAAGATGAATTTTCGAGACGCCTCATCTTGGATTTACATGTAATCAACAATGAACAACATTAAGAAATCGTAGCAATTTAAGAGTCTAAGACGTGTAGTTCATAGCAGATAGTTTGTATGGCTGGTTGGAGATATATAAATCTACTAGAAAACGCAACTCGACGTCTTCATTTGCAGGGATTTCCTATGTTTACATTATTAATGACCTGTCTACCTGTTCGACGACTGAAGGACAGTTTAACATGTTTAAAGGGAGCCTTCTTGAGTTGAGTACGAGTATTTTTTTTTATCCGCGTGAATTGCAATCGGAGGAAATTGTATTATTAGAGCGAATCACTACTAGTCTTGTAGTCTTGTCCATAGGAACACACATTTTTACCTGCAATGAAGAGTACAGGTCCTTCCTTACTGATTTCCTTCCTTAAGTAACCACGCGTCACATATACTCTTTTCACTGTTCACCTGAAGTTTTTACCCCAATCAAACAAAAGAGCTAATAGTTTAACATGCATATTGAACTGTTAGAATTTAGTCAAATTCTACTGAACATCTTATGGTAAAGAGAATTATTTAAATTCGTGTTGAATTTTCTCCAGTCAGAGAGCGAGAACTTGAGGTCGTATAAAGCCAAATATTACCCAAAGTATTGAATCAATTTGCCTCAAGTTGTAACGGTTGCATCATAGTTAGGCCTCTGGAACAACTTGTGGGTTAACTTCTCCATAAGAAGCGTGTTTCAATTAAGTTACAAAATAACAAAAATACAGTTTATAAATATAATATTTTTCAGCGCAAAATACTGGGTTATTTTTATGGGCTCCTGGGCCCCAATCTACTTAAAGTGTCAACCATGTAAACATTGCAATGACAAGTTACAAGCAGCATACGATTTACATCACAATCTGTTAGAAAACACAAACCACGTTATATTATTTTTAAAATGTTGAAAACAGAAACTGCATTTTGTAAGTAGAGGAATGAAATTAATTTTAATCATGTGGTTTTCAAAGCAAAATCACAGTCCTAGCTACTTTACCAGATGGATATGTCATTATACACTCGTATCTTGAACATGTTTACCTGTTACAACTGTCTGACATTATACCAATATGTCATTTGGCGGTGCATCCAAGTGGTAAAGCCATGACGAAACAGAGCAAAATATAAGAAACGGAGTCACACAAATATACCTCAGTTAGCACAGATTTACTTCCAGATGAACCACTGAGTCTTGACATTACCCTGGATAGCCTTGCCTGAATCTAGACTCTGTCGCCAAGTAGGTGTCATATTGCATCTTGCCCAGGGACACAAACACGTCGACCACAGCGGAGCTCGAACTCACGATTTTAACAGTCTAGTGATCACGAGTTCTGCGCTTTTCCACTGGACCACACGTGCTGTCAATATCCTATATATAAGAGCAGAAGTAGTTAAAGTGGAGTAACCTTTACACATTGTGAGGTAGCATTTACCCAAAGTTAATTAAGATTTTACTCAGTATATGAGGATAATCCCCTTATTCAGAGCTATTTAGTCAATATTTTTAGAGTGTATTGCAGCTGTTCTGATATGTATAAAAATGTCTGAACTCAAGACTTTGCTAAGGCACAATTTTTACATTGTTCACCTGTGAATAGTCTCAGACATTAATAAAACTTTTTTTTCGAAATTGACCTTACGTAGTCAGATTCCCATTGTGTGTATTGAATGACTTCAATTCGGTCTGAAGTCTATATAAGGAAAGGAAATAAGAGGCGAAGACGGGAAGGAAAGCATGTTGGAACAAATGAACTCAATCATCAATACAACTATAAAGATGTAAATCTGCGGTTTTGACTTAAAGGGGCGCCCCAAACTTAACTTAAAAACTGATTTTTTGATATCATCTGACGCGATGGTATATTAGTAGAGTATGTGTGCCTAATCTTACATGCAGATTAGATCTGCTATTTGGAAAAAGTTCGTAATTTTGTATTTTCTGTCTGTAAAAAATATCAACACAGTACCTTGGAACACTGACAAAAATAATCGCTCCTAACATTAAAACGTACCATCATAATCAACCGAAGCTTGCGAAGTTTTGGTAGTAAGCCTACACCTTTAGTGTATCTATCGAACACTGTAAATCAAATTGTTTAGGGTGTTTGTTACACTTTTTGAACACTTCAAACAATACCAGTAAACATATAAGGAGGCAACACTGTTGCAAACACTAAAATAAACACTTAAGTACTGAATGCTAAAAATTTAAGTTTGAAATAAGCTGTAAGAAATAAATTACGAATTAGATAAACTTTTAAGTTTGACATAATCATGGTATTTAGATCTTATAATTAAACATGTATGTATATTTAGATTTTTAATCTATGGGTTTGTTTAATTTTAGTGCTTAAGTACTTGATTTAGTGTTAAGGTGTTTGTAACAGCGTTGTCCCAGGCCTCCCTATATTGTAACTGTGCGATTGTTTATCTAAGCACTCTAAGCAAGTGTTTTAAAAATGTATCAAAAACCTAAACGTTTTGGATTTGCAGTGAACCTATAGACAAAAAAGAAAACGGCTGAGATCACGAATACCCCTTTAACTTGACGAAATGTATTCAGTAAAGTAAATAATTATAATGTATCCAACCATTGCAACATGTGGTTATTAAATAAAAAAGCAACTTAAAAACCATCATGCTTAATATATATAAAATCCATTATTTAAGGTCTGATGTAATATGAAAATTAAAGGACACAATGGCATGAAAAAAATATTCAGACATAATGAAATGCACCATTATTGAAATCACTTCACAAACTTTGAATACAATGTGGATGTTTACATTTTGTAAAAACAGAACTTCAGGCTTGTAGTAAGATATTGATCTGACAGGTGAAAGGTGGATTAGCCGGGATTAGCACATTATACAATAGCAATGGTCTGTGTACTGATGACTGCATGCTTTTCAAGTTTGATGAAATTCTGGCAGTAATGTCAGCATCCTTGGCTGAGAAGTGAAGCTTACAAGGAAAATAATATTAGTTACTTCTCCCTTTTTTTACAAAATGTAAACACCCAAATTGTTTTCAAATTTGTAGAATGATTTTAGTAAAGGTCCATTTCAATATGTCTGAATATTTTTTCATGTTATTTTGTCCCTTTAAGAATTGGCAGATCTTACAATCTAGTATGGGGGAAATTTGCTACAAGCTGAAATATTATTGCCAAATAAATTACTTCAACACACTTGTCCATGAATAATGAAATAGATATCATAACATTGTAAAGATTGGTGTAAACCACATGAAGCCAGTCTTCAGACATGTCCTTCTGTAATCATATGCCTAGCCAGAAGACAAAAGAGTGGTTTCTCCAGGGAGACACTTCTTTCCAGCTCAAAGACATGATAGAGGTCACCTCAACCGAAGCCAATTTCGAGACGTGTCCTACTGTCCTTCTGTAATCATGTGATTAGGCAGAAGACACAATCGTGTTTCCATGCGAGATACGTCTCAATCATCGTGTCATGTAGCTTTTGGTGTGTTGCAATGAACGTGAAAACTCAGTCATCAAAGGCACGATAAGAGATCTTGTGCGCGAAGGCCCTCCAATTTTCGCGAATTTGAAGTTTTGACATCTTGACATTGCTCAAATAAGCCCAAATCCACCATTTGAATGAATAGCTGTGAAAAGTTGAATTATTGGTTGTTTTTGTAATATTTTTGTAATATTTGCGCAACTCTTTCGGGCTTTGTTTTGGAGTGGAACTGTCCAACAGCTATGTGATGTATTATATTCTGGCTATTTTACATCAAATGTTAGAAACACCATCTTATACACAGTAGTCTATGGAAAATGGCAACTTAGGGTTTCTTTCTTTCACATTTAAAACTCCCACAGAGGAAATGCAGCAATATCATGCCAAAGTACAACCTGAATTCACCAGCTAAATGACCAAATATTCAACATTATGGAGACCAGAATTATTTTTGGAGGAACTAAACGTAAAGAGCATCGAAAAGTGTATAGTCGTTTACGTGTTATAGTTGGCAAATCGATTTGAAATGTATGAGCACTCTCTTTCTTGTGCATGTTGAGATATTTTATAACAGGTTTTTAAGACACCACGCAAAAAAGTAGTGCACCGCAGATTTTTTAGCTTTACGGTCGCCTATAGTTAATGGTGTATTATACCCAAAGTTGCAATTTACTTTCTTTGATAGATAAAGCATAATAATACTCTGAATGCAGGGAATATTTGTTTGGTAAAATTTACTTTTGATAAGTTACAAAATGATAAAGTGATATCATTTTGTAAATGATCAAGATTAAATTTGACCAAAATATTTTTCGAAAGGTGTGAATTTTGAAGTTGGCCCAGGCTGTAGTCACTCTAAAAGAGTGAAATTCACTCTTTTGCATTAGAGAGTGTCGTCTCATTCCGCTGTTCCTTTGTCATTATTCTAAATGTTTTCTGATCGTGTTTCAGAACATGACTTCTGGCAGGAAATGCCACGTTCTACGACTTGACGCTTTTTACACCGTCACTACTATACACGACAGCCTGGCAGCAGGCGTATTAAAGGTTTTACAATATTGATTGATTATTGAATAATATTAGATATTACATAGTTCTTTGGGTTAACAAGGGTTAATTAATTTTATATGTCCCTCATAGAGGCCGGCACACACAAGCTCTGAAAAAGTGCTCCCAGCCGGATTCGAACCACTGACCTTCTGCAAATATGTGTACCAGCTGGTTCGAATCTGGTTGGGAGCCTCTTTGAAACAAAAGCTTGAAAATTAATTCATCCATTTTACTGTAGTTTGACGTAACATTTCAATAACCAATTGCTTCCTCACTACCCCTTAAAATCAAGTTGAAAATGATTCTCTATATACGCCAGTGGGAATGGAGGAGTTTTAGCCCGTGAGCTGTCCCCCGTTACCGTGCATCCCCCCCAGGATCCTCCGACATGACCATGGTTGTATCCTATATGGTCTAGTAAACCAGAAAAATGATGTACCTTTTAAAAAAATTGGGATGCATAGCCCCGATGACGTCATTTTGATGACGTCATCAAAATTTGGAGAAAAATATGTAAATTTTCAATTATTTATTTCTTGCATATTCGGATAGCCCAGATAATATATTTGTTATTTATCTTCACCTCATTCGCAAATATTATTTCGTTTCATTTTTATATCAGTTTTTTTTTTTTTTTTTTTTTTCATCCCAATTTTTTTAAAAGGTACATCATTTTTCTGGTTTACTAGACCATATAGGATACAACCATGGTCATGTCGGAGGATCCTGGGGGGGATGCACGGTAACGGGGGACAGCTCACGGGCTATTTAAGAGAGGAATACGAAAAAAATGTAAGCGACGGGGACGGGGCATGAACATGTTCAACTAGAAGAGGGGGGAACCTGAATTTTTAAATGGAGAAATTTTCATAACATCAGGGGAAATGCGAATTTTTTTTAATGGAATCGAAGGGAAAACGCGATCCCCCCAAATGAAATCCTCCAATCTCCCCTGACGTAAATATTGACCGCTCCCTAAGTTTATTCCGCACGTATCCAGGATTTGCATTAATTTCCCATATTATATGAGGTTGCTTTTCTTTGTTCTACTGGTATGTCATTTGAATTCATAGTAAAAGTCATTGTCATTTGGAGTCTTAGGGACTATATCTTGAAACAATTTTGTTGGCAGAGCCTTTCTTGCAATAGGGATAATCTTGAAGCCTATGCCCATGGATGATCACAGGTCTTTAATTAATAAATCGGCTTTTGTTGGGTTGATAGACAAGGAATCTATTACCATGATTACTGGTCTATCAACCCAGTACAAGGCGAGTGCCTTGAGAAAGGCTATAGCCGAATTTTCCAATATCGTGACATGTGTGACGTCATTTAACCCTTATATATTTGTATTGATGCCTTCGTTGGAAAATCTCCAGCAAGAAGTTTGGCAATCATTTTACTAGATTATGCAAATAAGCTATTCTCGTGATGTCATGGGTGAAAAAGCTCCACATGACACAAAACCTGGAAATGTCAAGAGAAAAAAATAACACGACATCACTCTATTCTAAATTCGAGATTATTGTGGATTGATTGTTTATGCAAAGTAGGTCATCCTCCCGAGGTCTGATATTAATTGATCAATAACAAGTAGTTCTTGTGTGATTTGCGAGAAAGCGAGCTAAAAAAGTTTACGGTGGATTTTTCGCAAAATAATTTTCAAAGACTTTCATCAATGATATCATCTTGAATGACCCTGATTAGCGTCATTAAGACCGTTTACTGCAATACGGAAACTCCCCTACCGGGACCTCCCTCACGATTATGGTCAAGGTGATGGGTTTCAAATCCGATCGGGGAAAGATCGATGTATGCAAGGTGCTTTTAAGAAAGAGACGAGCCTGGCATGCCACTAATATAACATTATTATGTCATCGTATTGAGGCTACTATACTACTATGACTCGAGATTCCGGAGGCAACAATTTCAAAACGACAATCTTGACTTCGCGTGGTTAATGGCATTTAGACGTCGTAGTTAATATCCTTCAGCTTATATTACCACCGACAGACAACGCGTTCACAAACTCGGAGATCGTTTGGTTGCGCGGGAACCAGCAGAAGCAACCAAGGTTGATTTCCGCAGACACTCAAGAAGGTGACACAAATTTTCGTCGAGTTTAGACGTTTTTCGCATCTATCTATCTAAAGCATGTTGAGAAATGAAATATTATTAGTAAAAGTACTGTAACTTTATTGTATGTTAAGTTTATGACCCCTACTCAATAAGACTCTTCAAAATCGGTAAACATTCTTTAGGAAGAAATTCTAAAGAAAGCTGAGAAAAATCTTGTAAGATGTCTAAAAAAACAAGAATCAAATTAACAAAATATATGTTTCTAGTTAAATGCATATGTTATCACGTATTAGTATCGCATGGATTGAATAGACCGTTATTCAATAGCCAAGCATGTTTGGTGGGCAAAATAGACGCATTCTAGTACTACCAATACATTAACCTGTCCATGATCCCTGTGCAATCCTTAAACATGGAGAGATGACAGCTTAATGTATGGTAGTCCGGCCTGTATGCCATCTTGTCACCAAAAACATGCCTGGTGGTGACGTCATATTGAATACGGTCATTATGTAGTCATTTTTGATGATATATATTTATGAGCCCAGAAAAATACAAAATAGTATTGAAGATGAAACTATTCTTATCTTAATCGTTTGGGTGACACTTAAATGACAAATTTATGAAATAATATTGCAATGCTTAATAAAATTAGCCCAATACCCCTTATGTTGCATGATTTCTGACAATAGCATCATGAGTCACGACTGTGGTAAAGTCTAGGGATTCGAAAATATTGAGTAAAGCTAAATTGGTGTTTCAAAGTTATATAGTGAAGCTCATCAGAATTGGATCAAGACTTCTCAGGAATCTGCATAGAATACTAGTATTTCATAGTCCAACATTGTTTTTCAAATGGAGCTCTTATGATTACATTATTCACGCTAACTAGGCGTTCCCCGGGTTTCGGCGATCACAGGGTTGTACGATCACTGGCTTGAATGACTTCTTGGGTTTGCAAGTTCCTTTACCTTGAATGAACCCTGCTGAGTTGTCATGACTTGTGAAATTTTCGGCATCAAACAATCAACCCCCCACCCTCCAAGTTTCATCTTGTCCATACACCAACGTTTACCACATTTGACCTCATTTGACCTTGAAGGACCCCTGATAACCTTGTCGTGACCTTAAAGGTCTTCGGAAAGTCAAGGGGTAACCACCCACCAAGTTTTCAGGAACGTGCGACCCTCGGTCTCCGAGAAAATAGGCGCGGTCCATTTGACCTCTTTTGACCTCTTTTGACCTCGAATGACCCCCGATGACCTTTGATCCACTAACCAATACAAACTCGGTCTTCGTTCGGTCAAGGGGCACCCATCCACCAAGTTTCAGGACCGTGCGACCCTCGGTCTCCGAGAAAATAGGCGCGGTCCATTTGACCTCTTTTGACCTCGAATGACCCCCAATGACCTTTGATCCACTAACCAATACAAACTCGGTCTTCGTTCGGTCAAGGGGCACCCACCCACCAAGTTTCAGGACCGTGCGACCCTCGGTCTCCGAGAAAATAGACGCGGTCAGACACACAGATAGACAGACAGATAGACAGACCACCGGTATTAATATATAGATAAGAGATTGCACATGCCATCCAGACCTAGTTGTGGTTTTGTGGTTTACCAACTGATGACTACACAGTTAACCACAGAGACACACTACTTTCAGAGGTACAATATTGGACTACTTCAATTTCGCTCTAGTGCAGATTTAGCTATTGACGTACTTGATAATAGAACCAATATAATGACTTCGAACGGTCATCGCAATAATCGTCTTTTAAATGGAATCTCTGCACTTTATCGGTCCATTATACTCATTTGAAATATTTCATCCCTAGACTATGTCGATTACATTAGACTTAATGTACTGATCAATCAATATAAGGACTACCAAGTAGTCTAGAGTCTGCAGTCAGGACAATCATAGGTGACACTAAGTATTTTCGAATCGGCAGGGGGTGTCAGGCAAAGGTGCATTCTGTCTCCCGATCTCTTTAACATCTACGTTGAAAGAATCATGATT
This sequence comes from Ophioderma brevispina, assembly GCA_023653785.1. Taxonomy (NCBI): domain Eukaryota; kingdom Metazoa; phylum Echinodermata; class Ophiuroidea; order Amphilepidida; family Ophiodermatidae; genus Ophioderma; species Ophioderma brevispina. Next base: position 44,288 of record JAMKCH010002994.1, read on the forward strand.
GGAGCACTGGTGAGAGTACTCAAGAGATCAAGCACAGATTGGCAGTAGCTCGAAGTGTAGCGCAAAATATGAACGAATATGGAAAAGTAGACTTTGCAAGAGTTATATCTTAGCGAATCATACAAAATAGCTCTACAAAAGGGATTGGCATTGCATCATCGGGGCAGCTTCAACCAGTACTCTTTCTGGATGAAATGGTTTCTAAATTACTGTAATTGTTTCATGTACCAAGTCAAACAGGCTTGTCACTGTATGAAAACTATTAAAACATTAAAAACACCAGTATAAGATGCACAGTGAAATAAATAGTTTTTTATTGCTTTTCTTTCGTTCTCAGACCACTTTTGAACTCCCCCACCTCAAATCATCACATGCTATTAATTCATTCGCAGCTTTCGAGACATTCTCGGTCTCGTTTGCTGTATCATTGTACTTTGAATTTGCTTATGTATGTATATATGTATGTGAAATTAGTTTCAAATCGTTTATATGGGAATGTTAGAGCGGAAGATTTTTGTACATATGCTTATGATAAGCATCTTAAAGTGTATCAACAGATGTGAGTGTACCTTTCGCCACATATCCTGTGAGCCTTATAGATATTTTCCCCTCAATTGTAGACAGGTACATCCCAGTTCATAACTAATCTACTTTCCTACCACATATTCACTAGTATTTTTATGTTGTATATACTATATTCTTCAAAATAAGCTTTTGGCCACCCTGGTTTTTGACTTCTTAAAAAACAACATGGCGGCCAAAATACAAATTCTTACTAAAAATGGCTAAAACCGTATTTTTTTCGTTGAGAAATTCACACAAAAACTCTTATTAATTTCCCATTTTATTTTACAAACACATTGCTCTTTGCATTTGACAAAGTGAAATTTCAAATTATCGAAAGAATTCAAAATGGCCACCACAAACCCTCAATACATTGATGGATTGCCTTAAGTTTATTCTTAAGGATATTATCGTAATATAACTGATGCATTGTTAACTTATTGTTGAGCTACTACAAGAAAGCATATAGGGCTATCATTGTTTCTCAAAATGGCGGCTAAAAAATCAAAATGGCTAATATTTTGGTTAATTACAGTCATGTATTACTTTAACTGTACTGTATTAATAAATACAGTACAGTGTTGACCGAGAGAAGAGATGAATCTCGCAATATCCCATTGTAGTACATGTGGAACTGTATTTTTTGTGAAAAATTTCATATACAATCTTGCAACCAAGGTTTTTCTAAATCAAAATTGTATGAGGATTCCAAAAATCATGGGTGTCATTTTTTAAAATGTGTTCTTGGATGTATTCTAGGGGCAAGGTTTATACAGGGGTAATAATATAAATAAAGTATACCATCGTGTTCATTATCGTTCAAGGATTACAAAAAGGTATAGTTTTCCCTATATGCACTTATAGTACAAGAGTTACAAGGCAAAACAGGTTCAAGGTCAAACTGGGGCTAAAATTTCAGATTCATCAGTTTGTTTTAAAACGGTGCCAAATTGTTAATCTTACTGTACAGAAGCCGAAAATATAAAGGTCGCATTCTCAATGACAATTTGATGATAATTAAGAGGGCAAATATGGCCATGGTCCACAGGGTCTATGGGAGACCTTTAATCATATCTGCAAAAGTCTCACTTTGAAAGGCGAAACACAGAATCTATATACATTTTCTTATTTAGTATGACCCAATGAACGATTTAATACCAGTTTCAACAAAATCGGACCATTCTATAAATAATGACCTTGAACTGTCTTGAGCCTATTGTACTAAAAACAATAGGTCGTAAATATGGCAAACTATACCTTTTTAGAAACCTTATGACCAACCGGTATATTTTTTGAAACAATTTAAACACTTTAATTGTTTACCCCTGTACAAATTATGCCCCTAAAAACACCCAAGAACACATTTTAAAAAATGACACCCATGATTTTCAGATTCTCCATGAAATTCTGTATTGGAAAAACATTGGTGTCAAAATTGTATATGAAAAAAAAAACTAAACCAAAACATCAGTTACATTTCCCCATATACTATTGATCGATAGGTCACTTTATAAGCTGTCGTAGGGTGGTCTCCAGGTACAGCAAATAGACGAATTCAGATTGGTCTGTTTGGAAGACTTTCATTTGGCGTTTGGGTATGATTTCCAAAATTAGTGAAAATCTATTATATCTACAGATTGGAATGTTATGATTAAAGAATTAATACAGGTCGAACAAGCGTTTTGTTGCACGCAACTGGAGCCATGACAACAAGTGGCCTTTGGACTGAATGACAAATACAGATATTGATTTACACCGGGTTCATATGCCATGCATGTTTATAGAAATATTTATTTTATTTTTCCAGAGTCCAACGGCCGTGTGTAGCACATTCCACTTCCTTTCGAGCATGGAACGTACATTTTGGTGAATTCACAAGAAATACCCCGGAATCTAGTAGATTGTACCACCAGCGTCCAACCATGCCTGCTCGTAGATCAGATGGACTTCATCCGAAGTGGGTAAGGAGCAAAAATGAACATTATTAACATATAATCATCATTATTACCCCATAATTTCCCCCAATCTTCAATCCCTGCCCTCTTTATAATGGTTATTATAAGGAGACACTGGCACATTTGGAAAAATTGTGCGCCTTAAAGATTTTTCAAAAATTAATATTTTTGCATGGTTGTAAAACATTTATATACATTAGCCCTCGCCTGAAATTATTATTAATGGGTAAACAGAACGATTTCATAATAAAATAAATCCGGCAACATTTATTCTGCAGACGACAGAAATGGCGTTTAACACAAGAAAACACAGGTCGGAGTTGATTCCCATGGCATGCACCCTGTTTGTCCGGTCTGTGACCTTTTTGTTCTAATATCAATGAGTACGAGTCTATGATATTCATATAATAGACGCATTTGTTGATTAAAGTTAGCTACCATGGATTACCTGGATGTCTTTTGCGTGTTCCGATCGTGTTTGGGACCCCTCCCCGATTTACCCGGAAGTAGTACACATTTTGATATCAGATGCCGTATTTTTCTCATTGTATGTTATTTTTATGTGTAAAATATATCTCTATTCTTCCAATGGCTTAGACTATCATTTGCGAGCTAATTGAATAAATTTCATATTTTGTGGCTATTTAAATGAGTAAAAAAGAGATATATCACTTTTTATAGCAGGGGACTGTAGTGAAAGAGTGTGTGCTTCCGGATAAAATTGTGAATTTTTACACACAAGTACTTTAGCCATTGATAATCCATAAAATTGATGGAAGCACTTGCCAACCCCTTAATGGAATCCCAGCTTGGGTTTCAAGGTTATACAGGGGTCAAAATTTTAAAATGCTCCAATCATGTTGAAAAGCACATGAAAGGCTTTTTCAGATAACAAGGATTCTAAAAAGGCCTGATGAACATTTTGCTTATCAATATCACCGATAAATTGAGTTTTTCGCTGGAAACTTAGTTTATCGAATTCAAAACTATGGTTATCACTTAAATCAATTTTGAAAAATCTATCACCGATTAACACAATTTATTAATTTGAAAAGGCTTTTTCTCAGTAAAGTACTTATATTTTATCAGGAGATAATCATATTTTTTGAAGAACTAAATTTATTATTTGATAAACTGAGTTTTTCGCCGATAAATTTTGCTTATAAAATTGAAAAACATTCAAATGTATTATCACGCTACAATAATTACATCCTCTTTCTTTTTCGTTTTAGGGTCATTACTCTGTTTCTCGAACTACCCCAGCGAAATTTTTCTGTGCAGTATTCTATGTAGCAGTGTGCTCAATTTTATTCATGGTATACTTCTGGCAATATCCTGACCAAACACTTAACTTTGCCTTGGCACAAACCAAAAGTGATACCACACTTCGTGATCTAAAGATATTAGACAGGGTTCAAGTCACTCAAAATACACACAAAACTAATGAATACAAGAGAAACCTGACTACAACCAAGAAAACTCAGACGCCTAATGCAACAGAAGCTCCCTTGACGTCACCGGTGATTCAACCGATTGAACCAAAGAATTGGGCAGGTGGCGGGTACGAATCCGTTCCGGGTTATAAGGTAAGATTTTTTGCTTTAAGGTAACCGATTTAATTCACTCAGACCAATTGTCGGTGTGAGGAATTTGTGTGTCCTCCATATTAGAGTGTCCTGGTAAAGGTTTTATAGTCCGCCAGACTCATAGTCCACATACAACGGTCAAGAATAGGACACTTGATTCAGTTGATTCTTCACGCAACATTAGTTTCGCGCTTTATTCTGTCGTCGTCTACGGAGCCTGGACTATGGCTCCAGGCGGACTGTAGTTCATTTTACACCGGGCCTATGTAGTTTCTATAGACGCTAAGGAATAAAGCGTAACCTTGGTAAAATAACTGCTGCGTGCCATAAAATAAGCATAAGAGTTTGTAAATTACAATCCTATCCTCGAAGTTTGGGCAAGAAGATTCCGACCTTTAGTTACACGACTAGAGCCCTGATAAAAGTTCAAGGTCATCCTGGAGCAAGAATTATCCAGTGCCCGGATCTTGTTGAAACTGGTGTCAAATTATTGCTCTGCAATGGATACTAAAGCAGAAAATGCATTTTAATTCTTTGGGTAACAGGTCTGTATACAAGTTTTTGGTGACCCCTGTAGACCCTATAGACCCTTGTTACATTTTGCCCACTAATTATGCAACCAAACGCTAAACATTGTAAAATAAGGCAAGACGAACAATTTGATTGACACCCGTTTCATCAAAATTGGAGCACTGGTTAAGTTTGATCCCAGGATGACCTTGAACTGCAGCTGTTCAAGTTAAAGGTCGGAACTAGACATACCATACATCTTTTTAATCCTTATAACCAGGCCAATGTATTGACGTGCACCTAAACACAATATGACGTGATTTCAAAAATTTACCCTGTAGTAATTTTACCCCTTATTTTACCAAATTCCCCACGTTTTTCCCAGTGTTTGGACCCAACAATTCGGATTCAGCAGCCTTTAGAGCAACTATAGAGCAACATGTGCAAACCTTCGAGAATAGGATCGTCATTTATAACCCTACTAATATGGGCCCAGAGGACGCTTACTCATATAGGTCTCTCCAGTTCTTGACACCGGGAATTGATAATTACATTACAGGTAATCCAGAAAATAAGTCTGATATTCAATGTTCAATCTACATGTTTCTAGCACAGCTAAGTGCAAAGCCATAGGCATTTAAAAGGACGTAATTATTTGTTATTTTTCTGTTGTTTTATCATCTTTTTTCCCTCTATCGCAGGGCCACATTTGCCTGAGTGGACTACCAGGGCCAGATCGGCTCACATATTCGCGTAATTTACTGCCCTTACTAGCTCTTACTTTTCTCATCTGGCTATTTCAAGTTTAAATTGTACAAATATTGACTGTCCATGAGGGACATAGTCAAATCTATTGACCCGGGGTGATCTCGAGGCCTTACTATTTTCCCGAAGCGGAGCCGAGGGGAAATAGTTGGAGAATAAAAGATAGAATGTGTTGTTTTGCCTATCTAATATCGTGTCATATTGGATGGGCAGTCCAATATTTTGAGAAGTGGATGCCGGTGTGGCAGGAGATATTGTCCCCTGTAGCCATAGTCCGGAGACACTAAGTTCTGGTTTTAATAGTCCGGGGGATGTGCAAAGTTAGGAACTATAGTCCCCCGGACTATGATTTATAGGAATGTTAGTCCTACAAGTGGGAATGAAAGTCCGAAGAGGACTATCAGGCCTTAGGAATAAATATGCAAGTCCGACATGGACTACCAGTCCTTAGGAATTAGTGTCCATTTCCGAAAGTAGGGACTATTAGTCTCTATGGATTAATGACCTGTCAGGGGTGGACTATCGCTCCTTAGGGATTAGGGTCCAATTCCGACATGGACTATAGACCTTAGGAATTATTGTCCATGTCTGAAGGTAGGCAGACTATTAGTCCTTAGGAAATAATGCCCTGCCAGAGTGGACTGCAGCTCCTTAGGGATCGGTGTCCGATTCCGACGTGGACTATAGACCTTAGGAATTATTGTCCATGTCTGAAGGTAGGCAGACTATTAGTCCTTAGGAAATAATGCCCTGCCAGAGTGGACTGCAGCTCCTTAGGGATCGGTGTCCGATTCCGACGTGGACTATAAGTCCTTGGGGATTATTGTGCAGGTTTGTATTTGGGCGGACTCTCATTTCTTAGGAATTAATGCCCTGTCAGAGGTGGACTATATTTCCTTAGGGATTAGCGTCCATGTCTTGCGTGGACTACAATTCCTAAGAAAGTGGTGTCCACGTCGCAAGGTGGACTATCGATCTTAAGAATAATTGTCCCAAGCGACGTGGACCGACTACCAGTGCTTAGGAATTATTGTCCTGTCCTAGGTTACACTCGTTCTTAGTAATTTGGGGTCCCGCCGAAGACTTTAAAGAATTCTATTGAGAAATGATCCTACCCTTGATAAAACTAACATGCATAGGATTTGTATCCCTAAAATTAATAGACCGAGTGACACCATATACTGACACTAAGCATACAATTGATAGTTTTTTTGTTTTCTCTATTTCTTTCCATGAAATCTCCCACATGTAATTGGTGACATTAATTTTTCAAAACATTTGGTGACCTAAAGGCTTTGGCTACATACTTTTTCAGTGGCTGAGATTCCTGCATGAGTTCTTTTTCAGGAGGATGTTTCTATCCTTCGTGTATAGAGCATCCCCCGAACATAAAGAACGCAGAAATCTCCAGCACTGGTTGCTAATAATTGAAGCAGCACTCTGATTTGGAGAGTGCGTAATTTTATGTCCCCGTCCCTCCTAACCCACCTGACCCAAAGATCCCCTTTGACCTCAAAGCTCGATTCCCTCCCTATCGAATTTTCTTTAAAATCCCTTGAAATTTATAGCCTACAGTGACTGAAAATTACCCCTAATGACATTTTACATGTCGGAGCGTGCCCTTGCTCAGTAATAATTGTGTACACAGTATATGTGTAGAGTGACAAATTATGAATATGTAGATTATTGTGTGTGCAATAATTCAAATATACAAGACCCCTGCATGACCTTTGACCTCAAACTTTTACAGTTACATATGGGTCAGCCTATTCCACTAATCAAAAGGTAAAATAATTTGGAACTATTATTACTAAAAAATTACCTTCGAATGACACTGTTGGGGGAAATTTGAATATTTCATGAAAAAAGGCTAATGAATTAATAATTAATATTCATATCCTTTATTAGTCTAGCGGATTATATTTTACTTTGCATACATTAATATTCATATCCTTGACGGAATAAAGCGCAAAGGATAACATTAAGTGGAAACGAAATTCCCCCCTAACGTATTAATTAGTGGCATAAGAACGGCGAAATTTCACCCTAAACCCACACACTAAGCTTACTACATTACTACGACTACTTAACTCACATACTACTATACTACTACATTATCCTACTACTACTACATACTACTACAACTACACCTACTACTAACTACTACTAACTAAATATACTACACTACTACTACTACTACTACTACATACTACTACTACACTATACTACTACTGCTACTACTACTCTAGTACTTCTACTATTACTACTACTACTACCTTCATACTACTACTTACTACATACTACTACTACTACTACAATATTACTACTACACTACATTCTACTAAGACTACTACACATACTACTACATACTAATTACTACTAATACTACTACTACTACTACTACTTACTACTACTTATACTACGACTACATAACGACTAATACTACATACTACTACTACTACATATTCCGACTGCTACTACATTATACTACTACTACTACGACATACTACTACCATCCTACTACTACTATACTACTACTACTACTACATTAATACTACTACTCCATCCTCCTATACTACATACTACTACAATTACTACTACTACTACTACTACTACGACTACTACAAACATGCACTACTACATACTACTACTACTCCCGCTACTCTACTACTACATACCACTACATAGGCCGACTACTACTACATATAATTACTACCTACTAACTACTCTACATACACTACTACAACACACTACTACTACTACTACTCATACAACTACTACTTATACCTACTACTACTACTACATATTACTACTAAACTACAACTACATACTACACTACTACTACATCTACTACAACTACAAAATCGTCCATACAACTACTTCTACATCTCCTCCTACATATTACTACTACATAATACCCACATACTACTACTATACTACTTACTTTTTGGCTACTACTACACTACTACTACACTACTACCTACTAATACTCCATACTACTACTACATAGGCCTACTACTACTACCTACTAACTACTACTACTACTACTAACTTACATACTACTACTCTACTACATACTCTACATTCTACTACACCTATACCCTGGGGCTAGCAACTTTCAAGTACAAAGTTTTGAAGGATTAAATATTTAACAGCCTACAGGAACCCCTGAACGCATTCTTAATCAGACTGTAAATGATTGCCTTCCGGAGAGGGGACAAGTTTGTACAGGGGTCACACATTTTTTAAATTGACCCAATCATTTGAAAATTATGTGTCCTAAACCATTAATATTCAGAAAAGTGTATAGTTTTGTACTATCGTCTAAAAAGCCTAAAGTTTCAGAGTTTATAATCTAAAAACGCAAAATCAATAAAAGGGTAAACTTCAGTTGTAGCAGGAGTCAAATTTGAAGTTGAGGGAAAACTCCTAATTTAGTGCATAACATAGCCATTTCCCCTAACCTGCTACACAGGGCTAATTAGAATATAAATAATTAATTATTTTAATAATAATATAATTAATTTTAATAATAATAATCAAAAACAACCATCATAATTAATCACAAATTTAAAATCTACTATTGTTGTTTTTAGCATATTCACATCTAGGATAGTGCCCATATTTCTCTCGATGAACAAGTATGTTACTGCCACATAAGTCGATGACTTCAGAGAAAATGTAATTGATAATACAATAAGACATCCTTGAATTCCAGGTATATAAGAAAATGCCAAATTGCGGGGGGGGGGGCCCAAAATCTACACCTGTTTTTTAATTTTGTTTAGGTTCGTATTTTACTCTTTTGTTGGAATTTTATTTAATTTATATATTGAAATTATTTAAATATATCACATCAACTTAAAAAGTAATGCTTTTGTTAGGGGGAAAAAAACGGATTTTCTCTCGCATCGTTTGTTTTCAATTCACAATTTTGGAATTTTTTTTAAAGAAAATTTGATCAAAATTATAGAATCTTGCATGTGTTGGGAATGCGTTTAGGGTGTAATTAAGTATTGTGGAGGCAATGGATACAATGTTACTAATTTTAGCTTCTCGAGAAAGCTGACCTTAGATGTAGGCCTTTCTCTGGAAATAAGGCCTCCATCTATGTCTCTTCTCAAAAACATCTGAATCTGCATCTGTATTTTACCCGAAATCCCATAAATTGAAGAAATTAATTTACTACTAGCTGCTAACTGCTACTAACAAACTTATCAAAGATAATACACAAATAATTAATAATGCCTATCGAGGACACCGCATAAAAGATTTATAGGAAGCCATCATAACATCACAAACGACAACATTGACCAGAATCTGCACAATATAGGTTATAAGAATTTTTGTTTTAACAATTTACACGTAAATTTGTGTGTTCATTATAACGAGCTATGAGTGTACACGTGTGTATCTACTAACACATAGTCAATGGCATATAGACAACACTTAACCTCAATAACATCCTAAAAATATGTAAAAAATGGTAAATGGCAGTTTTCCCAACCTATTTAATTTATTTAATCTTTTTATTTAATAAATTTATTTGGTCTTTAATTAAAAATAGATAAAAAACAATAATCTGAAAAGGAAACAGATTTTTTAGGATCGCGAGGTTTCCCAAATAAAAACCATAAATGGCCAACTTTATTTGATTGATTATATATTGGAGTTATGTAGAAAATATGACAAGGACAGTCTTCAGTATATCTACAAAAACGGCACTATCCAACTTAAAAACGGTAACGTGCATGATAAAGAGAATTATTTTGTATAGCCGCACAGAAATGTCCGTAAATGCAATATTTTCCTTCTCAACGTGAACAATACTTTTTCCTTTGCAGTGTCTTGCAAGGAAGCTCGGTGGAACTGTTCCCGAAAAGGGATCGTTCTAATTACAAATATAGTAACTTCGCTTTCAATCCTTTATTCTATTCGAAAGAATGACTTGGGTGTTATGTTATTTGAACTTAATCAGAAATGCAATTCCACAACACCACCAAACTCACATTATAACCCTGTGCGCCGCTCATATCGATACTCATTTCGATAGAATCTTCCTTTGAAAAAGTTTGAGTGTATTGCATTTTGTCGTATACTGTTCACATAAACTTTGATTTAATTATAGGCCTACACACATACGGCGTGCCAGAAAGTGGCATAGAAACAATAGGCCGTATACAACTAAATATTCCAATTTCCAATTTATTTATGTTCCATAACAAGACATCAAATGACATCAAACACACAAAAAAAAAAACAACCATGGAGGAGTAGGCAAGAAACCCATTTAGCTAGGTCTGATAATAACCTACCACTTAAAAATACAAAGAAATAAATACCAGAAATGGAAACTGGATGTGGAACGAAATATATAAGATGATTCCAGAATTGGGAGAAAATTCACATAATGGTGGTGTAAAATAACCTCAAGAGGACTTCCTATTGCATGATTATTTATTTATTTGAATTTACTTAAAGTAGCCATATAAATGTTCTGCACACTTTACTCAGTACAAAATAACCGTTTGTAGTAGGTTTAAAGCTGACTTTAAGCCATGCTATTAGATAGATTGAAGTAATTAATTTTCTAATAATATTTTGCTACTTAAAATTAGGGTTAGTTCTACGTGGGTATTCCCAATTAACATGACTGGGTTTAGTGTAGAGAACTTCGACCAAATTTTCAAAGTAATGCAACATTGTCATTTATTCCAAATTGATACAAAGACTCACAACTTGTGACAGTTAATCTAATTAACTTCTAACCCCTCACTGGGTTCATTGTATCAATGTTTTGAATTCATATGCGAATGCCCGAGCAGGTGCGTTTCCTTTATTTCCTTCTTTTTTCTATTTGTGTGATTTATAATTGCATGTGTCTTGTTGTTGTTGTTTGCATGTGTGCGTGTGCGTGTGTGTGCATGTGTGTGCGTATGTGTGTGCATGTGTGAGTGCATGGGGGTGTGTGTGCGTGCGTGTGTAATAGTTTGTGTGTGTGTGTGCGTGTGTGCATGTGTGGGTGCATATGTGTGTGTGCGCGCATGTGTGGATGTGTGTGTGGTTCACTTTACTTAAATCACTCAATCTTACAAAAATCACATTTATGTACAAAAATCTAACAAAATTACACAAATAGCACACCAGCTGTACATTTTGTGAGATTTTGTGAGATTCAATGGCGTTAGGGTTATGTAAATTCATTGCACATGCTTTACTTGAAATTTTACCTATGAGGTAATGAGGTACGATCGTAGTACCGAACTGAAATTAAAAAAAAAAGTCTTATTATTACCCTGAAAATGTTAGTCTTCAGGACAATGAAAAGTGGTAATATTGTCCGGTGGACAATCATAACTAGGGCTAGTGATCCGCAAACATACCGCAAATTCCGCAAACACTAAAATTGAAACTTTTGCAATTTAAAAAACAAATTAAAACATACTCTACTAGGACTCGAACCTGGTTCATTCACATCGTAAGTCAGAGAGACCTTACCGCTAGACCACGAAGGCGGTTGACGACAGCTTATGTTTATCACACTCTTATTAACATCTGTATTCATTCATACCTATTGTGTCAAACCGTGATATACAGGACTACAGTAACGGGGGACAATGGTTACTTTCACTGTGTAAAAGGAACTATAGTCCGATAGAAACTATAGTCCGGTTAAACTATATAAAACCTAGAAACTAATATTGAAGTAAGGACTACTATTTCTAGAGAGAGGGGTCCACACGGTGAAGACTATTGACCCTGGAAGCCATGGTCCGGAGTATAAAAACTAGCAACATTAAAGCAAGGACTGTTATTCGTAGGAACAGGGGTCCACAGGGTGAAGACCACTGACCCTAGAAGCAGGAACCACAATCCCCCGGGCTATATCTCCAGGGGGACTATATCTCCTTTCACACCGGCGCAGCCGGTATCCACTACAATAAAAATATTGGACTGCCCATCCAATATGACACGATATTAGATAGGCAAAACAACAAATCGTATCTTTTATTTTCATTCTTATTTAGTTTTGGTTGTTTTAATCACCGAAAATATTTTTATTTCAATAATATTAGTTAAGGGCAAAAATATTCCCCCACTGTCAAAAATTAACCAACCCGTACTAGCTGCGTGCACTGCATAACCTTATACACTCGCGCGTAAACACATACGAGACGACGCACTATCTAATATCGTCTCATATAAGATAGGCAACAACCAATGATATTGCGTGTTTGCTTACTAAACCCCGCCCACTGAATAAGAATACGGTCTCGAGATCACCGAGGGTCAATAGATTTGACTATGGGCCGAATAAAGGGCAGTTAATATTTCTTTTATAGCCCTCTTAGATAGATCCTTTCTGCTGCAGTAACGAGACTACAGCTAGGGCAGAAAATTACTATACCGGTCAAAGAGTTACTATACCGGTCCAAAAAATTACTATACCGGGCAGAAAAGGTACTATATGCAAAAATAGTGAAGCTATACCATGTCATGTGACTTTCATTTAACTAATCAGATGACAGGGATCTATCTATGAGGTATATAAATTTGTATCTTGTCTTTGCACCACAAAACACTGATTTCTTTATAAGTTCACCTTTTGTGCGCTATATTCTTGTATGAATTTTATATGAGGGAAATATTCATTCCACATGTATATATTATCAGATTTTTTCGGATCAGTCGAGTATATATTGGCCTAATTGTTACAGTCTAGGAGCGGGAAAATAAGAAGTGCATCTATCGATCTTACTTTGGCGAGGTGACAACAGACCTTTTTCTACTTTAGCTTCGCCAACGCTATGCGTTTTCACTGAAGTGCTTCCACCTTGTCAACCATGATAGATTCTTTATGGGTTATAACACATAACACAATACTTTGTTCATCACTTAATTGGTAAGACTCTTCACAACGCGAATTGATATAGAATAGTATGGCGCAACTGCAATAAACACCACCGCGCGGCGCACGCTTGTGGCACGCGAGGATAAACAAAAGCCGAATAATTTTTGCCTATTAGGTGATGAACAAAGTATAGGCTTATTTGGACCCATTTGAATGCATTTCCATGCCGATTCTTAATGTGCTTATGAAAACTACATATGTTTAAAGTGTTAAAAACTTTAAAGGCGCACATGATCTTTGCTCAAATACGCAATTGTTACTACTCTCATACACGTACAAAATACTCACCAAAGTAATACAGAAAACAAGAAGAAATGTTTAAATAAGAACCAAGCGAGAGAATAAGCAGGTCTCTGATGTGTTAGAGACCACCTGCAATCAACCTTGTTATTGAAAAACAAATAAAATCAGCTCAACTTTGCCTGGGATTCATTGATTATCAAAAGGCGTTCGATTCCCTTCAACATAAGGACATTCCTGAGGAATATAGAAATTACAAGAAGGATACATCTGAAAATAGAAAGAGGGATAGAACAGGAAAACGCAATATCATCAAAAATATCCACAGCACCTTTGGAGGAGTGTTTAAAAATTCAATTTAGAAGGAAAGGGGATAAACATAAAAGGGGAAGGACCAAGTAACGATGTAGCTTTAATTATATACAACAGAAGTACAAGATATGGAAGATCAGCTATGCCGCTTGAATGTTGAAAGGAAAAAGGTTGGTTTACAAATGCACAAGTGAAAGAGGAAGTTCACGACTATCTTTGAAACATCAGACGCAATAAAAATATAAAAAATCATCCGATAGAGAAAGTGGACTTACCTGATGGTAATTCGTGTTACAAAAAATAGCCTGGTTAGACAAGGGTAAAGATCTGGGGTTAGGATAAGTTACGTTTTCATTTATCTTTTCATTTTTGTTCCGTTAATATCGGTATGTATTTAAAGCAATTATGATCGAGAATATACTTTAAACACTTCCATTTTTTGTTCTTGCAGCGACTCAACAAACACTGCGGTACCTGCGCCGTTGTTTCCAGCTCTGGTCATCTAAAGGGATCAAAAGAAGGTGCTAACATTGACAATGCCGACTGTGTTATACGAATGAACGCAGCACCTACTCTTAAATATGAAATTGACGTCGGAAGTAGAACTACATTTCGGGTCATAGGTCATAGAAACTTTCCGTCCATGTTCAGGAAGGAGGACACGCAAAAGTATCACATTACAAATGCAACAACTAAAAGTGATTATATCATTGTAACATGGTTGTACGGGGTGAATTTAAAGAGGAATACTCCGTATAAAATGTGCCAAGGTTTGGCAAAGAAGTACAAAGGTTTTAAGTGCTACTTCGGCTCTGAGGATACGATGAATCGAAACCTGAATCTTTTCTACAATGAACTTGGAATTTCAAGGTATGTAGAAATCTGCAATGCTTTTTCTTTTCCATATGGATTACTGCGCTCGATCCACCTCTTATACATAAGAATAACAGGACTGTAATTAAGTCCAATAGCGCCTCGCCTATATAAAGTACAGATACTATTATTAGTCCCCGTAGCTGTGACTAAGATCCATCACACAGACATCACATCTGAAATCCACCGGTCAAATTTCAAGTTGTCCAGCAGGTCTTAAACGATGCCGTATTAAAAGGTGGAAAAGTCTTTGTTAAAATTTTGTCTCAAAATTATGTCCATCAACCGCGACAAGATCGCCTACGGGTTTGTCGAGGGCGAAACCCGAGGCTGAGCGGAGCGGAGCGTCTGCTCCAAAAGCCATACTTCTGTGCAAACATGTCTCCATTAATATATAAATCGTCATCGTAAGGAGGGAATATACTAATAATTGCTTGTGTAAACATTATCTTTCAAGTTCAAGAAAATCATTTTTATTGCATGGCAAACGCCCGACAATAACATAAACAATGTCACCTGACTGTAGTATCACATTTGGTTGACGTCAGCGCTTCTTTTGGAAGAAATGGATGATTTAAAGTGGAGTGTTATGGGTTAGCAGAAACCCGGCAAAAGAGAAAGAGAAGGCTGACGGAATTCATGGGAAGCTCATGGCTCTTCAACTACAGCAAAACAGAAAACAATAAAAAGCAAGGAATAAGATTCCTTATTCATACTCGATTTAAAGACTATGTGAGAGAAGTCAAGAGCTACTCAGACTGGGTTTTAAATATACAGGAAAGGATTAGATGTGCGTAATACAGGTTTATACCCCTACATCAGACTACGAGGATTCAGAAGTAGGAGAATTCTATGAAGATGTTGGTTAAGCTAACAAAGCCAATAAAGCCAAATACGCAATTGCTATTGGAGATCTCAATGCCAAAATTGCAAAATGCATCATGGGGAGGAAATACGGAGATGGAGAAAGAATCAGACGAGGAGATATGCTTATAGAATTTGCAGCCGAACAAAAACTCATTATAGTCAACACATTCTTCAAAAAAGACCATAAAAGAAATTGGACTTGGGAGAGTCAAAATGGTTCCACCAGAAATTAGATAGACTTCATATTAAGCAGTCGAATAGGTATTGTGAAACACGGTGAAATCATCAACAAAGTAGACATAGCTTGTGACCATCGCATGGTGATGGCAAAAATCTGCATCAACAAGCTTGCTAGAATGAACTTCATTGAATAACAACAAAAGGAAGAAAAGAATCAACCTCACAGAGCTGAAAGAAAGGAAAGAGGAATTGCAACTGAAGCTGAAGAACCATTTTGAAGACCAAGAGGTGGAGAACATAGACTTGGCCACTAGATGCAATCAGCTAACATCAGTTATGTTAGAAAAACCATCCAGTCTACCAGTATCAAAGAAGGAAAAGAGAATTATATCTGATGAGGATAAATAAATTAAAGATCTGGACCCAAGGATGAAATCGCTAAGAAAGAAAGATGAGGGAAAGATGAAGAAAGGGCTGAGGAGATGGAGTATGCAGAATTAGCTAAGACAGTTTTAAAAATGTTTAAAGAACCGAAGACAGCTAGAGGACAAGAAAGAAAAGGCATGCTAACATACTCAAAATCCTGCAAAGTAGAAAAGAACCAAAGACAATAATAAAACAAGATAGTAGGAGATCTAGAATCAACAAAGTAAAACACATAGATGGAACAGAAACTACAGACAGAACAGATATCAAGACCTGCACAGCGCAACAAAACAATAAACAAATAGTGCACAAAGGCAGCAAACAGTAAGAGGTGATGAGGAAGTGCCTCCTATATTACAGAAGGAGATGAAGAAGGCCATAGAAGAAGTGAAGAAATACAAAGCTTCAGACATTGATTAAATCACCAATGACTTCATAAAACCCGGTGGTCATCAAAGCTCTCAAAGCTATACAAGCAGATCTAAGAATCAAAGAAAATACCTAAAAGGTGGGAAGAGGCAAAAACCATCCTACTTCACAAGATGGAAAAAAGGCAGCCCAATCATCCTCCTGTCACACATATACAAGGTTTTCAAAAGATACTTCGACGACGACTGAAAGGTACTGGACAGCATTAACCCAGAGAACAAGCATGTTTTAGATAGATGTTTTCCACCACAGACCATCTACACGCAACTAATTGAAAAGTCAAATGAATATCAACTTCATCTCTGTTTGACTATCAGAAGGTATTTGATTCCATAGGGCATTAAGATATGTTTGATGCACTGAGAAAAAATGGAGTACAGGAAAGATGTTGTAGCCATACTTATTGAAATTTAAACTGACGCCATAGCTAGATGATGGTGTCTCTAAAGAGGTAAAAATAGAGAGAGAGAGAGAGAGAAGTTATCATTATCTCCAACATGTCCAACGATATTCACAGTAGAAGAAATCTCCAAGAAATCCAACCTACAAGAAGAGGGAATTAACATTGATAGAGAGATGTTAACAGACCTAAGATTTACAGATGGTGTCGCTTTGACAACTACCTCTGTAAAGGATATGGAAATCCAGACGAATAGCTTGAATAGAGAAAGTAAACAGGTTGGATTACAGATGCATAAAGGTAAAATAAAGTTTATGACCAACTATGAGACAAAGGGCCCATTACAGTAAATCATTATCCAATTGATAAAGTTAGAAGCTTTTAATATCTGGGACAAACACTGAAAATGGACACCAACACAGCTGAGGAGGGGTTGGTACATTTTGTGACCCCTTCAGCCGCCTTGACGGAATAAAGTGCACGTGATACTGTACTTTATTCCGTAAAGGCTGCTCAATTCTGAGCAAAACTGGGTGCAGAAAAAGTGGGTGCAGACAAAGTGGGGTCACAAAATGTACCAACCCGCTGAGGAGGTCTTCATCCGAATAAAGGCAGGGTGGAGATGCTTTGGAATGCACAAAATCCTGTTGACAGATAAGAACATCTCTTTGTCCTGAGGAAGAGAGTATATGATCAATGTATGCTGACCATTATGGAGCAGATACATGGTCAACAACTAAGGAAATTGAATGGAACGCATATTGATTACAGCCCAAAGAGCAATGGAAAGGAGAATGGAAAGGAGAATAGTCTCACGTACGCGTTAATGTAGAGACAGAGTTTGCCAGCAAATACAAGTGCAAGACATTAACCAGAAGATAAAAGACAAAATGGAGATATGCAGGGCATGTATCCAGAACACAAGACAACAGATGGACAAAAAGACATACAGAATGGCAGCCAAGAAGAGCTTGAGCGTTGAGTTTAATGAAATAAATGGATAATCTAATGAACTGACAAATATAATGTATATTGTCTGATGAAAGTTAGTAAACAGTCCAATAAGGAATCAACTATTTTTTCGCTTATCAAGGAACGAAGAAGTTATCCTCGTGGGATTTACACGTTTTCCGCGTAGAAATTGTACATTTTCCGTCGAAATTTACCGTCTAGGTCGACCAAGATTCAACATAGGAAAAATCGGGCCGATTTCTTCACAAGTATAAAGTGTTATTGAATAGGTATAACAGTAAATGCGGGTGCTGCAAACCCCCCCCCCCCAACACACACACACACACACACTATTATAGTTTATAGCCGGCTATCAAGCAATTTGACAAAGATGTTTTTGATGATTGTGAGATCCAATTTCAGACTGTGCCCGTGTATAACGTATGACACAAAGTGTGTCGAAAATCACGATTAAATCATTATTTAATGTTAATTTTTTTTCGTTCGCAGAAGTAAGATAAGACTATGGTTATCAACCGGGTGGACTACCTTATTATTTGCTCTTGAAGTGTGCGACAAAATTGATGCCTACGGGATAGTGTACGATGGTTATTGCGAGTGAGTACTTTTAATACCGTTTATATCATTTGCTTTAATCTACACTGTTGACACATGATGGCCGTTTCAAAGTTGGCTGGGTCGTAACCGGTCGCGACAAATCGAGTCCAAGTCCACGGTAATGAGAGAAAAAGTGACTGAAATTACATTGACTCAACAACCATAATAGTGTGGTTTGGTGTGTATTGCCGTAGGAGTTTCATGCTAAAATTGATTTTGTTGCTGTTTGGCTTTCAATAGGGCCTAAACTATCAGAAAATGATGGGGTGCAAATTTTCAGACTGATGTCCCCTTCTTCAATTTTTAGTACAGGGAAAAATTTTAAATCGAGTCAAATTGTGTTTGAATGAACGCTAACGCGTTCGTCTCTTCATAAGGATTAGAAAAAGTATATATTTGCTTAGGTTCCAACCTTTAGTTAAAGCGGTATAGCCCCATAATGGTTCAAGGTCACCTGGGGGGTAAATGCTCCGATGCTGTTGAAAGTGGTGGCAAATGATTCCTTGTGTCATACTGAAACAGAAAATGCATTTTAACTAATCACCATTGCGACATCCAGGGATAGACCATGTAGACCCTTGCTACGTTTTGTTATATAATTAGCCAAGCAAATGTCACAAACTGTAAAATAATACATTTTTGGATCCTGTGAGACAATACAAACAACTTATCACCAGTTTCAACAAAATCTGAGCATTGGGTAAATTTAACCCCAGGATGACCTTGAACCATTATGGGCCTATAGCGCTTTAACTAAAGGTCGGAACCTAGGCAAATATATACTTTTTCTAATCCTTATAAGGAGTCGAACATGTTAATATACATTAAAACACAATTTGACTCGATTTTAAATTTTTCCCTGTATTAACATTTTCCCCCTTGAAGAAGGGGGAAGCTGTCCGAAAATTTGCACCCCATCATTTTCTGACAGTCTGGTCCCTATTGAATGAAAAACAGCAAGAAAATCAATTTTAGCACAAAAATCCTACGGGAACTGTTTCATTGACATACCAAACCACACTATAACAACCCAAGCATCGATATGGGTAGACGTTTCATATAGTAGCAGGTATTGCCATCCATTCATTCCGTCAAGCGCTACTGCACAATGTCATACAGCGCATGACGGAATCAATTGTAATACCTCAGTTGCATCAATGGGACTTCTATTTGAAACGTCTTCCTAGATAGGTCCTCTCGGTTATCGTAATTCCAGGGCCCCTGTGTAATTCTTGTTCTGTGGAACTTCAGGGGTAGGACACGAACTGCTCGATTTGGGCATTGGGAATTTTCAAACGGTAATTTCGGGAACTGCTACGTGCCTTTACTATGGCAATCTTATCCCAGTGAAATTACAAAATCACCTTTAAAACCTTAGTTCACTGAATCTTAGTAATATCATGATAATTTGGAATATATTATTGACTTCAAATCCGTCGGGGTTTAATTAACCCCGCTGCAAAACGGTGTAACTTCCAATAACGGTCATTTAGATTTCAATATTCTAGACCAGATATCGCCTTTAGTCGAGTCTCCGTCCGATACGTGTAATAGCGCCCTCCTACCCCCTGGACAAGTTGGTTGGTTAGAGGGCGCGGTATTAGAACCAACATATCCAGCAGGGGAGGGCGGCCAAGAAATCCCAATTTCAGACGTCGCCATTGGTTTAACACGTAAAAGCGAAATCTTCACGAAAAAATCTGAATTTTTATATGTTGTCAAGGAATATTTTCTTATTCCAAAACCGTTGGAGTTGAAGAATCAACTCCACTGGAAGGGTTATTTCTGATTTTATTTTTGTATGAATAACGAACGAGGACGAGGTCGTATGTGGGTCATGGGAACACACATGACCGACCCACATCAAAACACCCAAATTGGTTTGTGGTTTGCACTTCGTATTGCTGTAATTTCTTTTGACATTTTGGGTGAGTTGCTATAATGAATGAGGCTTGGCCGCCACCGCCTGATATCCAGGGCAGACGATGGCGTCCAAGTCTCATTCAATATAGCAACTCGTCGATCCACATATGACTTCGTCCTCGTCCGCTATTCATGCTTTAAAAACAGAAATAGCCCTTACAATGGAGTTATTTGTTCAGCTCCTAAGCTTGTTATTAAGAAAATATTACTTGATTACATATAATAAAAAAAATCACAATTTTCGTAAAGATCACGTTTACGTGCAATTGGGATCATCTGGTCAAGGGGTGTCTCTAAAGTTTTAGTTTAGCATTTTCAGTGTAATTTATATATTAACCCAGTGGGCTCTGAACCCAAAGACAGTGCCGAGACTCCGTATTTTCATTTCTAATATACAGCCATTCATCACCAATATTTCACTTTGTATGCTACTTTCTTTTCGTGCTATACGTTACCCTTTTCAAGCCCGGCATCCAGGTGCCTCAGATATTTCTTTCCACGTAAAGCGAAAGGTACCTGAATCGGGAAAAGATCAATACTAACGATGCCACTGTTGGGTACATAATTACCAAATACACAAATCTCCACAGCTGGTGATTCGGGTGTATTCCCGTATGTTTTAGTAATGAAAACAACTCAGTTGTTGTTTTCATCCACATTACAAACCTAATTACATTATCGCTGTATTTGATTTCCATGTCGTAGTTGTCCTTTCTATCATATTGTGTTGTTTTCCTTGCGGCTAAACCGCCTATCTGCACAAGGTGTCCACAAGAAATGGTGCAAGGCCAAAGCGCTCTCGTTGGATATGAAAACAAATAAAATAGCAACGTAATATTTACATCATATCACAAATAAATTCTTGGCTTTTGAATACCGTTTACAGTATCCGATTTGGTTGTTGCAATCCAGAGATATGGCTAATATTCTAAGGGCGCGATACCAATTGTGCCACTTAATTTTCACAGAATGGGATACAAAGAGCATCATGTTGATTGGTTGAGAACTCGATCATCACACAATAATGCAAAGAAACCTGTTAATTGAACATCATGATGATAATTATAACTAAATTGGTGATAAAATGTGTAAGAATAATTAATGAGATGTCTCCTTCAGGACGATTGATTTTTAGATCAGAACAAAATGAAAGAAAAGTAAGACGTCCAATAATTATTGTTTGATATCTATTATGTTTCCAGACGAGTGTGCTCTATTTTTAATGTTCTTTACTGAGAAAAAGAAACATTGATATGAAGTAACAAGAACAAAGTTCAAGCATTATATCTGTGTGATGTATGAATTCTTTCGAATCAATAACGTGTCCCATCAACATGCATGATTAATACCTAGCATTTAGGGACGCCATTCACCGTAGTATCATGGCGCTTAGTTTATTATTATTACGCTGTCACTAGGAAATCATCCGAATCATTTAGCTTCAATTAGGGCGCAGCCGAAGCGCAGCTCCTATCAGCACTTAGATTGTAACATTCCCCTGACAGCTCACCATTTCACTGCTGCGTAGAAAGAGGCAAGCGAGGTAAAGCGCCTTGCCCAAGTGCACAACACGTTGGCGTCAGCGGGACTCGAACCCACAACCTTCAGATCATGGGGTGGTCGTTCTATCCACTGGACCACACGTGCCCATGATTAGATTGTGTTAACCTGTTAAGTTTTCCCATTCTGTGAAAAGTGCACAATTGTTATTTTACCCTCTTAGAATATTAGCCATATCTCTGGATTGCAACAACCAAATCGTCCTCTGTCCTTTTTGTCCGTGGATCTCTATACAAGGGATCTCTATACAAAGGATTGGCCGTACAATTATAGTAATTGTATATTAGATGAGTGGGCAAATGGTGACATCTTGATATACCCAACACAATAACATTTCAAAGACACCTGTTGTATCTTGGGTGCCCGTTTTAGGGACATGCCATCCCATACACGCGCAACTTCAAATTAATTGAGCTCATCATTGGCTGATTCTGAATTCTCTTCTTTGCTTATCCACATTTCAATGGGAATACATTTTGTGTAAATGACCAGCTCTTAACCTCCTGCTTGAGCTCTTTTGGGATTTCCAATATGGCTTCAAGTACGGAGCCCAGGTTACCAATCCTTGGTATAGAGGTCAGTGGTGAGCGGTCACTGGACGCTAACAGCTCGCCGCCATGCGGCCAATACGCGACAGCGAGCAAAAAACAAACACGGGTAGACGTTTCGAAATTTTGGCCTTAGAAGGAGGCATTGGCCTGCTGCCTTTGTCATCAAATAGTAAGATCACGGAACGTTCATTATCTCAAATAACCGGTTATACATAAAGATATATTATTAAAGTATGAATTTCTGCAGTTGATTCTTGTATTGGACTCTTATTATGATTTTGCGGGCCAATTTTTGGAAATTTTAAGAAGTGGTCACAGCATTGTTTGAAGTTTGTTCTTTTTGGCCCGGGGGACCCACTCAGATATATATGAGCTACGCATCCGCTTTAATAAACACGTGGAAAAGGATCGCGTTTTCGCCATCGGACGTCGTTTTGAGAACAAGGGGTAAATTTTGCACTGTTTTGACACTAATGCGCGTGTTTTTGGAACAACGCTCAACGCCATTTTGGCCTAGAGTAATGTTTATGGACCTTAATTTAACATTCCCGAATTCGTTGTGTATTCGACCCAGGAGCGTTCTGGAATATCCGCCGCATAATGATTTTTATATCCTACACCACAACACCTTGTGACTTTGTATATTTGTAGTGCCGTTCCGCTGATTTAAGTATTACGAAAGAGAAATGTTCTCCCGGCTCGGATTGCGTGGCGTGCGTCTATGGGCGCTCATCTTGTAACCAGAAAATCGTGGGTTGGATCCATTTGAAACATTCATTATTGTGTGTTGTATCTGCCATTACGTGCATAGTGAAAATCTTCGCTCCGGTGAACACAGAAACAACTTCAATAGGCACAATTATGAGCCGTGTCCTTGCCACTTCTAATCCGTATATTCCAGCTCTTTTATCGACAATAATGGGGCCATCAAGGCACTCCTATCGCCAAGAACTATAATATTTCCACCTTTTTACCGTGATCACTTGTCATCTCTTGAGGTGGAATTACCCCTTCTGAAGGCTAAAAATAAAAATTATAAATTGAAATTGAAGAAAAAACTTTTCTATTGCTTTTTGTTTGACAACAATCGGAACTTCCGTTCTAAAGTTATGGTCGAAAATGTAACTTTGCAAATTGAAATCTCTTACGATATTTCTTATTTTGTTTTCTCAAGCTGCGATATTTAACTTTTGATCTCTAATTTCTACCATTATTTGTCAAAATTCAGGCACTTATTATCTAATTGATAATGCAAGGAAAAGAGCATTTCTAAAATATACTACCAAACCTAATACCCTTAAACATAGGCGCCATGGCTACAGGGCTATTCGCTCTGTAGCCAGGCGTACCTATACGCCCTAACCTCAAACCACCCCAAACTCACCACAGCCCCAAAAACCATTGCACATCTGAATTAACAGCGTAACACAAAAAGCCCTCTTTTGCTATAGACGAAAAGGGTACAATCCAAGTAGACTAACTCAAAAATCGATTGCACCTGAGTTAACCGCAGTCCGATGCGTTAACAATGTATAGGTTTACAATAGCTTACTATCTTGTATATAAAACCGTGCTTCTACATTTTCATATTCGAAATGTAATAATCCGAATTTAATTTCGTTTTTACAGTGAACATCGGAAGGACAAAACTATGTATCACTACTATGACAGGGTCAGGTCTGAATGCAGCTACTACTCCCGTAGCGAAAGAAAAACCACCGGTGGACATAAATTCCTCACGGAAAAGGCCATTTTCGGCAAATGGGCAAGCATTTATAATATAACGTTTCACAGGCCGTCGTGGGAAGGACATCTCGCGGAGCGAAATCTTTCCTCTTCCATCGATTCACCGTATAAGCGTATTTACCATTATCTTCAGTGGAAGGAAGAACACGAGAGTGCCAAAAATGCCTCGAAGGACTCCGATCCTGATCTGCAATCTAAAACTGTTAAGGAAGTAGCAAACGTAACAATTCGTAACACAATACCTTCGAAAGACAAATCTGGTCAAGTTGCGGCTGCAGACGCCGAACACAATTCAAATGCAGTAGGCCCTGCCAATAACACAATGAGGTCAGACAATATTGTGGCCTTTGAAATGGAAGTAAATGGTGTGGTAGTTGTCGACCGTGAAACGGGAAACTCTGTGAGTGTTTTGAGTGACAAACAGAAAAATTCAACCACACAAATAAGACAAAAAATCAGAAAAGGTGCTAGTATAACTGAGGGTGCAGCTTCATCAAAGGATACAGCTGCTCAAAGTGAAGGACATCAAGTTGATGTTATTCATAATAGTCAAGATAATTTGCAAACCAAAACACATAGGTGATGATTGGCCATAATTCATTCCTATCTACCTGATAGTTAAGAGGTTAAGACTCACGACAGTGCTTCTGTGAGTTATCGTGTTTTATATCTGTTTTCGTATTCAGTCTCGCGTTAACGAAGAAACACACACCCTGAAAAACATTCAGGTCCTTTTGCTTATAACTTTTTGCTACTCCAGTCCTTCCTTTCTCGGTGCAACGAGAGATTTCACATAACAGGTGTGCCTAAAAATATGACAATTCTGATTTTTGCACTGCTGTGAATCTCTCAATCAAAAATATCCCTGTCTGAAAGGATTAAGCCGAGGTTTATTTCTTTTCTTCAAAAATTGTGAAATTTAAAATTTCCTATAAGAGCAAATAGGAAATTCAGCCTTTGTTTTATATTTTCACTTTTAAGACATATAATTTCCATAGCCAAGTAAAAGATATCTATTGAGCGTAAGATATATGAAACCACTGCATATGGTAAAAAATACAGATGCCTCGAAATCTCTCGATGCACCTTTGAAGCCGATTTGGCTGTCTACATTTTGTGCATATTTCAGGCAATAGTTTGCGGCCAATAGTTTACCAACGTACTAAATAGAAGCAATGACATCACTGTCCTAAATCCACCTCACACCCGTCAAAGGTACATAGTGTTCTGATTTTCACACATACTAAACCGCAACGTTCTTGCCCATAATCAGCTTCTACTTGCATGTAAACATGATTACGAAATCTAGGATTACGATTCAGGGGTTCAGTTAAAGGTTTAGCTTTAAAGGGTGGTCTAGGGTTAGGGTCTTACTGTTGTCAAAAACTTTCGTAACAGTTTGGAACTTCAACGTGTGTCAATGAAAAAGCAGGATTCAAAGCGATTTTTAACAGATCTATTGTGTATATTTTTGATACGGATTTGATTGTCCATAATCTCATCTTTGACAAGATTTTTGTTTGGTGTAAGACGGGATTCCCAGTTTCACGAGGAGGATATTGCGTCAGAGGGAACGATTAACTTGCGCATGGGTTATAAAATTGTTCCGTGCAAGTCTTGTATATATATCTAAAATAAACACTGATCTTTCCTTCCGTGTGGACGTACACGCAATGTAATCCCGTAATTGGTACTCAATGCCCTATTGTCAGTCTCCCAATTATCGATGGCTCATAAATTTTAAGTGGGACAATGAATAAATAAACTGTGATCCCAGACAATAAGATGATATTGATCGATCAATATTGCTAATTGACTATAAAAGATTTCTCCCGTGCGGCTTATAAATGTTCCGTGTGAGTTTTGTTTATTAAAATGTGAATATTGCGTGCCGGCTAAGATATTTTTGCGTGCGACATGTTCCGTCGGAGGCTTTCCTCCGAGGCAATACTTTGCTCCTGAAACTGGGAAATTTGGATTTTGGTTCAAAGTTATGATAAGTTTTGTGTAAGCCCTTCTGAATCGGGTTGGTCCGATTCGATGCCCTTAAAGTGACATGAGGAGATTTTTTTAGGATACGAATTTGTACCAAATTTCACTGGATCGGTTGTAGACCACCTACCGAGAACGTTTGGAAGGTTTATTGGACAAACAGGTGCAAACGAAAACCGCAAACCTTGTTTTGAACTTGCCTGCTCCCGTAATCGTTCCCCATAGAAAACCGTGCTTTGACTTTCTGTCGTGCACGACAGAAACTACTAAATCATCATCTTATTACAATTACATAACGTATTCGGCTTATTCACCTCAGGTGTGATCTAATACATTGGTAAGCATTCCAAATATGTAAAAAACCGGGGTTCGAGAAAAATTGGGGGCGCTTCTTTCTGGAAATCTCCTCATGTCTCTTTAATACAACGTCCAGTTATGTATATTGTTGATATGCATTGAATGGCAAGCGTCACTTAAATTGAATAACTAGACTATCATTGTTTCAAAGCAACATGGATGTCGTTTCTGATATCATATCAAATAAACAAGACTTGCATTGGAATTGAACATTTTTGGACATGTTATAGAACCTTAAGTTAAACGACATTCGAGGGTCAGTTCAAGCACTTACATGTAAAATCTATGATCGCAAAAATTCATATCCATTGTTTTAAAACTAAGTTCTCTTCCACTTTATTTACAGTTCAAACAACATATACTGCTTTATCCATAATTAAAATAATACTTGCCACACCTGTCCTGCTTTGTGATCCACAAAGACTCTCACCTGTACTGAACTCAAACCTTTCATTAGGTATCTGTGATTTCACAAATCGGACCAGCTTGGAATTCACCATAACCCTTCTGCAATATACTCTTATCTTTAGACACGAGTGTCGAAATGAGATAAGATAGAAAGCGTGGTTTATATTTTAAATATTTTTGTTTCCAATCCTGCGTTTTTATTGGCGCACACAGACGTAGACCTTCCTTAGCTTCGCCTGACATGCCTGACGCCCAGATTTCCTGAACTTCAGTCATATGTACTGATTTTCTCCCGTAGGTGGCGCTGTTGTGAGTAGCCGGCTGTAAAACCTTTTTTTTTCAGAAACATTGGCATTTGGCTGTCTATCCAATATAAATAATTGCATCAGAATTATGGCAGCTATTACATCGGTTGGAACTGATTGCCTGCTCTTGAGTTTGCACAAAATTAAAACATCTAAATTAATGACTGGATCAAGTATACTAATGTTTATTTAGTCATAGAGGGAATTACCCTCAATTACCCACCTTTTTTGACAAATGATTAATTTTCACTCTGTGCATTTTATAAAATGCCATCATTTTAAAGGGTAATAGCCCTATTTATATAAAACCTGTCAATTCGTTTTGATATGAGAGTTAAAAACGTTATTTTGTTACTTTTTTTTTGTTATTTTATTTTTTTTTACTTTGTAAAATTATTATGGGTTGATAAAAATGGGCTCCTTTTCGTTCATCCAAACCAAAGGTTCTTTAGCCCAAAGATATCAAGGGTAATTTTGGGAAAATAGTAGCTTTTCTTCGAAATCGGTCACATTAACTGAAATCTTTGGGTAGATTCCTTTATCGGCTACTTCTTTCAGGACGCACCAGATGGTGTATTGAGTCAATCCCACAATGCACCAGTTTTGGGAAATTTCACCTCAATAGGGTCATGTGATTCCACACAGCTCCTATTCTTAGCACACAAAACCCCTGAATTTTACGCTGATTTTAGCCTACAAAGCGTTAGTACTTACGGAATTTTTAACATGATCATGAAATGTCTTATGATTCTTAAACTTTTGGAGCACTTTTTATCCCTAAGTACTGACATGTGTTTTAGTACAGCACAGTATAGGCACATTGCTATGCATCATGGGATTGATCCAAACACCCTCTGTGGACGCACTATGAAGTACATTATCATGATGATTTTTTCCCTGGCCCAAAATAGCAGCAGTGATACAGAATGAACATTTACATTACTGTCTGTGGCAGCCAAAGATGCTGACATTACTGCCAGCATTTTATCAAACTTCAAAGGCATGCAGTCATCAGCTCACAGAGCATTATACATCTTTATACATTATTATACATCTGCTAATACCGGCTAATCCACCTTTCACTTGTCAGATCAATATCTTACTACAATGTCCGAATCCCGGCCTGAATGTTTTTAATTGTGTAAAAAATATGCTAGATGTACTGTAAATGCTGGCATGGATGTCAACAGCCTGATTTTCGTGGTAGGAATCTCCTGTAGCACTTGCTGTTTTTACAACATGTAAACATCCAAATTGTTTTTAAATTTGTACAAGTGATCTCAGTAAATA
This sequence comes from Ophioderma brevispina, assembly GCA_023653785.1. NCBI lineage: Eukaryota > Metazoa > Echinodermata > Ophiuroidea > Amphilepidida > Ophiodermatidae > Ophioderma > Ophioderma brevispina. The sequence continues at coordinate 73,008 of JAMKCH010002994.1, forward strand.
TTTTTTCATGCCATTGTGTTCCCTTAAGTTAAAGGTCCCAGGAAATGAGATGATAAACCTACTACAAATCTTTGTGGGACATTCCATTGCAATGAACAGGGCCAGAAGAAAAAAGAATACATACCAGTGACATCCATTAGTGATGAAACGATTGATTTATCAGTCAGTATTCACGAATATGTTCAAACCAGTCACCGGGAATTGTCTATTACTCTCTGTAACACAATGGGCACACCAAATGGTGTCATCACGAACCCAAATAATGAATGCTTTCTGGCAATACTCGTAAACTTGACACAAATATGACAATTCTATTTTCATTTCCTGGGTACATTTAACCCTCGTATACCGAAGGGGGGTGGTTACCACCCCCCCCCCTCAGGTTTTTCCCCGGCTTGCTAAAAACCCTTTTTTTGGTGCCAAATTATTTAATGTCATTGTCAATTGTCATGTTCCGCTCTTTTAATCCAAAAACAAAATCCCCGGGGTATAGGTAAGATTATACAGGGTGATCCCAAAGTGATCGATAGGGGGTGGTAACCCACCCCCCCTCCGGAAGAGAAAGTACCAACCAGCCTACCACAACACAGGAACATCAAGAACTTGATTTTGGTAACCAATAGCAGCTATGGTCTCCCTCTTGCCATTGATACCAAACTGAGTACCAATATGGCCTAGCATTACGTCACATGACGTCATAAAGTTTGCCTGTCAGCAAAACTGCCATTTCCTGACACACACAGAACAATTCAATTTTTTCGCCCAAAGGTTAGGAAAATCCGATTTCATGCGGTTTTTGTACTTACTTGCTGGGAAATGACTAGTTTTAATAATGACATCAGTTTAGAGCTCATAATAGGGTTGTTTGAGTTCGCGTTAAAAGGCGAAATATCAATTTTCCCACCCTATAGTCAGTATTTTCGTACTTTTCCTCAACATATGATCGTCTTGGTGACGTATAATGGGGGATTGGTTAGTACTTATGTTGGTACCAATGAGAAAAGAAGAACTCTAAGCTATCTTTCGGTACCAGAATGTACAGGAATCGTGTGTTCAGTCACGCAAATCACAGGGGGGGTGGTTAACCAAACCCCACCCACTCGGCAATTTTGTTAAAAAAAAATGCTCAGGATGTAGGACGAGGGTTAAAGGCATTGTTGTGTGAGATACTCACACTCCATGTGTTTGGTGATAATCAGGATGTTAAAGTACTATTAGTTTGGTTCGTATCTCTGATTCGACCATTTCACAATCATTGTCTAGGTCCCAGTTCAGCTCAATTGGAGTGGTATTTACTTGCCACCATGTGTTTATATTACTTGAAAGGTATTATTTTAAGTTATTATAAGTAAATGTATATAAAGGCTAACAAATCATTCAGTTGCTGTTTATGAATCGACAATCGTGTATAAACAACTTGGTGTACTTGTATGTACTCGGTTTTTTCCAATATATGAGATATTTTATAAAAAATAATTACGGTAAATCTGAGATGGTTTACAACGAGGTGGTACAATACTTTAAGGCATTGCGAGCACCAATTTGCGTAAGTTTACTCAATTGGATACCATATAATATCCGGTCGGATTGTGTAATCGGCGGGCCGAACTTTCGGTCAGCTGCAAAGTTAATAACTTTCAAAAACAGTTAAATTATACCTATTATTTTACAAAATTAACTTCACTTCGAAAGAAGAACTTGCCAAATGTAGCGTAGTAAGCACTATGTAATCAAGTAGTGTATGCCAAAAATAGGACAAACATGTCAGTTCTGTATCTGCGGATGGGATTTGCTTTAAATACTAAACCCTATTACAAATTTGTTAAAAAAGGAGTAAACCGCTCCATCACTAAAAGGTGTATCGTTCACATCTCAATACCTTGCTAGGCCTTGTAAATCGCATATTATAGTTAAATAAAAAAAATATATGGTAATTTTGAATGGTGGCGGGCCATTAGTGACCCTAAATGATTGGTGACCGTGATAAACTAAGCAGCTTTACGGAATAACGAAACATACATGCACTTTATTCTGTAAAGGCTGCTGAAATCATCAGGGTCACGAGTGAACATAGAGTAAAAAAAATGGCCTAACCATTTTAAACCTTAAATAAACAAGACTCGCGAAAATGTAAATGAGGGTTTCGTTTGGTTTGTAAATCTAGGAACATGCATAGCATTATTAAACATATGACAAATGAAAGATCTAAGACGATTTTAAAACCCACCTTAAACAACATCAACAAAACCCCTCTGGCTGTTAGGCAAAACGTAGCATTTGTAATTTTATACCCAATTGCTATTAAAAGGTATTATTCCATCGGGCTCTATCCTAGAGGGTATCATTGCATTGTCGATTATTTGACCAGAGTCTAATAAACAGACAAAAAGACAAGAAACAAAAGACAAAACATAAAACGTTTGGCGTGATTTATTTTTCAACGGAACATATTCGTCAAATTGCAACTCGACGCGGTTCCCTTATATTTGTTTTAATTGTACAGCACCCTACGGAATGAAGTGAATGCGGTAAGGTTGCCGAATTCCTATACTTAACTTTTTATACTTACCGACTTCTAACGTTATGGCATATTTCCCTTGATTACTGGACCATACCACCCATGATTAAATTCTGTGCGTACCGTATATCCCACAACCAGTGACCCGGAAGTAACCAGTTGTTTCCCGTTCTATAAACTATTACAACTGCAACATAGGACAGAGAAGTGGGGATGGATGGGCGGGAATCTCAAGTCGGTAAGTATACCAGTTTAAGTAAAATTAATTTCAAATTGGAAATTTTTCATTTCATTACACTTGGTACACTACCCAATACTTCTAAAAGTTATGGGTAGAATTCAAAGCCATCTGGAGGTGGATATTCTATGTCCAATGGCACTTCTCACTAGCTGAAGAACCACTTGTTCTCGCAACATCTTCATTTTATACATTCATATAATGCACATCGATTTCCAAAACAAAGGCTGTTGCAATTTTAACAAACTACAGCTACGCCAAGCTCCTTTTAACACAACTAGTAACTATTTGATACATAATGAGACAGCTGATGGGGTTTCCTTATTTTCCTTTCCTAGTTGTCTCTAGTATAGATCTTGAGAATGACGACACAGCACCATTCCATTCCACAATCGCTAGATAAATGGGGTAAAGGTTGTTTCATTCACTAGTCCCATAACGCTGCCCCTCATTATCGTCATCTAACAGAACAACACACTTGAATAGGGCCCATTATGTAGACAGCGCCTTGTGTCATGGGCCTTTGCCAATTTCAAGTCGCCTCACTAGAGCTGTTGAAGCTATTCGACTCTTTCAACTATCCATCTTGCAATAGAGGTTGACGCACCCTTCATTACACCCTTTGTAAATGTAACAAAAAGTTTCGAAACGATATGGTCAGTCCGACCCTGTTCTCTTAGATATTGCTCAAGGAGGCCCTGCAGGGAACTAATTGTTCCTCTTGAATAGTAGTGAAGCCTTCAAAACTTAAAATATAAATCTCCTTGCCGAGATGTCTTAGCGATTGGCCAAGAATTGAGTATTTTTTTCCGCAAACGAACACCACGATATCCACCATCCCATCTCAGGTGATACTTATCAACAGACAAGCGTCATGCACTGCTATAGGAAAACCTTCTTCAGTGTGACATATTCATAATCACTGTTTCCATCCACAGCGGTTTCAAAGGTTCGGATAATTGCATATTCAGAACTAACGGTAGATTCCAACTAGGGAGCAACCTTTTCCTAGGTGGTCTCAGCTGTGACCTTCCTATGATATAAGCCCTTCAAATCATTGACTTTAGTTTTGTGCCCAACTGGAATACCCCTGAAACCTCTGTGTCTATATTCAGATCTATAGCCTGCTATAGTAGAAGGCATGAAGCTTTGTTTGTCATATAATTCCTGGTAAAATATGCCACCACCTGATTACAGACGCTGAAGTGGGATCGATATTCCCTTCTTTTGACACCAGCAGTAATATATGTGTAATCTGGCATCATAGGTTTCCTGCTGTACATGTCGTCGAGTCCGATGCCATAGTTTTTGGTCACACCTTCTCTGGAATCCATTTTCAATCTTTTTTGCCTTGACATTCTCCACTCTACTAGGTTGAAGGTCTCTAGATCGGATATGAACTTGTCCCCGAATACGGTTTAACTTATCGCTTCTTCATGGCAGCTTCAAGGAATTCCACCAACAACTTTAGTAGGAGCGGAAACAACGCTTGGCGTGGCCGGGGTGGGGGGGGCTATCAGAATTTACCAGGCAAATTCTCATCAAAATCTCTTCAGTACGTAGGGCAAAATTGGGTGTCGGAAAAGCGTAGAAATCATCCCGTTACCATGAGACGCGAACGCGTCTACTGCTTCCTCCCGCCCAGTCTGGATTGCGAGAAATATATTGGGAGCTGTCGTATTCTCTTTTGTTGCAAAAAGATCTACGTTCCCAGTGAAGGAAAATGTGATCCACAACCCTTTGAGGAAGTGCCCACTCTGTACTTTTTATTGTCTGTCCTAATCTGGACAGTCTGTCCGCAATGGATATCTTTTTCAGCTTCCATGGCATATGCGGCTGCCTTCAAGTATTTGTGGTGATCTCGCACCAAGTTCAGAGCTTAACAAGTACACAAATTCTGGTGAATTGGACCGCGATTGTCAGGATTGCTACTGGATGTGGAATTGTCTTATCTTACTAGAACCACTTTCTTTGTTACCCATTGTGAAAGTTTATGAGGCTTAGGAAGACTGCTTTCATCTCGAGCCAATTTATGGTTGTTTTTCACAATCGGATCCCATAAGCCGCTACTTGTTGTCTCCTACATGCGCCCCCAGCCCACTCCGGACGGATTACGGTGGGCAAAACAACTAGGGGGATTGGAGAGCCCAACTGTAGACCCTTAGGTGTTGCTTTTGTCCATCTAACAGAACTCAGATGGGGTTCACAAACATGGGCGCCAAGAGTCCTAACAAGGATAGTGAATTGGTTCTCGGGCCAGAGGCCCACGGAACGAGATCTACATGCTGCAGTTTCCTAAGATAGACGCAGGGAGAAGCTGGCTGGGACTATCCTTCTTTGTGGTAAGTATGGAAAGGCGGATCCAGGATTCTAAATTTTTGGGTAAAGGCCCAAATTGTTTTCATTCGGTTAGTTTTCTGAAGAGGGGGAAGGGGGAAAGTCTTTGTCGCGCATTATGAAACAAACACAACAAAGTAACATAGCAGGCAATATAGCTGTGTTGGCTGAGCGCCCAAGAAAAGCCTTCATCTAGATCTACACGGCGCCCGACGCCCTGTACGGTAATTCTTAGAGATACGCGCCTGGGGTCAAAAAAAAGTCATTCTTTTTTTAATTAATGGTGCGCCCGGGCGCCCTGTGCTCTGCAAAAATAGGAGGGTGGCGTAGCCCCCTACATACACCCCTGGTTATAGATCAATTCGCATAAGAGTCTGTATCTTCCTGGATAGGGGACGAGATATATCTAGGAGAAAATTCTGTCCTTTAGAAAAATTTAGACGATGGCTTGGGATCCATGACTTCCAGATTTGGAATCAACCCCAAACTGAGCACTCCCCTCTAACTTTGCTGGTGATTGTATTGAGCTGCTTTGCTGCAATCTTTGATTAGCCAATCGTCGAGGTACAATACCTTGTAACTGCTGAGAATGCAGGTGAAGCCCCTAACACTGACATCACTTTGGAGACACCCTAACCATAAAACAACTACCTTTAAAAAATAAAATTCAATCAATAACCCCCCCCCTACATTACCCCAAAGATGTTACCACTAAAATGGTTTAAACACGGCGAACGAAGGCCTGTGTTTGTTAATTAGCCTTGTGTTTTCACTTGAGTACGGTGAGCTATGTGTAAACCATTCAGGCGGCACAATTTATATCACATATATTTTTGTTTCAATGGACTGAATTAAAGCTCCAGGTTATGACAAAATAACATCAGTCAAACTCTCTGGATTAATTGTACTTGTTTATTAACTTTTGCTTTGCGTAGGTCTGTCCATTATCTATTATTCAGAGAATTTACTGATTAAATGATTGTGTGCACCTAGTGTGTTGGCATTGTATTTCTAAGAGGCTTATAAAGTGGTAATCTGACACTGTATTTTTTAAAGACAGGCACGGCCAATGCATATATGCCACTATACATGGCTTTTAATTCATGTTGATTTAAATATTTACTTGTAAAAGAGTTACTTATGTTTATTTACCTAGACCATACTCAGACTCGGCATCTAGATAGCTGGTAATCAGTTTGCTGTACATTTTTTGGTTGTAATAGCTTATTTTCTGTCTACATATTTTATATGCATTGTAGTTCTTATCTTAATGCGGCTCAGACTGCATAAATGCAGCTCCATTGCTAAATTCTGAAAATGGGTGCCAAATTTGTGATTAGCCTAACTTTTAAAAAAACTTGAACAAAAGCTAAAAGACATGTACCATTGGTGTGGAATTATAAAACGTATCCCAAATGGGCTGGAATTGAATATAAATGTGTGAATTTTGGGAAAATAAACAACAATTCTGGAATTAGGAATAAAAACCCTGAAATCTATGTGATAGCATGTGTGATACTTGCGCATACTTATTTGCTAATGGCATTCAATGCATTATTCATATTGCAAGGCTTCCGAATTTGGAAACCTTATTTCAAAACTTTCAGAGGATATGTACAAGGGGGTTAGAATAGTCCAGTGAATTGATTTATTTCTAGTTTATTTAGGATGTCTCCATATTTTGAGCTGGGGTTTCAATTATTATTAGCATCCAAGGCTTGAAGGATGTAATTTCTAACCATGGAGAATGACTGTCTTTGTGGAATGGTGAGCTTTGAATGCAGATTGCAATGGCTCACCAAGATTATGATCGCCAACATGCTGTATTACCTGACGTGATGCGGTCTTAATTTGGCAATGAATTTGATATTGGCAACTGGCCTATAACATGATATCTTCTTAAGTACAGGGATAATGATAGAATTATTCGAAGTGTGAGAAAATATGCTTATCAAAAGAGAAGTGTTTACTCTCTTGGTGATGACAGGTAATAGACATATCAAGATCTGTTTAATGAGCCAGGAAGGAAGTGTGTCCATAGTGCTGGCCTTGTTGGTCATTTGGCCAATTATTTCAGCAACTTCAGAGTCAGAGAGTGCTTTCAAGCCCGGCATACCCTTAATTGCACTTTAATGCACTTTTCAAAAATCACGGAGCGGACTCCTGCCTTGTTTTAGGGGAAATTGTCCCTAGATCTAACAAAAAAAAATAACGCTACCTCCCTTTTTGCGGTGATCGTCAGGGATATAGCATTTCCAAATCCTATTAGCCTGGAGTCATATTGCACCTATTGGGTCCGAGGACGTGTTGTAGTACAAGAAAATTGCTTTTTGACCTCAAAAAATTGCAACAGAAACAATTTTTATGTTATCATACTTCTAAATTGTCCCAGAATAATGTGTCAAAAGTCTAGAAAAATCAACAGTGGGGAACATGTAAAAAATAGGGGGTGAATTATGTACAGGGGTCAAAAGTAAAACAGATTATTTTTTAAACGAGCTTATTCATCTGGTCATGAGGATTAAAAAAGGTATAGTTTGCCATATCGCCAGTCATCAGTTTCAGGATTATAGGCTTAGGGGTAATTATTTTAGAGTGCTCCGATTTTGACGAAACGAGTCTCAAATTGTTTGTCTGATCATATTCCATAACAGAAAATGCATATTTGCTCTACAATTGACATTTTAGTATGTAAATTAGATGTTAAGCATTAATGACCCAGTAGGATATGTAGACTATTGTTACATTTGGACATCTAATTACTTGATGAAATGAGTGCAAGTATTATATTCCCTGATCCTTTGAAACTATATGAAGAATTTGGGACCATTTTAAAAGAATCGGAGCATTCTGTAAATTTTCACTGGTCGCATGCATTTACAATTATAAAATAATAAAAATCTAAAATAGCAAAATTGGTTGGCAAAACGAGCGGCAAGCTCTAGAAAAGTACTCAAGAAATGTCGTAACGGGGCCGCGACGTGAACGCTTTCATCGCTATGCAACAAGGTAAAACACTCAAGGAGAATGAAAAGTGATGGAAAAACAATCCATAGACACCAGTACGCGCCGCAAAGGCAAGATCTAACCATGGACCTAGTAGATAGGAGGACCCACAACACACTAGTTTCAAAGACCCTATCACGTTGTCACCTTTTGTTATTTAATTTAATCCCATCATGTGGTAATGCAATAATCACCCCCTGAGCAGGAGGGCTGACCGACCATCGCTCTTCGGGGCATACTGGGAAAGTTCAGCCCGCCTCAAATTGCATGGTGTTAAATTGCATGATGGCAATGAGGAAATTGAAAAATCAGGGAAAAAAATTGTTCTGAAATTCATGGAAAACCTCCCAATAGCATGCCATTTCATCATTTAAACTATTGCTTATTAACCCTTGTCTACCTGAGCAATTTTTTGTAACAACACACCGGAAGGTGGTACCACCCCCTTGAATTTTCTTTATTGAACATCCAATTCCTATAAATTTGGTACCTACAGTATAGCTTAGAGTTTATTCTTTCCATTGGTATCAATATATGTAGAAACCAATGATGACATCACTATGACGTCATAAGGTAATAAAGTATGAAAATACTGCATATAGGAAGAAACATTGATATTTTATAAAGTTACTGGCTCAAAAATAATATTGTAACACTTAAACATTTTCCATCATGTAGAGACATTATGACGTCATTATGACATAATGTTAGTATGTTGGTACTCATTTTGGTATCAAAGGAAAGAGGAGGACCTGCTGTCTATTGCAACAACTAAAATCAATTGTCTGTGATATTCCGAAAGGGGGGGGGGGGTGATTGCCACACCCGATCCATCACTTTAGGATCACCCTTTACCTTTCCTATATACCCCGGTAGTTGTTGTTGTTGTTGTTTTTTTTTTGATGGGGGCATGAAGCGGAGCATAAAATGTCAATTGGCAATTACATTAACTCATTTGACACCGGAAAATGGGGTTTTAGTAGGACGAAAAGAACAGAAGAGAGCAGAAACAACCCCCCCCCCTCCCCTTCGGAAGACGAGGGTTAATTAATTTAAATAAATTTAATTAGGTATAAAGAATTACTTATCAAACTCATAATTCACATGAAACTGACATTGGAATCAGTTCGACATGGTGTCGGCTATCAAACAGCCACAACGGTAAACAAATTAAACATAACCGGAAGTTAAACTATTACAATTTGGTGGGTTTTCGAGGTAGAATTACACGTATGGGCACGCTTGGGCACCAGTTTAGAAGTTATACTTTGTTACAAGGTACATTGAACTTTCATAACACCGTTTCTCAAGAGTGGGAAGTGATCGGAACGTTTTCATATTACTTTCACAAGATTTTTAACAATTACGGGTCACAAAATCACCCAAAATGCAAGCTTATTTTCTGCAGTCGTAGCTCCAAAAAGAATGACGGATTTTGATGGGGTTTTCGGTATTTTCTGAAATAATTTCTCCTTTATTTGGTGAAAACAACTTCCTAAAAAACATGGAAAACTGAGTGTACTATGCACTTTCCAAAAACCTTACAGTCTGGGGTCACAACATCCGGTGAATTACAAAGTTTTGTGGACAGCTTTTCTTTAGTAAAGACTGTGGTCACTGCATCGATTGCGGCAAAAAGATATATATCACAGACGGTCGCGGTCTATGCACGTGTATACACATCGAGTGCCTAGCTTTAGTCGAGATGAATGTGTAATTGAATAGAGGTCTTTCACCTCTCTCATGCATAACCTATAACAAAAGGTGTTAGTTCCCGTAGTATTCGCCATCCAGATCAATTTAATACCCGACCCCAACGTACTTGTGCTATTCAAAGTGTGACCCATACTTTTATGCATACATATCCAACATGCATGTCGCTCTTTAGATTTAGAAATTCTCCAGAAATTTGGAATGGACTTTGCCATTCCCGGCAAGATGGCCGCTAATCCGAAAGGTGGAAGACCTCTATTAGGTAATTGGTGGTTTTGGCGTTGTTGGTCCTCCTATCTACTAGGTCCATGATCTAACAATCTGGAGTTATTCTTGTTGGTTCAATGATCAATATAATGAGATTATCATTTTTTATTCACCTTCTAATCTTGGAACAGCTTTAAATAAATCAAGATTAAAATCACTAACAGTAATGATTTTATTAAAATTAGCTGGAGTATTCTCCCTAAAGGGGTCAATTTTCAATTGTACTCAACATAGAATTAGGTTGTCAATAGTTCAGCAAAATAGGTTTTGCATAAGATAAATTAATTTCAGTTAAAAAAAATTCAACTTCAACTACATTGTCAATTTTGAAGGTGGAAACAAGAGATTTTACATAACAAGTGTCCCTAAAAATACGAAAATTTTAATTTCTGCACTAATATCAAGCTTTCTATCAAGAATATCCCCATGTGAAAGGATTAAGCTGAGAAGTATTTTTGTCACAAAAATTGTGAAATTTCTAATTTGCTATAGAGCAAATACTAGATTCGGCCCATGTTTTATATTGAAATTAAGCATATCAAAATCGCATTTTGCTTTCACTTTCAAGGGATTTTTGTAGCCAAATACAAGGTAAGAAATCTATTGGGGTCTTAGCTATAAGAAATCACTACATATGAAACAATACATGGATGCCCCAAAATCTCTCGTTGCACCTTTAATATCTTCATTAAAATTACAGTCATGCACCATTCCAACACGATCATTTCCACACATATTGTAACCATTAATCATAATTTTATTATTATTAATATCGGGAGTCTTGTTTGAAATACAACGGAGTTGGTGCATGCGCAGGTCGTTTCATACGTACAATTCACAATTTGAGGTGTCAATGCAATCGATCGTCAATCAAAAAAGGTGTCGCCACCTCTCAAATCAATGTGGAACCTGCACTGAATTAGGTTTACAATACATACTTGCCCGCAAGTACCGGGCAAACTTGTACAATAATCATACGATGTGGAGTTGTTCCTCTATGTTATTTAAATTAAAGAGGACGAGAGGACGAGTATAATATTTTTAGGAAGAGCGGCTCCTGGACGTTTTTAATCACATTTTCTTTACAAATTATTTATTGGCTCCCAATAGTGCCATCAAATGATAAAGAGATCACGTTTGGAATGCAGGGTTTGATATTCATCCTGCGAATGCAAATAGCCTCATTATTCATTTCAAACTTTCATTAAATCAAAATAATGTGAATTTCATAAAACAAATGAAGTTACTTGCATGGTATGCACCTGTGAAACAGTATTGGCAACTGGAAAAAAATATAATCAAAAATTGATTTCCAAATTGTGCCATTAGTTCTTCTTTCTTGCCTACTATTCTACTATTCGTGTTATTGATTGTCAAAGTTTGTTGTTTTCAAACAGTGTTTAATCTCACTACTCCGGTCCATATAACAACTCTGTTTTCCCCATAAACATTTCCAGTAAAACCCTAACAAACCCGTAAAAAAATAATTTAAAGCGATATTCTGAACAATTTATATTTCCTTTGTTACGCTTTGGATTTGGTAGTTTCCCTATTGCTTGTATGTCATGTGTATATTAATTTTTTTTTTTTTTTTTTTTTAAGTATTTGTTGTTGTAAGGCGCGGTGTTCTCTGGTAGATCGCAATATAAATGCATTTTGGCAATTTATATTATTAATATTATTATTTATTATTTCTCTGTGTCTGTAGTCCTTCTGGAGTGCCATCAGGATTTTTTTAACTCGTTCGCCATTCTCTTTGAATTCGCATATTTTAGGTGTTTGATATCCGGAATTCTGATTCAAATATTAATTTTATTTTTCTATTTTACTTTGAAAAATGATTGATCACAGATAAATACTTAATTTCAATCATGCAAGCGAAAAATGATAGAAACAATGGAACCCCCAGGTAGCCTATATTAAGATGGCGCCATTAGTTTGTTGTGGATGTTCAATGTGTGGTAGATCAGTGAAGGTAAATCAGATCTATGAGAATTTTTGATATTATCAGCTTTAACGAAGGCTATTTGTCTGCGTCAGTCTTTCAAGCGCAAAAGATCTTTAGTTTTTTGGAATCAAAAAGAATTCAGTTTGTGGTCCTAAAAGTGGGAATTGCGACAGTTGGATACTACTGAAACGTGATCATTTGTGCAAAGGCCTGTTTGTGTTTAAAAAGGGCATTTCCTTGCCGTCTACTGGACGTCGTAACATAGTGAACATGACAATCAAATCAACGTTTTGCCAACATACAGAGAGACCAAAAACAGAGACCAAATTGGATAGTGCAATCTAGATGCGTAGGACGTAAATTCCTATTTTATTCAAATGCTCTTGGATCTCCCAAGCACACGGAAAGCCACCTATCATTGGTTAACTATGTATCCGGACTAAGTAAAACTCCTAGCCCAAACATAAAAGATTACATGTAAGGCATCTGACTAAGAAAAGCTCCCATCCCAAACCTTTGGAATCAATTGTTTTTGGCATCTGACTAAGAAGGGCTCCTAGCCAAACTAACAATTAAGTGATAAATTGTGGAATTCATGCACCTTCACATCTGACGGAAAAGCTCCTAGTCCAAGTGATACAGTATGTTCATCTCTTTAGGTAGAATGGCCACAATCTCTAACCTCCCCTCATCATCTGATTGGAAAAAAACAAAACAACAAAAACAAACAAAAAACAACAAAGAAACCACACGACCTACCGCACAACACCCCAACACAAACAAAAAACCTCCTCCCAACCCAGCTTCAAATAATAATTTATGTACATGTACCTACCTCATGAGGTTTTTAATTGCCATTACAAACAGTTCATAATAGATTTGGAGATCCTTAAATTGATATATTTTATCAGTACCCAAAAATAAATTGTAGTTTATATCCTACTTATAGCTAACCTCATTACTCATCAGCTGTCAAAGTTCATATTTTATAATCAATACCATTAATTTCAAATCTGAAGCAATTTAAGCACCTCGAGCTCACACTCAATATCCCTGTAAGTATATCACTTTTAATTAGAGAAGTATGAATTAAGAAACAAAAGCCAAAATATAACATGAACAGGGTCTGTCAAGCTTCAGGTAAAGCTCCCAAAATCTGGCTTACAGTAATCTGTGTTTCCTGTGGATAAACAAATTTGGATTATTTATCTTGCATAATCTAAACTAAAATAAAATACAAAGATCTATAGTCCAAATTAAAATCCACAATTTGAAATCTGCCATTTTTAATGATAGACAAATTGGACAATTTTTCAGCCATGCAAGGTCCTGAACCAGGAACTTGACCTACTGAGTTAGGACGAAATTGGACAATTTTTCCGGCCACACAAGTTCCTGAGCCAGGAACTTGACCTGACCAATAAACAGGCTAAAATGCCAATTCTATCAACCTAAATATAGTAAAGGTTTACAGAAATTAAATACCTAAAAGAATGATGCTCAATCCTGTTGATAGAATTCAACAGACGGAAAAAAAAGAAAACGGTTGAGGCCGAAGCATTGTCAAGGTTGTTTGGCGAAAAACACATACACGTCAGATAAGTCACCTTATCCTGAAGAATAGCTCACATCAATCCTCCGGATCACCCATATGCATTGGCCAATTACTTTGTCCACACTTCTGAGCCTTTTTATTAAGGTCTTTCGTGCACCTCTTGCCCGCACCTCTGCCTACTTCCCCCTGATCTTCCTGTCTTGGTAAATGTCGGACATATAACATCCTAGAGAGGTAAAGTTGCCTACCACATAAGCTTTGATCAATTCTAGCCCTGATCTCCCCTAACATGCTGCGAAAAAATTAATCGTTATTCCCCCGCCCCCCCCCCCCCTATATGAAGGATAACAGTGGTTGGCCATTGGTTCTTAACTAAATTACCGACTCCATAACCTGTTGGGATAAATCCGGCAAATTCGGCCCCTCCTCAACTCATCCTCAACTCAATCCCTTCCATAGAACCCAGTCCACCCCATGAAGTTGTGTGTTCTTTATGCCTGCGTGGAAGACAAAAGGATCGCCGGCCCCGGAGAACGCCACCGGTTACGCATGGCATCTGAAACAAGTCAAAAAGACGGACTCGAGACGATTTTTCGCGTCACTAGGAACAAGGCAACTGACAAACTCTACAAACATTAAGATCACAATAAATATTGGAAATAAACACCTACCACCCTGTGGAGAAAAAAGTGGGGGGGGTGTTTGGAGTTTTTTTTAAAAAAAAAAAAAAGAAAAAAAAAAAAATATTAATATGATCTCTGAAAGTAAGTCACCTGCAGAAAAACATTATACAAATAAAATCAAACCCATATTCCCCTTTCCAAGCACAAGGCAACACCTGACAAAGAATTACATTAGCCGTACAGGATTTGTTTTTTTAAAAAAGCTAGCCAATTTGTTTAAATAAATGAGATTAGTCTACATGGCCTAATATAGGACTCATATGCGGACGATTTCCACCTTCCCATCTGTTTAATCATTTCATCTGAAGCCCCGCACATTGCAGTGGATGTTGCAGCTCCAATTCTAAAACTATGGGAAAGAATTCTTTTGAGGCAACCCAATCAAATCGAGCCCCTTTTTCAAAACCTATGTAAGCTTGAAAACAGGTGATCGGGTCACCACCACATGGAGAAATAATGGCCCATACAACTTTGGTCTAACTCTAAAAATGACAACATTGCCTTTAAAGGCATATAGCCAAATCTGAATACCTATCAATAATAATAGAAGTAGATTTTATATTTTGCACATTGGTCAGTTTTTGAAAACCTTAGGGTTAAATGAAGTTTTGTGAACCGCCATTACCTGAATGACAGATCCCCTATGGCCAATAACTCGGGAGCGTCCTGCCTCTTACTAGTACATGTGAATTCTCCCACCCTCCAAAAAAACCAAAAATGCAGAGAAAAAAAGCGCCTTGAATATGTAAACTCATATGATACTTTCAAATGGACCGGAAGAATAGCCAATAGCGTTTAAGATGTTCAAGGTTATCGACGCCGACATCCGAGTGGTGAATTTCGCGTTTACAACCCTCTTTGAGTGTTTTTCACAATGAAACAATTTTGGATCAAGCCAGCCATTACCTTATGACAAAGGAAATAGCAGCAAATGTGAAGACATTGAAGAATGTGCCGAACCTTTCCAATGAAAGTAATGATAATATAGGCCATGATGTCACAGAAGAATTTGAAGCTGGCCATAAAGACCCTAGATTCCAATTCACCTAAATTTTATGAAGCCTATCTACAGACCGAGTGTAAGCAATCCAAGTCCCCTGTGCTAAAGATGCTGATAATAACCGTTTTGTGCCTCTAAGATTAAAGGCTCCAAAGGAACTGTGGAACTATAGCTGCCTCCTTGTCTGCTGAAGGTGCGCTTGCTAGCCCAAAATCGGCCTCCATCTGGAAACGAAAAGGCGTCCGCCAGATTTATTTCTTCCCCGGGATTTTTTTAGCAAGAATGAACATAATTACATTTCAAACATTGTAGCACGAAAAAACGCACTAATTTCCATGATCTCCTTCACTTGAAATTTGTTTGTTTATAATGGCACCTACAGCATCATTGTCCGACCTTAAAATGATCGCTTCCTGATAAAAAAAATTTGCCCCACAAAACAACTGCAACTAAAAATAGGGAAAAATCCAACCATCAATAGAATGGGTTTTGCTTATACCTGGTGGCCATTTGCCTTGAAACCACTTCCTCGTTGAAAGTAGCCTGCCGAAACCAACAGATGTACACGCATCAGTAAACAACTGGACATCCTTGTCACCACCTGACCACACTTGCTCTGAAAATAATGGAAATCCCATTAAACATTTAAAAACTAAAAAAATTAAATTAAAAATTAAAACAAACACCAAAAAACAAAGAACCAACAAAAAAACCCACACACCAACAACTCTTCCATAAAATACAAGCCACATTTTCAGATCTTTTTGCACACCAGTTGTAATCCCTATCTTGCAAACCATGATTCCCTAACTCCCACAAGTCTGAACAATTAAGACGCGGGCCGAAGAAAAGCTCTACCAGTCGCACTTGCATTGCATATGAAGGATAGAGAGCCAATCAGCGAACTGAAATCTTTTAAGAGTTAGTTTTTTTTTTTTTTTTAATTCAATGCACCGTTCCCTTTATTCCTTGGATTGACATTAAATTTTTCATTAGGGACCTAAACAGTTGCAACCACTGAATCAATTTCGAGCCCTAAAACCACCAATTTTGGATGTTGACGACTGTCTTGTTCCTTTGATAAAGGCACACCAAAATTGTCGCACACGCTTTTTTAAATTTCTCAACTAATGCTGCACATGACCATGACTCCGGCATTCGCTTCGGCGGGTAAAGAAAAAATCATTGCCATGTATTTGCATTCCGATCGGAACCAGACAAGTTAATGGTGACCCATTCTAAAAAAGCGAAAACCCTTTCAAAGTGTGCAGGAAGACATGAAACCCCCATTGGCAGGGCCTTATCTACATAAAAAAGGTCATTGACCTCATCCACTTCATCCCCTAGCAGTCAGTCGGTCCGGAATGAACAGGTAGTCCTAAATACGGACTCGATGTCCGCCTTGGCCATTAAAGTCCCCCTACCTGCACTTACGACAAACTTCACAACGGCATCATCAAATTTTGTATATTTAACACTCACATGGACCTATCAATGCCATCATTAATTGAGTCCCCGTGCGGACAGTGAAAGTTGTTGAATATATTAACCTGGATTTCCCCGGATCTGATTTTGGGACTAAACCAATCGTCGACACATTAAGTTGTAATGGCCTAGAAGGAAAGGACCTGCGACCCAACCCATTTTAATTTCATTACCAAGTTTCTCAATGGCTTTATCATGAAGTTAGAAAGATTTTAGATTTTTTTTGAATCCCGAGCAACTCGCGTCCCTGGAATGCCAATTTAAAACCAAACATAAGCATCCTGGATATTTTAGCTGCTACTTTATCGTGGTAACTGTCAGGATGGAACGCTTACTTCACAACTTAAAACTGGATAACTATACTTGCACATACACAAAAGCGAGCCCTTGTTGCAACCACCTTTAATCGGTTTTACTGGCCTTTTTGCAGGATTGAGCACCATGACCCGTTCCCTGACATAGGGCGCATTTATGCTTGAATTATTCATCGTGAGCGAGTCATCCTGTTATTGAACTGGAATCACAATTTTTTTGCGAGAAAACCTCCCGCTTCCAGGGAATGGCTGAACCTTCCTGCCTCTCTGAAAGGAACGAACATTTTGTTGAGAGATCCACTCTTGCCTGCAACCAACCCAAATCTGGACCTTCTCTTAACTCGGTTCCCACACAACAAACAAAGCCCAAAGCTCAGAATCCAAAAGATCCCACATCGTTGTGGATGTGTGTTGCTGCCTCAAACGATATTGGATATGGTAAGTTGCGCCAACCCCAACCACCGAATCTAGCCGCTGCTGCAGAACCTAATGATGTGAGCATATTTTAATAATTCTGACTACTCTACGGTTGTGGCGCTCCAGATAAATTGACGAAAAAAATCAAAAAAGCTGACGTCCAAGAATACATTGAATTTTATTTGCTGCTTTGGTTGTTTTACGTCCAAACAAACGAACAACTTTCTCATCCCAGACAATTTTCTATCTGTGGTTCATCCAACCCCTTCTTTTTCATTTTCGTAGAGTTGTGCAAAGTCCACATACTCCCCATTGACAATTTTTTGTTTTTAAAGACTGGTGAAACCATGTTAAGATAAGGGACTAACAAATTGAATGTAACGTCTGGGTAATCGGGTTCCGCCGCTGAACGGGAACCAAATTGGAGCTCGGGTTTTCCTTTCGTTTCCCCTTTTCCGAAAACTTCCCATTTCGCACTGACTATCCATCCCGCGAACAGAAAGATAAATTGACATTGGCAAGACCAGGCTTGTAATGCCCGACGACAATGCCCAATAAGTCGAAATCGACTAAAAGATTAGGTAATAATCGAATTTGTGACAAAATCTTCCGACCAAACTCAAGAACTCACGTCCTACAGCGATGATGACAAGAATGCATTGTGAAGAGGGAGCACTAAAAAGCTCACCTAGCAATAACACTTAGCATGAACAGCCGGATGTGCCAATGGTAAGGGATGAGCATAACAAAAAAGCCATTAGGGGTTGCCCAACTGATTCTGAACTGTCACAATTAGTTTTTCTTTCTTTTCCTTTTCGACATGCTTGACATAAACTTTTATCGCCTCTTGGATCTGAATAATAACATATGTTAAAAAAAGCTTAATACGTCATCGTAATCAAGAACGCTGGTTACAATTTGAAATCATTGGTGATAGAAAATCCATTACATATAATTATCACAATAGTGAACACCTCCGTCACTATCCCCTTTTGCATCAGCAGCATCATAATTTGAATCCAACATTTTGCTGGGCATATGCGTTAATTCCAATATGGTTCCTCAATAATTAAAAATGACGTCGATATTTATTTATTGTATTAGAACTGCCCCATTGCATAATATTGATTTATCGCTGCATACAAATTACCATCTGCAAAAAAGTTAGCCTGCTCACAGTATATATCACAATATGCCATGTACATGCATGTGAGACGTGGTGAAATGCCTGTCACTGTTGGTTAATTACAGGGATATTAGTGTACTGTTTACTTTAACTTTCACAATTTTTGAAATGTTTTTACTTTTTCTTGTGTAGTTTTTTTATTTTGTTCTTGTAGTTTTAAGATATGTTCTTATATCATTGTCACTGAATTGTGTGTGGAGTGGTTTGCCGACTCCTTGCCTCGTGCATTTTCCTCCTTCGCATGCCTAAATTGCTTCACTTGGTGGATAAATGCTTGTTGCAACTTGGATAGCCGCACACACACACACACAAACAACAACGTGTAACTGTTAACTTTGTTTGATCTCATTGTTGTCATGTATGGATGCACCACCGGGTAGGTGGGTGCCCCGCTGTTGTGAAAGGTTTTCCAAATAAATAAATAAATAAACAAGATACGAAAGGAGAGAGCGGATTAGGAAGTGAGGTACGTTTCATTTAATTTATTATTCAGTTTTAATGGCCGCTATCGGGCGATCCCCACCGAAAAGAATCAAACTAATTTGAAAGGTGCGATAGTGAATTTTAAAGTGTAGGATATGTCTATATTTACTAATTTGAAGGTATTTTTCATGCTGATATCCGAATATTGCATCACCGAAATTCATAATTCTTAAATTTCCTGAAATAATATAAACATTTTGAGCTTTGAGGGTCGAAGGGGCATTTATCCATTCGCCAATCCAATGATGCCTGAGAGTTTACGGCACAATGAACTGCAACATATAAAGTGTACTGAGCCCTAAGTCTGAGGCAAGCCAGGAAACAAATCCCAGTCGCTCCCATTGACTTGATGTTCGACAAACTAACAGTAACACAAAAATCATAATTTGCATTCAACTAAATCTTTTTTAAATAATAATACTTAATGAACTAATCGCTTTTCTGTAAAGTGATTTCTTTGTTTATTACAGGTTTCTCCAACAAACAATGAAGTACTACATAATGCGTAATATTTCTTTTTTATTTGGGTAAACAAACTTAAATATTAATAAAGTAACTTATACTACTTTTGTCAAATTTTAAACTTCTTTGTCATATCTGTTCTAAAACGTTTAAACAGTATATTACTCAACAATTTCCTAGAAAACACATCGAATATGAAATGACTATGCCCGCCCCCCAGCACTTGTTTTCAATCTACTTTTTTTTTTTTTTAGAAAACATGCTTTTTCTGCTTAACCCTCATCATGCTGATATCTTCAGTACTTGTCACAGTTTACATTTGGGAACACAAGTCACAGCTTCTACAACTTGAATTGTCAGAACATAAAAGGAATGTTATACGTGCAGAACATGAAGTAACGAATTTAGGGCGGCAGGATATAAGTTTCACAAACATTTCGATGTACCAACGAGCTAGTGAAAGAATGACTGATATCAATGAGACAATCTATATAAAATCCAGTGCATCGAAACAGATCCTGTTTTTGGCCCCAGAAGGTCAACTGCTCGTCAAATCCAGGGAGGTTAATAACGAAAAATCCAGGGAGGTTAATAACCAAAGAGATTCTGAAGTCAAGAATGTTAATAACGAAAAACTCAGGGAGGTTTATAACAAAAGAGATTCTGAAGTAAAGAAGGTTAATCACATACTCCCCATTGACAATTTTTGTTTTAAAGACTGTGAAACCATGTATGATAAGGGACTACAAATTGAATTTAACGTCTGGTAGATCGGGTTTCGCGCTGAACGGGAACCAAATTGGAGCTCGGGGTTTTCCTTTTCGTTCCCCTTTTCCTTCCCATTTTCGCACTGACTATCCCGCGAACAGAAGAATAAATTGAAATTGCCAAGACCAGGCTTGTAAATGCCGACGACAATGCACAATAAGTCGAAATCGTACTAGTAAGATGTAGGTAATAAATTCGAATTTGTGAAAAAATCTTCCGACAAAACTCAAGAACTCACGTCCTACAGCGATGATGACAAGATGCATTGTGAAGAAGGGTGCACGAAAAAGCTCACCTGAGCATAAACACTGAGCATGAACAAAGGCCGCAGGTGCCATTTGGTAAGGGAATTAGCATAACAAAAAAGCCAGTAGGGGTTGCCCAACTGATTCTGCTGTCAGCAAATTAGTTTTCTTTCGATGCTCGACATAAAACTTTATTCGCCCTCTTGGATTCTGAATAATAACATATGTTTAAAAACAGCTTTAAATACGTCATGCGTAATCAAGAACGGCTGGTACAATTTGAAATCAATTGGTGATTATAAAATCTATATACATAGATTATACCACAATAGTAGAACACCTCCTGTCACTATCCCCATTGCATCAGCATCATCAGTATTTTGAATCCAACAATTTGCTGTGCATATGCGTTTAATCCAATATTGTTCTTCAATAATTAAAAATGACGTCGATATTTATTTATTGTATTAGAACTGGCACCATTGCATAATATTGATTTATCGCTGCATACAAATTACCAGCTGGCAAAAAAGTTAGCCTGCTCACAGTATATATCACAATATGCCATGTACATGCATGTGAGACGTGGTGAAATGCCTGTCACTGTTGGTTAATTACAGGGATATTAGTAGAAAAGGATACGAAAAGGAGAGAGCGAGATTAGGAAGTAAGGTAAGTTTCATTTAAATTGTATTATTCAGTTTTAATGCCCCCGCTACCGGGGTATCGGGCGATCCCCGCACCGAAAAGATCAAACTATTGAAATGGCGATAGTAATTACGAAGTGGTAGGATAAATTCTATCTTTTACTAATTTGAAGGAAGTTTTCATGGCTGATTCCGAATACGTCTCAGAAATTAATAATTCTTAATTTCTGAAGATACGAACATTGAGCTTGAGGGTCGAAGGTGGCATTGAATCCAATGCCCAACATCCAATAGTCCTGCTGTTTACGCACATGAACTGCAACATATACAAAGTGTACTGATCCGAGTCTGAGGCAAGCCAGGGAAACAAAATCCCAGGTCTTCCCATTGAACTTGATGGTTCGAACAAACTACGTAAACACAAAAATACATATTTGCATTCAACTAAATATTTTTAAATACTATAATTAATATAACTAATTCGGATTTACTTAAAGTGATTTCTTTGTTTATTACAGGTTTCTTCCAACCACAACAATGAGTCTACATAATGCGTAATATTTCTTCTATGTGGGTAAGACCAACTTAAAATATTAATAATAGAACTTATTACTACTGTTTGTAAAATTTTAAAATTACTTGTCCTATCTGGTTCCTCTAACGTTTAAACTTATATTGACCAACAATTTCCTATACACACATCGTAATATTAATGACTAATTCAGCACTTGTTTTTCAATATACTTTCCTTTTTTTTTTTAGAAAACATGCTTTTTTTCTGCTTAACCTCATCATGCGGATATATCAGTACTTGTCACATTTACATTGGGGAAACATCACAGCTTCTACAACTTGAATTGGGTCAGAACATAAAAGTAATGGTATACGTGCAGAACATGAAGTAACGAATTTAGGGCGGGCATGTATATAAGTTCACAAACATTTCGATTGTACCAACTAGCAGTGAAAGAATGACTGATATCAATGATACAATCTATATACAATCAGTGCATCGAAACAGATCCTGTTTTTGGCCCCAGAAGGTCACTGCTCGTCATCCAGGGAGGTTAATTAACGGAAATCCCGGGAGGTTAAATAACCAAAGAGATTCTGAAGTCAAGAATGTTAATAACGAAAAACTCAGGAGGTTTATAACAAAAGAGATTCTGAAGTAAAGAAGGTTAATCACGAAAAACCCAGGGACGTTTTTTAGAACAAAAGAGATTCTGAGTCAAGACAGTTAATCACCGAAAAAACCCCAGGCAGGTTTATAACAAAAGATTCTGATCAAGAAGGTTAATCACGAAAAACCCATGCAGTGTTATAGCAAAAGAGATTCTGAGTCAAGAAAGTTAATCACGAAAAAGCTGCTATAAAACTCAGCCAATAAATCTGAAATCTGACGTACAGAAGCGCAAACCTACATTGATGCCACCACCTCCTATAAACCCAAAAATTGGAAAGGAGGCGGATATGAGTCGATCACTGATAACAAGGTAAAATGTGTACCTTTATTATGATGATTGAAATACGTACTGTACTGATGATTAAGACAGAAAGAAATGTTATATAGATGAAGCGGAATTGTCTGGCATACACAGGATCGGCAAAGCGGGGGCGCGAAGCAGAGAGTTAACTTACTGCGTGTTATCAACCAACAAGTTATACTGGTTGTTGTAACTCTTGACCCAATAGGCTTACTATACTTGAGTATTGAGGGATTACGTAGACTCTGCCTCTTGATACACTATAATAATCCTACTTTAACCCCATGAGGTCTATCGGCCATTTTTTTTACATTGGGTTATATGATATATTTAACCAATCCAAGACAAGGTAAGAAAAACTTAAAGGTTTGTACAGATAATAGAAGGTCTATTTTGATTGGTTACTCAGAGGTTATTTCATGCTATATCATGTAATGAGCCAATCAGAGATACTGTAATAAAGCTGGTAGACTCCAGGGGGTTAAAAGAGAGTTCTGAGAAAGAATGTCTCCTTGTCGATAACCCGCCAGTCTTTAACTCTTCGCCGCGCCCCACTCTGGCGATTCTGGCTACGCTACTGATCACGTAATGAAAGTAATATTTTGGGGCATGATTGTAATGAAACTGAATATTGTTTTTGTGCGAATCTATCCATCCATCTATCATCCATCCATCCATCCATCCATCCATCCAAATATATAACGACGATCTTATTTAAAAACTATTTCAATACTTTTCCAGCCACTTCAAAAGCACTGCGCAAGGTGTGCCTTAGTTACTAACTCGGGACGGTTAAGAGGATCAAAACAAGGATTAAATATAGATAGAACTGAATGCGTCATCCGAATGAACAGAGCTCCAAATATTCACCATACAAAGGACGTTGGATTTAAAACTACCTTTCGTGTTATAGGTCACGTGAATTTTCCAAAAATATTGAACACGACATCACGACAGAACTATCATATCCAAAATAAATTTACTAGAAGTAAAGATTTGATTGTTACTTATCTACATGAAGTGGATGTGGAAAACAACACTGCTCGCGAATTATGCAAATATTTGGCCAAGAAATACAATAAAGAGTCTGTCTGCTATCTAGCTACCAATGAAACGATGAATCGAAGTATTGACCTATTCTTCCGAGATCTGGGAGTTACAAGGTACGTGGAATATTTATCTCCATTAAATTTATTTCCTAAAGCCCCTAACCGGGACCCGTGCTAGGCACTTTTCTGGGCCTCACACACCAAGGAGTTTAGCGATAAAGATTGCCAATTACTGAACTCCTGTGGCAAAATTGTGTGGGCTAGCTTTCAGCAATGATTCAACTTCATTGGGCTAAAACAATGGAACCGCTGAAGCGAATCTGGGCTAGAAGTAGCCCAAAGTCCGGGTTAAGTGCTAAAATTTGGCTGATCTTGCTGATGGAACTCTATATCCAAAGGATCAACTCTAAAATGACTTTTGACTATCTATTAAAAATAACTCTCTATATATAATTTGACTAAATTATGCATATTTGAAGAACGCACGACACATCTGACGCCAGTGTTATAAGAATTTTTTTCCATCCTGTTGCTTTATTATATTGTCATTGTCATTTTCATATACATATACCTCATATACATGCAATATAAATATACTTTAATTTTTTATTTATTGTATTTTTGATTTAGGCCAAAAAAAATTGTTTGATTGTCCATAGATGCCTCTGACAGAATGGGTCGGTCGGTCGGATTTTTAAAAAAAAAATTTCAGCCATGTCCTATAGTTGTAATACGATATTGCATCACATTCAAACTGAGGTATAATAAATAAAACATAATTTCAATGTTCCAAGCACTGACATGTTTCAATACAACATTTTAACATGAATGACAATTAAAGCCTCACGAGGAAACCTGTTCATTGTTTACAATGCTGTGTAATTGCGTTCTTGCACATCGCAGCATCGACCCCCTCCCCTTTTTACGAGATCTGTAGTGTACTCTTGCTCACTTGTCTACACCACGAGGAACAAAGCCTCCAAGTTTTTATTTACGTTGTAAGACCCAATTCATTAACTATCATCTTGGGGCCCACAGTGTGTGCTAGACTTATCATGGTACTGATAGGCACTAAGAATATAAGATCACCCCTCCCCAGGCCATACCCATATGGGAAGTGACTTTTGATAAGAAAATCAAACTTATGATTTTATTCTTAATAAAATTGTACTTATTAGAAACGCACTCGGAAGAAACGGAATCAAAATTCAAATACATCCAACGGCACAAAAATGCCAGAGATGCGCCGATAAGTTGCCGAATTCTGCACCATTGCGAAGCATGCAAAAACGGGCAGAGAAAGAAATCTCTCAAAACACAAATTAGAGTTTGTAGCCACCAAAATAGCTAGAGAAACAACCCCTTTGGTGCTGAACAGCACGTTTTAAATTCAATTTTGAAATCTTACTCGCTAGAATTTAGCAGTTCCTTACAAAATTATACAGCGTGTGGAACCTGCATGCCGCGATTGTCTGTTCACAGACCGTAGTACAGATCAATGCAGACCGTCATACACTGTGGCTGGTGGTCTTGGGCATACCGCTAGCGAGAAAATATTGCGAATTGTGCTTGAAGGACGACGAACTGGCAAATAACAACACTTTTAGAAACATACTAGGGTATTATTAGTTTTATTTCGGCAGATTTTGGTGCATTGATCCATTTTTGTGATTTAATTTCAATTTCTTTTGATTTTTTTTGTTTCCTTCAAGAATTAAAAAAAAAACTTTTTCCAAAAAAAAAAGTAAAACGGTCGGGACGATGGTATACGGTCGGGCGGACGAGGACAATCAAACAATTTTTGTTTTTGGCCTAACAAACACGCGAAGGCAGGAGAAAAGGCACGGATTTAAAAGATAAAGTTCTACAAATCAATCATTCAGAGAAGGATTTCAAACAACTCCATCAACAACTCCGTGATTTTTTTCAAAAGTGCAGTTAAAGGACGTTAGCCAGATTTTCACTAAAAGCACTAATTTCTTTTTTAGAAACGCTGAAGACCACGAAAGACATTGGCTGTCGACAGGATTTACAGCGATGGTGTTTGCTTTAGAAGTGTGTGACAAGATTGATGTGTATGGTATGATTTATGACTCGTATTGCGAGTAAGTAATGGCTTCTTTCATCTTTCTTAAAGTAATGGTCAATTGTTACATACAGGCTTTTATTCATTCTTGATGTTAAAATTTTAACAGTTTTACTGTTTTTAACCCTCGTCTTACCAAGGCGGGGGGGGGGGGTTAGCATCCACTCCCAGTGAACTTTGCTCCGGAGTGCTAAAATATCAACAGCTTTCTCGTAAAAAAACCTTCTAGGTAATCATTCTCTCATCCTTTCTGGTATTTTAGCCAAAAAAATGTGAAGGTAGCACCTTCACATTTTCGCGGATTTTATGACGTCATTGTGACGCCATACTAGGTATGTTGGAACTCATTTTGGTATCAATGGAAAGAAGAGGACAATAGCTAATTAGCATAAAAACGCCATGGCCGATTTGAATTTTTCCACCAAAATGTGCGCAACTGATATTTAAGCAATTGCATAAAATTTTGGGCAAAAATAATTTACCGTTAAAAAATGGTCCCCGAAAAACAAAATGTTGGGTCCACATGGAACCCCCCCCCCCCTGTACACTTAAGTGTTAATTATATAACATACCGGTTCAAGTTAGTATTCCCCTTTACATATATCTAAAATTTACCAAAACGTAATTTTAATTCATTTCGTGTTTAGTTATTTTTTTTATTTTGGAATGCTTCGTTATATTTTCAAATTAACTATTGCTTAAAATTTTCGAATGTGTTTTTGTGTCAATGTGTCATCAAAACATTGTAATTCATAACGCAACAAATACCTCATTATAATTTAATTTTGTGGAAGTTAAATGACTTTTCTGAACATGTTGATTTATGTATGTTTAAACAGAACTCTCCTCTGTCATTTCCAGTGAACATCCGAATGATACCACCCAATATCACTTCTACAAAGGTTTTAGTGGAGAGAAAACAGAGTGTTGGTATTATAACAAGAGTGAAAAGGAAACAAGATACGGCCATAAATTTCAATCTGAAAAGGCCATATTTGCCAAATGGGCAAATATCTACAATATAACATTTCATAACCCTTCGTGGGAAGGCCATCTGGCGAGGCTAAATCTCAGCTCTCCCATCGATTCACCGTATAAGCGTATTTACCACGATCTGAAGATGAAAGAAAAGTCATTGCACGAACCGAAAAATTGGGCAGGTGGCGGGTACGAATCTATCCCGGGCAATAAGGTAACGACGTAATCTAGATCGGGTAATACCCGTGAAATAATGATAAATGTGTGATCAAAATAGAAACGATCTATTCACATTATTTGTAGTCATTGTGGGCTCCATCATAATTATACAAATGTTGAGCCTTTTCGTTCTTTTATTAGAAAACACTTTTATATTTTTTTTAAATGTAACGGTATTTCTTGTTAAAATTTGACAGAAAATAAAAGGGGTGTTTTCTAACAAATAAAGTATGAGTTCTTTTCTCTTGCACTAAAACATATTTTGACAAAGTATAATATTTCATTTTTTGATAGTTTTTGATGTCCACATTGAATAATGTTATAGTAAACTAGATATGCTACTAACAATTGAAAATAAACCTTTGACTATTTTTTCATATAGCCACTTGAAAGACACTGCTCAACATGTGCCCTAGTTACAAACTCTGGCCGATTAAAAGGGTCATCAGAAGGGTCAAACATAGACAGAGCCGACTGTGTCATACGAATGAATGCCGCTCCAACTCGTGGATATGAAAAAGACGTTGGGTTTAAAACTACTTTTCGAGTTATAGGCCACGTCAATTTTCCACAAATGTTTCGCACGCTGGAATCAGACCGGTATCATCAAATAATCAGAAAGGCCAGTGGAGAAACCATCATTGTAACGTGGTTGTATGAGGTGAATGTGACACACAACCAGCCGTATGTTATGTGTCATCGTTTGGCCAAGGAATTTAATCTGAATGATGCGTGCTATTTAGCTACCAAGGACACGATGAAACGAAACACGTATCTGTTAAACAGTGATAAGAAAAAAATATTAAGGTATGTACAAAACCTACATATTGCTGTATTGGAGTAACTGGCTAGGAAAAATAGGTTTGATATGTGGGTCTTTTTTAGCTGCGGAGCAGCTTCCCAAACCGTCCGGGGCTTTGTGTCATTCCATCCTTTCGTAACAAAAGTTAAACGGTCTGGGACCTACTAAGCAACTGCGTGTTCTGGATTCAAATAACAATTAGAAAATAAAAAAATAAATCAATAACAATACATTTTTGGACCCGTATACAATTGTATTTCCAATTAGTGGCCTTTATAAGAAAACAATGATTGTAGCCAAAACTTAACATGGACTGCACACGAAAACCCATTTCCCTACATAGGCCCCACACTACATCAATCAATTTTGAAAACAAGAAGAGAGAGCAATATCAGAAAATTAAAAATGAGGGTCGGTATTCATTTGTACAGTATTTTTTTCTTCAAAATTATGGTAGGTTGTGTTACACAGCTTTACACCAATACAACATATTTGGGATTTATGGATCATTGACCTCATATTTTCTTATTATTAAAGCAATACTGCTGAGTAGCACAGATTCCTTATCTCGTCCGCAACTTGTGTTCCAGGACCACATCTTTTCATTGGACCCGAATCTTCATTTCAAATTGTTACAATTGTAATCATTGTTTTGTACCCAACTGTTCGAATGAACTGACCTTGAGCCTTTGCGTAGCCCACTTTTGCACTTTCAATACCTTTATACAATGAGAGCTAGCAGAAAGTGCAATTAATTTGTATGTGTCATTTAAAAAAAAGGCTAGAGCAAAGAAAACATATTCAAAAATAATACCGGAATGAACCCATACCACAATCAAAGTAAACGGTCTTAGGAGGTCAAGTTATAAAATGGGCTGAAAACATCAAATTGGCCTAATTTCTAAAGTTGAAGTCAAATTGCAACCAAACTCGTGTCATAGATGCAACACGGGAACTTCATATGTCAATGAGGTCAAGACTCAAATACCTAAGTCAAAGGTCACCTGAGGTCAAGTTATAAAATAGACTGCAAATATGAAATTGACAAGTTGAAGCCCAATTGCAACCAAACAGGTCGTACATGCAACAAGGGAACCTTCATATACTAATGAGGTCAAGGGTCACATGCAAAGGGCAAAGGTAATCTGAGGTCAAGATAAAAAAAATAGGCTGCAAATATAAAATTGGCGTAAGTTGAAGTCCAATTGCAACCATACATAATAACCTTCATATGATAGTGAGGTTAAGGGTCACATGTGTGTGTGTGTGTGTGTGTGTGTGTGTATGCGTGCGTGCGTGCGTGTTATAACTCCAAACATAATTGATTTGAAACTACTTTGCGTTTTAGGTTGGTAAATATGAGTAGAAAATAATATTTCCCTAGAGGCATCCAAAATCTTTCCCTAGAGGTAAAACATAATTGCCGCTATTTCCACATCCTTCATGTCTGGGGTCAAAGGGCATCTTACGCTGAGGATAACACCGAACGAAACTGATTTCCTAGACCTTTAATATAGCGTTTAAGACTGACCTCTTGAAAAATGTGTAGTTGGTGAAGGTAATTGAACTGCAACATTATTGAACTTTTACTTAAAGGGACATAATGGCATGAAAAAAATTCACATAATGAAAAGGGCCCTTACTGAAATCACTTCCACGAGTTTGAAAACAATTTGGATGTTTACATTCTGTAAAAACAGTAAAAACAGGAAGAGTTCCGGGGGTGGCAGTTTGTGGCAATTTCTGAAACAGAAAAGCAAGGTGTTCACATCAATGACAGAATTTACAGTGTATCTAGCATGTTTTTGCGACAAAATTCAAAAGCATTCAGACCGGGATTCAGGCATTGTACTTTAGGCTTGTAGTAAGATATTGATCTGGCAAGTGAAAGATGGATTAGCCGGGATTAGCACATATACAATAGCAATGGTCTGTGAGCTGATGACAACATGCTTTTCAAGTTTGGTAAATGCTGCATCCTTGTTCCAGGAATTGCCACAAACTGCCACCCCCCGAACTCTTCCTGTTTTTACAGAATGTAAATATCCAAAATTGTTTTCAAACTCGTGGAAGTGATTTCAGTAAGGGTCCTTTTCATTATGTCAATTTTTTTCATGCCATTATGTCCCTTTAAGTTACCATAAAAGAAAAGTCGCATCATAAATGAGAACGAGTAGTGTAATTTTTTGCCAAGTTTTGCTAAAAATAACTATTCTGACTAACATGGCAAATTTCACGTTCATATGCTTAAAATTTGTTTCCAACAGAAAAAGTAAGAAAAAACTTTGGGTATCGACGGAACTGACAGCCATGGTGTTCGCTTTAGAAGTGTGTGATAAGATTGATGTATATGGCATGATTTATGAACATTTTTGCTTGTAAGTAATATCAAGCTTTTATATTGAAGATCTTTGTAAGAATGTTTTAGGGTGTGTTTGTTGTCATTATAATGTATAATAGTTACTAGACAGCTTCCCTATATATCTATCTAAACCTAACAACAAAATAACTGACCAGTTCTAGATATTGCCTAAAATACTAAAACGCAACAGTTAAATTAGAATATACATTTATTTACCAAATGTTTCATCTTTTACTTGAGCCATGAGTCGAGGAATTTGAGTACGAAATGACAAATCTCTGGTGGTTCAAAGCCCGAAGACCCCGTTTTCGAAAATGACACTTTAAGGCTATTTCAAGAGCATTGTACTGTGGTCTACACAATTGAATGAGGTCAAGCATGATACGATTCGCAAGAAAGGGAATTGTCATTGAAATTAGCACGGTCGATAGGCACTACGCAACGCAATGAAACCTTACACAAAGCCCATTGAACATCTTAAAAGTGTCATTTTCGAAATTGGACATTTGAACCTTGCAAGCACAACCATGTCATATAATACAATGTCCGTGTGACTGAGTGTCTTACCACCCATCTGTCTATTGTCATTGTGTTCTCCATTGAGTGCTGTACGTATCATTTGTTTCAGCACTGTACCCAAATGGCCTCGTCTACAAGGTCACGGTTTATTTCGTACATGTTGCTATGGTAGCTGTGACACTAGTTTCTTTACACCGGCTTGCCTGCCATTTCTTCACTATTTGTGCTGAGATGTATATAAATATACATTCTATGGTGTCACGCCGAGCAAGCCCTTTACCAGCACTGGTCTGTACCAAATGAATAGTCAGAAAGTGCTCAACCACTACAAGTAGTGTGGGCGTAATAAGTAATTCTTTGGAATTAAAAGTGCTCAATCCCATTACAGGAGAGCGTAATGGAAAATTTCAAAGTATAGACTTCTGGAAAGGCAACCGTTACTCAGAGTTTCACGACATACCCTCACTTACGATCATCGGGTATCCGATCCTCAGAAGGGATGTATATAAATATACACTATATTATTACGCCCCCACTAGTCGTAGTAGTTGAGCACTTTC
Organism: Ophioderma brevispina; assembly: GCA_023653785.1. Taxonomy (NCBI): domain Eukaryota; kingdom Metazoa; phylum Echinodermata; class Ophiuroidea; order Amphilepidida; family Ophiodermatidae; genus Ophioderma; species Ophioderma brevispina. The sequence goes on from JAMKCH010002994.1 coordinate 104,342, forward strand.
TGACAATTGAATTGGTACAGACCAGTGCTGATTAAACCCCCTCCTATGTATTTAGGCCCTTGAACATGTGTAAAGGAAATCCCTATATTACATGATTGCGTTAAACATGTTTGGAAGTGGAAGTAGAATTATTCATCATTTCATCATAAAAATGATTAAGCTTTTGGACTCAGTCCAAATATTAAACATCTTAAAGGGGCATTTCATGATCCACAACCTCGCCCCCCGCCCACTTACCCCCCAAAAAAGTGAGATTTTTATATCATACGAACCCTTATTAATCCATGCGTACCTAATCTTTCGTGTAAATTCGGTCGTATCTGTAAGAAATTTCGCGATTTTGTATTTTGTGCCCTGAACGGACAGGAACTACAGTACAATGGTCTATGGGACCTTGGGAAACAAGCAATTGCTCATAACACAAAACCACAAGATCAGAATCAACTATATTTGTGAATAAGCTTTCTCACGAATATCTAGCAAACAATCAATAAAACAGAAGGCGCTGGAATCACGAAATGCACCTTTATTTAACCTATGGCGCTATGTTGATAATTTTCAAACAACCAATTTGTTTATTTGTTTTCAGTTTCTATCCAAAAGACAGTACTCCTTTTCACTACTATAGTGGCTTAAGTGCAGAAAAAGGAGAATGTTGGAATGTAAAAGTTAACGGACATATTACTAAATTTGCAGCTGAAAGAGCTTTATATCGAAAATGGGCAAATACCTACAATATAACATTTCACAGACCATCATGGGAAGGACAATTGTGGAGGTGAAATTACCGCTATCAGCCGAAGAACAACAACATTGACAGGACTGATAGGTAGAACGAAAAACAACAAGGAAGAGCTCCAAGGGAGAAGAATGTTCTCAGGAAATTCAACTGGGAGGTCTTAAATGAGGACTAATAAGTAGAACGAAAAACAACAAAGAAGAGCTCCAAGGGCGAAGAATGTTCTCAGGAAATACAATTGGAAAGTCTTCAATGAGGGTGAAAATACTTTGAAAGAAAAGCAACAAGAAAAACACAAAATGATTAAAAATCTTTCAAAAAGCGTAAAATAATGGAAATAAAGCCCTTGCAAGAGAAATAAAGACTTAAAGCTTGACCTTCTGGTTTAAGTTCACCCCTTTGGTGCAGGAAGTCATTAAGTCATTTAAAAAAAAGAAAATCCCTCTTTGGGATTATTTAGGTAATCGAGTATGGATTCAATTAGAATCAATGATGTTTAAAATGAGAATTCCGCTTTCATTGGACCAGGACAAAGAAACTGTAATCTATATGTTAAACAAAGTACTAGTCCGATATGCAACACCGATGGCAACACGTTTTGGTTACACTTTAAATAATTTCAGTAGTTGATTTTAATTGGATGAGTTGTGGTTGCGTTGCAGTTTTGTAACAAATAACTCGACAACTAAACGCAGAGATACTGCTTTTTGGAAGATCCAATATTTAACGACTCTTTTTTTCATCTAGTGCAAATTTTGATAGCAACATAGATGGGTTGTGAAATACGGCGACTCTGCGGAACAATAATTCATTGAACTGTTTATGTCAGTACGATGGGTCATTTCATGGTTTCGGAAATTATTGTTATGCTTGAACGGGTATTATGGTAAGGTGATCCACTTCTTTCTGACACACTTATGAATTCAAAAACCTTAACGGAATAGACCTCACGGTTCATGTTGATTGTTCCGTTAAGGTTTTCGAATTCACAAGTGTGTCAGAAGGTAATAGGTCACCATACGGAAGCACCTTTTTTAACATTACATATCGATTTCATTTCTGGGTGGAATGCGCCATACTACTGAAAAAGGTCAACCCACTTATCAATTAACAAGACAATTGCCACTAAAGCGCTTGCAAAAGACTCCAGAAAGTTATTCCATTACTTATTGACTCCGACCAAACAGGATATATTAAAGGTAGATATATTGGCGAAAATGCAAGACTTATAGAAGATGTTCTCAGATATACTGAAAAAAACAATATCCCTGGTGCAGCACTCTTCCTTGATTTTAGGAAAGCTTTTGACAGCATAGATAGAGAATATCCTATTTTAGCCCTTAAAGCGTACAAATTTGGTCCAACATTTATAAACTGGGTTTTTTGTTTTGTTTGCTCGTATCCACAAGTCATTGGTAATGGCTTGTGGTGGTGTCAGGATTTGTTCAACTAGTATGCTGATCCGGGGCCGCATGTATCCATGATACGGACGCTCCTAACATGGCCCGTTTATTCGACACTGACTGCGATGTACATGTACAGTTGTGACTCTCTGTACACGGGACCGACGGCTTAACGTCCCCTCCGAAGGACGGGATGCTTTCATGATCTATTTGCCCAATTCCAAGTGAACCATGGAGGAGAGCGGTATTCTGTATTTAATCAATAGCTGGTATACAGATCAAAAAAAAAAAAAAAAAAAAAAATTTTTTTCATCTAGTGCAAATTTTGATAGCAACATAGATGGGTTGTGAAATACGGCGACTCTGCGGAACAATAATTCATTGAACTGTTTATGTCAGTACGATGGGTCATTTCATGGTTTCGGAAATTATTGTTATGCTTGAACGGGTATTATGGTAAGGTGATCCACTTAAAACCTTTTTCAGTAGTATGGCGCATTCCACCCAGAAATGAAATCGATATGTAATGTTAAAAAAGGTGCTTCCGTATGGTGACCTATTACCTTCTGACACACTTATGAATTCAAAAACCTTAACGGAATAGACCTCACGGTTCATGTTGATTGTTCCGTTAAGGTTTTCGAATTCACAAGTGTGTCAGAAGGTAATAGGTCACAAAAAAAAAAAAAAAAAAAATATTCTGTATTTAATCAATAGCTGGTATACAGATCAAATCCAGAATTTATAGTACCCGAATAAATCCAGCAAGTGCCACGACCCCACCGGGATTCGAACCCGGGAATTTTGATGGTAAATTGAGTCAGAGGCAAGCACCCTAACCGCTAGGCCACGCTCTCCCACTGGGTAAAAACTGGGTAAAAACAATCTACAATGATATATCAAGTTGTATTATACAGAATGGTAACGTATCTAGATTTTTTTCTGTACAAAAAGGAGTACGACAAGGATGCCCACTTTCAGCCATTCTTTTCATAATAGCAATTGAATTACTTGCCCATAAAATAAGACAATCAAAATGTATAAAAGGCATAAAACTTCCTTTTGAAGAATACAGTAAAAAACGTCGCTCGCATAACCTTATAAAAATATGCTGACGATATTACAATTTTTGCCAAAGATGAAAGTGATATTAATGAAGTTCTCAAAATTTTAGATCGTTTTTAAATTTGTTCTGGACTAAAATTAAACCAAATGAAGACAGAAGCCATGTGGCTTGGTTCAAGGAAAACAAATCAAAAGATTGTATATGATCTTAAATGTAGATTATTTCCAAACAATATTGTAAAAGTACTGGGTATATGGTTTAGTAGTACGAAATCAATAAATGACATTGATAAAAATTGGGAAGGAAAAGTTGACAAGATTATAAAGACTATCACAATATGGGAAAAAAGAAACTTAAGTATGGTTGGAAAGATTACTGTAATAAAATGCTTACTTTCCTCACAATTGACATTTGTTTCGAGTATCTTAAATATACCCAATGAGATTATTAACACTTTAAATATAACCTTCTTCAAATTTGTATGGGGCAATAAAGAGAGAGTTAAGAGGATGACATTGATAAATGATTATAAGAATGGTGGCTTAAAATGATTCATCTCCCGTCCTTTATAGATTCATTGAAGTTAACTTGGCTCAAAAGACTGACAAACAATGTCAAAAAAACCTGGAAAAACATTCCACTTTATGAATTTCAAAAAATGATTTAAGTCTTGAGATTTTAAATTGTAACTGTAATCATAAAACCATTAACGAAGTTTGTGTCAAACAAATGAAAGTTAATATGTCCAACTTGTACTACAATCTTGTCGATATAATGGCTAAAAAGTAAACACGTTCAAAGTGTAACGGAAATTAAAGACACATTTAATGAAATCATTTGGAATAACGAATCTATAACAAGTTCTAGAAAAACTCTGTATTTTAAACAATGGATTAAAGCTGGCTTCATTACATTGTCAAGTTTGTATGATAGAAATGGTTGTTTGTTAACTTTACCCCAGATTAGTACAAAAATAACCAACCCGGGGGTGTCCTTTTAGATTACCTTGTATTACAATCAGCTGTGCCAAGACATAAATATCATCAACGTGAAAAACCTTTTGGTGCAACATTTGCAACAGTCTTTTACCCTTTAGAAAAGTGTACTTCAAAATTAATGTATAAAATGAAGCTAACCAATTTAACAATCAAGCCATTAAGTGAATCCTTTTGGGAAAGGAAATTTCCAGAATATGAGTTTATTTGGAAGACAATTTGGAAAAGCACAGTTGCCAACACTAATGAAGCTAGGCTTAAAACATTTGATTTGGAAGATAAAGTAACGTATACCCAACCAAAATTTTACTAGAAAAGATGGGAAAGGCAATACAGATAAATGTGAGACGTGCAATGAGAAAGAATATATTGAACATTTTTTCTTTAACTGCAAAAATATTGATAGAATATGGATGGTTGTTAATGAAATGTTAACTAAACGATCTGGTTATCCTAAAGCTGTATCAGTCACTGATGCATGTTTTATTTATCTTAAAAGTTGGCAAGAATTTCAATGCATATGCAAACCAATTATTTCAATTGCAAAATTGTGCATCAGTAAAATTAAATATGGAAGTTATCCAACCTGTTATTTCTTTTCAGACAGGAACTGAATATCAGGCACATAGGGTAACGTAAAAAATGTTAATTTTGTTTTTGTTAGTGATTGTGAATTGTTGATTATGTTATGTTTGCAAAGTTTGTAAAACATATGAATAAGAATAAATTAAAAAAAAATAAAAGAATTTGACACCTCTGATCGAACATAAAAGACGGATTTATACTTCCGAAAACCTGTCAATCAAAGAAAAGAGATAGAAATCACTTTTCAGTTTTCTGATCTGATATTTTTATGCAAATCCCAGAGACTTGAAACGACCCAATGTTTAATTTGAGTTTCACGTGGATTGGATGTGTCCTTTTGATGTGACAAGCATGTGAACACCAGTCCATAAAACACTGTATGTAAACCATACCAAGTAGTGTTGGTAACGAGAAGTACATTTTCACAGATTTCTTTCAAAAGACAAGGGAGCGGTCATTATTTACGCCAGGGGGAACGGAGGATCTCGACTTTTCCCCTTCGATTGTGCTCTCAAATTTCGCATTCCCCATGATTTTATAAAATTTATCCATTTAAAAAATCATATTCCCCATCCTTGAAAAAATTCATGTTCCCCCTCTGGCTTACAATTGTTTTGAATATTTTTCGTATTCACCCTCAAATCCCCCCATTCCCCCTGGCATAAATAATGACCCCTCCCTAAGGAATTCAGCCAACCTAAATATGTGGCAAGCGACTATGGACGAGTTTTAATCTTGAATCTGTTTACCACAGCTGGACTGCTATGCCCGTGTTTTCCAACGGAATTAAGTGCTTTACCCCGGTAACTTGATCACGATTAACAGCGGCTACATTCAAGGGTCATATGTAAAAAAATGGGCTCCCGTGGGCTTTCATGTTTATTTTCTAATTTCTACTGGATTGCATTAGGCCCCTATACGTTATCTCCAATTAATTAAAAAATCGATCGTGCCAATTTTTCTGAGTATTTGTAATGTATTAATGAATATGAGGTAAGAGCAAACCTCGTAGACAACGCTCAAATACCATTAAGGTGTAAATAAAATTGTGGGACATATTTCTTTTACCGTTAGAACCTCATATCTGGCATTTACGTTTTGACAACATTTTCAAATTAAAGATGGCAGCCAGCACGGACGCCTTCACAGATAAAACCTTTAAAATACCATATCTCCAGCGTCTTCAAAACAAAGCTGCACGCTTAGTCTTTGCTTGTGGACGAGACCAGTCGTCGGCTCGCTTGCTTAACTCTTTACATTGGTTACCTGTGAAAGAGCGTATTCGTTACAAGATTGCTTTATTCATTTACAAGTGTATCAATGGTCAGGCTCCTTCATACCTCAGTGACCTTGTTCATTTACACTCTGTTTTTGATTCTGAGGAATGTAGACCAAGACTCCGTTCCTTTTCCGATCGTACTCGTCTCCTCGTTCCTCGGACTAAGTTAAAAGCTGGTGACCGCTCCTTCGCTGGTGCGGCACCAAGAACCTGGAACGAGTTGCCGACTGATCTCAGAAGTGCGGATTCTGTTTTGGTCTTCAAACGCCTCCTTAAGTCATATCTTTTTCCTCGTTAATATGTTTCTCTTTTGTTTTGTATATTCACTTTTGTGCTTGTAAAGCGCTCCGTTCCTTGTGGAGCGCTATATAAATGCTCTGTAATAATAATAATAATAATAATGCAAGGCCAAAAGAATAATAATTCGTCTCAGTTTCCCGCGCGCATTGCTTTTACAATTAGATTTAGCGAAACTTTAAGTGGACGAAATTGAAATCTTGTTGACACTGTTTTTCTTGATTTCAGGTCTGCCTTTGATAAGAAGCTTAAGATTTGTTGATTTATAAACTTCATGATCGTGGTATTAGGGGTATTCTTCTATCTTGGATTCAAAATTGTCTTATATATAGACAGGAAACAGGGGGTTATTTATAGAGGTGAATTTTGGACCTGTAGATGTGGCTTCTTCTCTTTTCCAGTTAGCTGATGAACACAGGTTGGTATAAAGACCTGTCAAAATTCCTAAAGATGTGGTTGATTTGCAAAATGACCTTGACAAAATCTGCAGTTGGTCAGTCACAAACAAACTTTCTCTTAATGCATCCAAGGATGCTGTTGTGCACTTCTCTAGATCAAAAACTGGCAGAAGTCAGATTACCTTTTGGGTGGTGAACGTATGCAATTATTTAATGATTTCAAATTGCTTGGTACTCTGTTTTCTTGCAATCTTTCATTTTCTCTCTCATGTACATATCTTGTGCAACAAAATTTCTCGTCTTGATTTCCTAATAAGCTTGTTTGGGGTCACACTAGTAGACTCGAGAAGTTTCAGAGGATGATTACACGAGTCCTTTTGTATAGGAAACAGGGGTCTAGGGAGTATGTAGAATACATTGACAGGTTATCCGAGTGTTGATGAGTTATTTAAATATCAGCATTTGCAATTCGGTTTCAAGCTGTTAAATGATATTGATCTATATAGCATCTTTTAAGGATTGTTTTCACAAAGAAGTGTTCTACATTGGCGGACAAGGACTAATTCCTTCTACAATTCTGTCTTTGTCGCTTTTTCTAGACCTTGGAAAATCATTCTACTACATACTCGACAAGCTAGCTCTCTCCCCAAATTCAAGTTCCTTTATAAGCAGTATTTTCTCAAAGTTAATTCAAGTTTTCTTCTCAGTTTTATGCCTACTCTTTATTTTATGTTTATGTACGTTGTTCCACGGAGAGAGATGCACTGCTATGACGTGCCTGGGTTGAGTAGCCAATTTTTCTTTCCTGATTTACTCTGTGGTTGTCTTCTGTATTTCATAAGTAACTCAAAATAAGTATTATTATTATTATTACCTATTGTCTTATTATCGCATTGTCCAGTTTGTTAAGCATACTAGGCGGTCACACGGCTTTCGCGATTACCTGGCTTTCTTGCCCAGCTGGATGACAATTACATGACCTTTAACCTCCGATTTGTTCTTTGCTCAGGTCAGCGGTCTTTTGACCAAATTTGGTGGTCATAGGACATTTCTATGCAAATTAACCTCTAGAAGACCTTTGACCATTTGGGTCATTCTGAAATCCGGATAACAAACGTTAGACTGGTGTTTTTACACCTGCAATGCAGGTCCTGCAGGCCAAATATCAGCTCCATAGATCAACAAAACGCATAACCGGACAGACAGATCTCATTTTGTAGTGGCACATGTGGTCCAGTGGATACAACGACCGACTCATGACCCAAAGGTCCTGGGTTCGAGTCCCGCTGAGGCCAATGTGTTGTGCACTTGGGCAAGGCACTTTACCTCGCTTGCCTCTCTCCACCCAGGTGCAAAATGGGGAGCTGTTAGGAATATTGTTCATTGAGCGCCGTCCAAAGGTATGAGTATGCCTTGAGCATTTGTAAGGCAGCGGAATAAATGTAAAGCGCTTTGATACATTGTGAAGGCGCTATATAAATGTCGACATTTATTTATTTATTTAGTATCGATATTAAAATCAATGAAAAATAAAGTATTGTTGTCAACAGAAAGCCATAAATCCATTTCCAATGCAAAGATGATGACTATAATTGTTGTTCCACGTTTCGTTTGCTACATCATCTGGAAGAGTGTCATCTCATTTATACGAAATATAAACCGAAACACTCCTAGGGGTTATTGCTTTACTCGAGTGTATAACTTTATACAACTTATCAATACAAATATTATTTAAAAGTTTAAATTATTCATAAAGTACTAACGGTTACACTCTTCGGGAATGCAGTGACCCCAAAGAAATATTTCAGTTTCCTTTTAACAATAAGGTGCAAAACTAATTTATCAAAAAACAAAAACAAAGAAACAGGAAACAACAATGCTGCCTTGCATGGTGGGCGTGATAAGAGAGAGGAAACTGAAATATATTGGTCAGAGAGAACAGCATTGAAAAGCAAATCATTCAGGGTGCTGTGAAAGGGACTGGACTGAAAGGAGTATGGCAAAAGCTACAAGTTTAGCTAGGGATCGGGGAAAATGGCGAGCTCTTGTGAAGGCCACATCAGTGTCTATGGGCACCATCTGACATGAGAGAGAGAGAGAGATTGCACTCTCCTCTTGCCTTCAAAATCTACAACTCATGCTGCTCCAAAGAATCCCCCTGCCATTGATCCTATACTCAGAAAACACCAGAATGACTTCCAGAAAGACATATCTTCATCGGATGTTTGTTGAAAACTTCCATGCCCAAGTCGAGTACTCGAGTAGCAAAACCAACTACATTAATGTGATTACAAGAGACATCTAGCAAGATTGAGAGAGGATCTGCCATCTCGTACGAGCAACAACAGGTATTCTTGCAAAGAGCAATTTCTGAAGGTCTAAATTTAAAAAAAAAAAAATTAATTTGCACATACCAAAATTCAGGCTATAGTCATTGCAATAAAATCACCATTTTCCTGAATGATACACATTTGGGTTAGCTTTTGCATCAGTTTCTTTTCACGCTAAATCAATAAAGCGTGAACAAGACAGATCCATTGGTTCGCAACTTTTATTGTCAAAATGAAAGTTTGGTTTTTATACTCAAGAACCATAAATCAAACTATAATGAAGTTCATATTCCTATTCAGCAAGCAGTGTAATATAACTATTTTTCATTGCAAATTGTTTCAGCAATTATGTTTGTTCAAGAACTCCAAAACATGCAATGATGTATTTCGTCTAAGAAAAGTACCAAGAGGAAACAGTGCTAGAGACTCGCAAGATTCAAAATTCGATATCATTTAAAATTGTCAGCATTTAAAATTTTGCCGATTGATGGACTTTGAGTGTAAAATAAAAACTTTAATTTTGACATTTGAAAGTTGCAAATCAATGGAGGCTTTCCTTTTCACGCATTATTGATTTGGTGTAAAAAGAAACTGATGCAAGTTACCCAGATGTGTACAGTCAGGAAAATGGGTGGTTTTATTCAAAACTCGGGTTTGGCACGAGATTTTTTTTTTTATTGTAATTTAAACATTCAGGAATGCTCTTTCTAATGATATATTAGTTTACAAGCAATTCCTTACATATTTTTTTACTGAACTACAATAAAAACGAGTAAACTTCTTGCTGAACCAGACTCTATGCAGCAGATAATGTGTCTTTCTGGGGCTATTTAATTATCCATAGGATGTAGCTGTTAATTTAAAATTGGTTTCATGTGCTACTTCCAATGTTCGATCAAGACCAACATTTTGGGCCCTTCAGTTGCAATCCTTCTTTTATTGTATACTTACTAGTTTAAAACAAAATATCGATTTGGCATCACGTGTGTAAAAGAGTTTGGGTCATTATATTTTCCACCACAATTTTCCCTTTAAACTTCGCATAGATATGGTTTCATCGATTTGATTTAATCAACAAAATCGCGGTTCACGAGGTTGTTCTTGAGATAAAACCATTATAAAATATACATTTTTTCGCCAAAATTAACAACATTAGTCTATACAAAATCATTTTCATGATTTTTTAGTATAGGAATAAAGTTAAATGTTGCAATTAGTTTGTAAAAGTTGCGCACTCAAATAATAATAAATAATAATAATATACGGGCTTTTAAAGCGCCATTTCATCAAGATCACAGCGCTGTTGCCTACACAAAGCTCACCTGAGCTTTCTAATAAAACCAAAATAAAATGGGGTCAACGAGAACTTTTTTTGAGAATCGTTAATTTTATTGAAAAAAAATAATCCATGCAACATTTGAGTGCGTTTAGCAGCAGCAGTAATAACCGCAAAATATTACGCACCCATTCTCCTCTGGCGCTCGGAATGTTTTATTTTGCGTAAAACGTTTATTACGCTGGATGTGCTTTGCTACGTGTTAAGCACGGGTATTGGACGATTGAAGTTGCGGAAGGCATTTCAGCGAATTTGGGGCTTGGAATGATTCCTTAAAAATGAAATTGAATTTTCTATCTTCGAGGCATTTTTCCTAAAAATATCCAATTTACTGAATTAATCCTCGTTAAATTCCCGAAGGGGGGGGTGGTTACCACCCCCTATGATTTTCGTTACTGAACACCCGATAACTGTAAATTTGGTACCAAAGGATAGCTTAGAGTTTCTTCTTTCCATTGGTACCAAAATAAGTACCAACATCCCCATTATGACGTCACCATGACGTCATATGTTGTGGAAAGTACGAAAATACTGAATATAAGGTGGAAAATTGATATTTTCGCAATTTTAGCGATTCAAACACCTTATTCTAGCTCTAAAATGCTGTCATTATATAAAATTAAACAAGTAATTTTCTATCAAGACTTAGAGTCAAAACCGCATGAAATCTGATTTTCCTAACCTTTTTTGGCGAAAAATTGGCATGTTGGTAGTCATTTTGGTATCAATGGGAAGATGAGGACATTACCTATCTATTGGTACCAAAATCAAGTGTCTGTATTATTCCTGTGTTGTGATAGGCATGTTGGTACTTCTCTCCCGAAGGGGGGGGGTGTGGTTGCCCCCCCCCCCATCCATCACTTTGGGATCACCCTGTATCTTACCTTTACCTCGGTGGATGTTTGTTTTTGGATGAAAAGGAGCGTAAAATGTCAATTGACAATTACATTAACTAATTTGGCACCAAAAAGGGGTTTTTTTAGCAAGCCGGGGAAAAAACCTGAAGACCCCCCTTCGGTAGACGAGGGTTAATCAAAAACGAAATGAGGTGAATATGGCTCTAGAATCAAATTGCGCACGGCCTACTGGAAACAACTTTTTTGGCTAAAAAAAGTACCTTGTGCAATCAATTTCTCTTTTGTAGATGATGATGATTAATGATTTTTACATTTGTGGAAGTGATTTCAGTAAGGGGTCCATTTCATTATGTCTGAATATTTTTCTTGCCATTGTTTCCCTTTAAGGTGTTAATTGCTAATTGTTCTAAGGTACCTCGTACCTGCAAAAAAGCAACTGTACCCTAAGGTACCTCTTACCTGGAAAAAAGCAACTGTACCCTAAAGCCCTAACTGCCTTTTGGTTTCTAGCCTATCTCCAGAGAGGTAAAGGGAGGCAAAGGGATAGAAGCTAAAGAAGATTGCACGTCCGTGGCGGGATTCGAACCCGGGGCCTCCGGTGCACCATTCCATATGAGCAGGCATGGCAAGTATTCGACACAAGCCCCTAATTAAAGTGACACTGGCACATTTGAAAAATAGTGCGCCCTCACGATTTTTCAAAATTGATATTTTTGCATGGTTGTAAAGCTTTTATATACATTAGCCCTCACCTGAAATGCTTAAGACCAAATCAGCGCCCTTATGAGTTAACCGAACGATTTTTATAATTAATGTCGCCGGCGACATTAAAGGTGCAACGAGAGATTTTTGAGGCACCCAAATATTGTGTCATAATATTAATTTCATATAGATTAGACACTTAATAGACTCCTTACCTTGTATTTGGCTATAGAAATGCCTTAAAAGAAAGGAAAAAGGTGATTTTGATTTGCTTATATTTCAATGTAAAACATAGGCTGAATTTCGTATTTGCTCCTATACGAAATTAGAAAATTCAGAATTTTTGTACCAAAGAAACATTTCTCAGCTTAAATCTTTCAGATCTTGATATTGTTGATGGAAAAAAAAAAAAAAAAAAAATTTTTTTAGCAAGCCGGGGAAAAAACCTGAAGACCCCCCTTCGGTAGACGAGGGTTAATCAAAAACGAAATGAGGTGAATATGGCTCTAGAATCAAATTGCGCACGGCCTACTGGAAACAACTTTTTTGGCTAAAAAAAGTACCTTGTGCAATCAATTTCTCTTTTGTAGATGATGATGATTAATGATTTTTACATTTGTGGAAGTGATTTCAGTAAGGGGTCCATTTCATTATGTCTGACATATTTTTTTGCCACTTGTTTCCCTTAAGGTGTTAATTTGCTAATTGTTCTAAGGTACCCCTCGTACCTGCGAAAAACGCAATGACCCTAAGGTGACCTCTCCTGGAAAAAAAGCAACTGTACCCTAAAGCCATAACTGCATTTGGTTTCTAGCCTATCTCCAGATAGGTAAAGGGGCAAGGGGATAGAAGCTAAAGAAGATTGCACGTCCGTGGCGGGATTCGACACCCGGGGCCTCCGGTGAGACCACCATTCCATATGAGCAGGGATGGCAATCATTCGACACAGCCCCATTAAAGTGGACACTTGGGCACCATTTGAAAAAATAGCTGTCGCCCTCACGATTTTTCAAATTGATATTTTTGAATGGTTGTAAAAGCATTTTATATACATAGCCCTCACCTGTAATAATGCTTAAGACCAACTCAGCGCCCTTTTATGAGTTAACCGATACGATTGTTTATAATTAAGTGTCGCCGGCGCAAACAGACAACGGAAATGGTTTAACACAAAGAAAACACACACACGGTAGCCTTGATTCCTACAGGAATGAAAATTGTTTGATTCGGTCTGTGGACTTTGTGGTTTTAATACTCAATGCGTTAAGAGCTACGATATTCAATGTAATAGACATATTTGTTGATTAAAGTTCGGCAAACTTAAAGTTGCGCCTACAAATACCTGGATGTCTTAAGCCTGATTTTGGGGTATGTTTTTTTATATCTAAAATATATCTCTAGTCTTCCAATGCTAGACTATCATTGCGATAAAATTGAAGAAATTTATATTTGGAAATGTTGCCATGCCCGCTTTAATAATGACGGTAAAAGTAACCTCGATAAGGAAGGGGGTCAGGTGGGGGTTGCCCCCTAAATGCTTAGGGGTGCAAATTAGGGGGGTATCGGTGGAAAAAATGCATGTTCAAAAAAAAGATAGACATATTTTTATATCGAATTGGCATTGTGCTTTATCCAGGACAAATTCTAGTTGTGTGTTCTGAAAAAAACCTATTAAATAATTGAACGTGATGACAAGAACGTGCACAAGGGTTTTTTAATTTACAATTGATTCGATTACATATTGATTTTGCTTACGTGTTGCCAGTTAAATGTACGTTGTGTTAAAATAGTGTTGAGGTTTCTCAGACTCGTTTTACACTGCCATGGTTTACGAGTAGATGAGCCACAAAATACTCCAGTCTTTCCTGCTGAAAGATGCCTATATTCCATATGCGGTGAAACTCCTCTCTTTTCTTTTAAGGGATAACTACGAACTAGCACACGGATAAAAAAATTAGGTAAGGGCTATTTACAAAATTGCGTAATTGAACCAATACTAAGTCGGTAAAATTCTTAAAACAGCTGCTAATCCCCTTCAAAAACGGTTCGCCATTTTTAGGTTAGAGCCTAGTTGGTTGCCCAAACTCGATGTATTGTCAAATTATCGCGGTGTCTCTGTAAACTGGCTGGTTATTAACGTTCACAATGCTTTATAATAACTCATCGAGTTGGGCGAAAATTCAAGGAGTGCAAATTTCCCTTATTGCGCATTCCCTGATTTTACGAACTACGTAATTATTGGTGAGAAATCCTAGATTAGATATATATACTAACGCTCATAACGCTTTAAAATGCACCTCCCAAAAATCACGGAGCGGGCCCCTGCTTTGGGGAGGGGGAAATTGCTCCTAGATTATGTATGGTTGCTGACAAGTATAGACAGGAATACCAATAATTACAATGGGAAATCTTGAGGACAACATCCAACACACACCACACAGGAGAACATCACGGACAATGTACATCTTGCTAGATGTGAAACTAGAAATACTCTTGAACAAAGATAGGTTAGATAGAAGGACTGAATTTAATAAGTAGAGGTCTGCAGGCAACAGACAAACAAATGTATGCTCTGTACAATGCAGTTGCCTCCTGATGATCGCACGGCGTAAAAAACATTGTAGCAACCACAAATGTATCGTGGCTCTATCTATATATATAAGATAGATAGATATAAAAAGCTGCGTCGGCATTACATATAACATATATAAAGGTTCAATATCACAAAAGTAAAGAATTGCGTAATAATGAGGATAAGGGTGACAACAAATTTTCGGGCTTCGCCCTTCATCAGGGTGAGTTGTGCGAAAATTTGTTATGAAAGAGACACGAGGAACGTTGCGAGATGCGTGTGCAGCGCGGAAAAACACGCGGAGAGGGCGAAGGAGGAGCGCGTGCCGCATGCGGCCGCAGGAGAGCAAATCGCAATGCTCGGCGTGAATGAAAAAATACAATTAAAAATTGAATGCGTAAAAGTAGCATAAGTCCACTGGGTGGAGAGTTCCGGAGTCTATGTATGATTGCGGTGTTGCTCTGACTTCCGTTATATGTGATTCGCTCTTGCCAAAAGTTTACACCGGAGAATATTGATGTGTCCCTTATTGTGGTTGTGGCGCAAGTGTCGTGCGATGGGATAGACCCGAGTGCGAACCATTGATCCCAAACCAAAGAACAACAAGCGTCACATCGCCAAACTCCCGTTAAGAAGCTGATCGAAAACAAAGATCTTCCTCCTTATGCTTCTAACCTCATCATCAACAATCCTAAGTGTGCATCGCTTCTATATTTTCCAATTCACAAGCAAAACAACCCGGGTCGTCCCATGTCCCCACAGGATTTGTCCTACGGAAAAACATCAGCGAACCTTGACAACATTTGTCCACTTAGGCAAGACCTGGCCTACCTTAAATCAAGGACTTACAGACGCTCTCAGATCTCAAGGAGAGTACCATTTCACCGTGAGCCCCGTACAATTTTCACGCATGACGTTTAAATCTTTATATACTTCCATACCCATCAAAGATGGCCTCGTTGCTCTCCGTTCCTTCTTAGAAGCCAAGAACACGTCAGGGGGCTCTTACCACACATCTTTTGTTTTAACAACGAGCTTCTATAACACAGGTCGCGGCGTACGCTATGGGTTCGAGCCTTGGTGTAGCTTTGCGTTGTCTTTTCGTTGGTATTTGGAACACAAGGATCTTCGACACGTATGTCGGGCGTAAAACCAGATCTTTTTCGCCGTTACATGTGACTGCGTTGGCGCACTTCTTGCTCCTTGGAAGACATTACAGAGTTTTTGCTTACGCCAAGAACTTCCACCAAGCCAGCAATATTCACTTCGAGATTACCACCAGACCCACATCTTTTTGAAATTCTTGCTCATTGAAGGTGATCATCTGTCTACCAGTGTCTACTACAAGGACCCACTGATCCCATACCTATCTGCAGTACCAATTCCTCACACCCCCCCTGCTTGCAAACAAGCAGCATTCCTTACTCTCAACTCCTACATCTCCGACGTCTCTGCGAAACGACTGAGGACTTCGAGAACAAAGCCATCCAGATGAGTTCCTTCCAGCACAAACGTGTTACCTAAATCAGTCCACTGAAAGCTGTAGTTCGTAAAAACTGCAACCTGGACCAACGCGAAGCACTTAAACCCAACACATCCAAATCATCGGTCGTGTTCCTCGGTTCTCACTTACCACCCTCTCAACACGCGATCGCCAAAGTCATCAGGACGCCAACGCTGCATACTTCAAGCTGACGAGACTATACGCAGTATCTTCCCGACTCGCCTCTCTGTGCTTATCGCCGTGACAGAACCCTACGAGATGAAATAGTCAGACGCACCATACCTGGAAACAACCAACGCAAAAAGGTCTAACGCCTTGCAAAGACCTTAGATGCAATACTTGTACCCATGTTGACTTCAGCCGACATTATTACAGGACCTTGAGGAAATGTAACGGTCACAGAGGCTTTCACCTGTACCGCATCCAATATGATTTACGCCATTCGTGTGACACCAGTTATTTGTATAGGTGAGACCAAACGTCTGATGGCTGACCGTTTCACGGAACATCTCCGGTCCATCGCCTCCAAACCCCCGAGTCTTCCCATCGCACGACACTTCGCCACAAACAACCAATAAGGGACCACATCAAGATCTCCGGGTACAACTTTGCCCGAGCGATGGCAAACAGAGGAAAGGAAGCAGGAGCAAAAACGCATCATACATAGACTCGGAAACTCTCCAACCCAGTGGACTTAATGCTACTTTTACCGCATTCAAATTTTAATTGTATTTTTGCATTCACGCCGAGGTTGGCGATTTGCGCTCCGGCCGGCACGCATGGCACGCGCTTCCTCCTTGCGCCCTCTCCGCGTTTTTTTGCCGCGCTGCAGCACGTATCTCGAAAGTTCCCGTTGATCTTCATAACAAATTCGCTACAAACTCAACCTGATGAAGGGCGAAGCGCGAAAATTTGTTGTCAACTTACTCATTATTACGGCATCTTTACGTTGGATATTGAACCTTTATATATGTCATATGTAATGCCGACGCAGCTTGTTAATCTATATCTATATATATATATATATCTATACACGATATATTTGTGTTGCTACAATGTGTTTACGCCGTAGCGATCATCAGGGGCAACTGATTGTAAGAGGATCATTTGTGGCTGTGACTTGCGACAGCACTTGTAATTCAGTCCAGATTAACCTTATCTTTGGTTCAAGAGTATTCAGTTTCTCATCTAGGCAAGATGACATTGATCCTGATGTTCTTCCTGTTCTTCTTTACTTTGGAATTGAAACCTGATATAGTTATATATAGAGATATAAAGTGATAGATAGATATAGATATACTATATATATATATATATATATGGTGTGTGTGTGTGTGTGTGTGTGTGGGTGTGTGTGTGTGGTGGTTTCTTATATAAACAATTGTGCGAGGATTGCTGCGACTGAACCTTGATAAAAAAATCATGAATCATCGATTTATGCTGTTGTAAAAAGCAAATCTAATTATACTTCCAAGTGTTAAAATGAAAAGAAATAGACTGCAAAAATAAGCCCGATATGACACTTCTCTAAAGCACATCTCTTATTTTCCGCCATTTATGGGATTTATACAGTTAAGACAGAATTCGTTAATGTACGATATACGGTGGTATAGACATTATGAAATTAATGATGACCATGCTATCTTGTTTAATTGCTCTATAAATGCATAAAAACCATTATTGATCTTCGAAAGACTTGAACATGTTCAGACCAAATTGTAACCAATTAATCATGATGTGTAAATGAAAAGGGTGTGTCAAACACTACTACCGTAATCCAGGTATAGATACAAATTATGTCAATAAGGGATAAACTCCTAGCAAAATCCTAAAACATTGGGAAGTTCTTGTTTTCAGTGCTGTTTTCTTGCTACTGCAACAGGTGGAATGGTTGTTCGATTTGTATTCATGATCAGTTGGCACATTGGCCTCCCCTAACAGAAGGAGTTCCCTGAAGGGAGTTGCGACCTAGTGTACGATTAGCAAATTGACCGATGAAATAACAACGCCAAAGCACCAGGTTGTTAAAAGCCCTAGATTATGACGGCGCAATCCGAGTACAACATTGGTTTCCAATCAGAATGGCGGGTTAGTCCCAAATCCAAACGGCGTCCAGGACTGACACAGACAAGGATGGTGCCGACAGGTTTGTCCAACGCATGTCCCATTTATCATGAGCTCATGAGCCGTTTAACTCCAGCACACTGACAACTACAGCCAAGAAGGAAGAACTTGCCCACCACGCACGAATGTTCAAAATTGACATCATTTGCCATACAGGAATCCAAAATTTCATAAAGAGCCACTTATACAGGAGTCTTGCGGCTCTGATACTATGATTCAATTATCAGCATGAAGAACAAAGAATGCTGCCACTGGATGAGTAGGTGTCTCATGCTCATCCTCTAGGTGGTATCCTCCTCCCCCTAAAATTACGGGGTGGGGGATGTACCACCTTGAGATGAGCATGAGAGTAACACTATAATAGATCAGAAATTGTTTTTTTGAATGCTGTTTTCGTATAGAAATACATGGTCACGGTATATTTCTTTTTGACGTGGGTAATGAGCTCTTAAAATTCATAAGAACATTGTACTACTGAGTTCTTTTGTATATAGCCCGGGAGCTAGCACACAGTTGTAACACAATCTCAAGAACAAAAGGTTTGAGTGATTATTTATGTTGATCGAATTACCGGAACCCTGAACGTGATTCTTAACGTGCCGCAGTGGTGCCTTAAGGAGAGGGGGCCAAAAACAAGTTTGTACAGGGGTCAAATGTAAATTGATCCATACATGTTGAAAAGCACACCATGCTATGTGGTCTAACCATAAGATGCGAAAAGGTATAGTTTGTAATATGTACAGCTTAAAGTTTCAGAGTTATCGTCTAAAACGCAAAAACAATAATAAGGGTCAATTTCAGTTGTACAGGGGTCAAATTTAAAGGTGTCGATTTGGGAAAAAATGGGGCAAATATTGGTGGAGTTCATAGGATTAAAATAAGGAATAGTTTGACTGTCTTAAATGCTTAGTTACGATGTAGGGGGCACAGAAGGTCAAGTCCATTGATTCAATGGGGCTTGATCTTGTTACCCCCTACTTTCTTAAGCACGAATTTGAGACACTCAAAACTATCCTTAATTTACTCCTATGAGATCACACAATAATTTGCACATTTTTATCCAAATCGGAGCAATATAAGAATTGACCCCTGTACAACTGAAATTGACCCTTTTTTTTCTTGATGTTTGCTGGTTTTAGCCTATAAACTCATGAAACTTTTAAGCTGGACATATACAAACTATTACCTTTTCTTAATCCTTATGGTTAGACACATAAACAGGGTGTTGCTTTCAACAGATTCGGATTCAATTTTAAAAATTTGACACCCCTGTACAAACTTGTTTGGGCCCCCTTCTCCTTAAGGCACCACCTGCGGGAAATTAAGATCAAGTTTAGGGGTCTTTTCAGTCTGTCAACTTATTAATTACTCAAACCTTGTTGTATTGGATGTGTTACAACAAATGTGTGCTAGCCCTTGGGTTATAGAGCTGTATAGGAAAATATCGTATCAATCGACATGTCATACTCTTGTATTGCTGTTAAAAGCTTGTTGTGTTCTATGAACACGAGTGGGTGGTAATACCCTTGAAACATACACACAATTAGCACTGCTTATTAGAAAATATTGTAAGGCGTGTTAGGCCAACACGTGTTTCATTTTAAAAAAAAAAGCGTAATTTGCCTTCTGGTTTCAAAAAATTTGATGCGGACTAAAGTTCTTCTTTCTTTGTTTACGAATCTGGATTTTTGAAATTTGGCTTCAAAAGTGAGACGCTTTCCGTCCCCATTTTCGAGACTCATCATCACTATACATGATTATGCATGAAAACAGAGGAAAATCTATGTTTTTTGGTTGCCTCTCAAGGAAAATGGATCGCTATGACCCTTGGCCGTGCGTGGCTTTAGCTCTTAGTAGAAACACACCAGGCAACTGCGGGGCGTTTTGACCGTAATTTCCCGTCAACGTTGTTAGGAGAGACTGGCCCCGTGTATTGCCCGTATTGGGATACACGGTTAGTAATTTTGCGTGACACAAATAGCGTCTTAGGTTGTTCGTCTCCTCTCCTTAAAACTATAATTAACAAATTTTCGATAAAATATTATGACAGCTGTTGCGATCCACCTCGTAGATTTTACCCTTCCCATATTCCTCACTAATAGGGCACTTTTGCGGTCGACTGGTTTATGTGTTGGAACACGGTTTATAACTAGATTAACCGGAGCTTAAATATGGGATCTTTCTTGTCTTTGACATTATACACATAGTCATTTCTAACGGCTGTATGATAGCGCTTGGGACTTTGGCTACCTTATGCTCATGGTACCTTTTTTCAGCTTCTCGTCTCGCAAAGTATTTTTTAGCGATGGAGTCTGTTTCTTTCTGAGGTACTTACGTCTGGTCAGATTGGTTTACATTCACTTTTAAGAAACCCGGCTGCACGTTTGGTGCGTGACATGATTTTGATCATGGTATTGTTGAGTATCAACCGCCTTATATTGTACTCTATGGTCCAACGCTGGCTAGCCGCAAATCGCGGACCCTTGAAATTTTCTATGTCCAGGAATGTGACTTAATTGTGAGAAAGCTCGTGCGTAAGATTAAGATTTGGTTGGGCGTTTGCCCATGCATTCGAATAGAGCATGGAGTGCTGCCTCTTCATTCTTGCACGCAATAAGAATATCGTCTCTATCGATAACTCATATTGAGTTTCAGAGTGATATTTTTTCTCCAGGTTTGTGTTAACTTGTGTCCATTGGAGTCTATAGTAGACCTATTGATGGCAAATGAAATGGGTGCATTGGTTTGCTACACCTTTTTTGCTCTTTAGGTATTCGACTCAGATTCTACGGAGGTATTTTTGAGACGGCTAAGATTCTTAGTTGTGGGAAATTAATGTTAGACCCTTAGCTAAAACCAGTATTCCCGCATTTAGTTTTTGATCTGAGAGATTTTCTATTAATCCTCGACATTTACTAACCGTATTGTTGGTTTGTATGTATGTAAATTATTGCTTTTCGCAATTCAGATTCTGTCTTGTGGATCTTGTGTTTGTTTGTTTCATAGAACACACAAGCTTTTAACAGCAATACAACAGTATGCACAGGTCTATTATACGATATTTTCTATACAGCTCTATACAAAAGAACTCAGTAGTTCAATTGATTTTAAGAGCTCATGACCCAACGTCAAACAAAGAAATATACCGTGACCATGTATTTCTATACGAAAACAGCATCAAAATTCTGATCTATTATAGTTGTACTCTCATGCTCATCTCTAGGTGGTATCCTCCTCCCCCTAAATTGAACCGTACCGGTAAGCTCTGGCCGCATCGTAGCCCCACCGGCAATCTGGTGCAACTGGACTACATCTTAACTAGAAAGAAATTGATTAATAGCATAAAAAAAACCATGTGCGTACAACTGTTTCGAAAGTGTTAAATCTGACCATAGAATTGTTTCATGTAAATGCCAGATAAAGATCCCATGAAACAAATCAACTGGAGAGAGGTTGACCATGATGCTAACCTTTGTGATGAGTTTGCAGTTGCAACAGGTTCATCACCCTCAGAGATGAGCTTGAAGATAAAAACAACAATGTTTTATATGACACCCTTATCTCTGCCAACAAAGATATTGCACTGAAATTCTCCCAAGAAAAAGAAAGAACACACTAACTTTTGGTTCCAACAAGAAGATTACAAAGGCCAGAGAAGAACTGAAGATTGCAGCACAGAAACATCAGTTAGGTATACTAGGAACACTAAAAGGAACCTTGATACAGCAGAAGTCTCACTTGATTAGGCATGTATTGAAGCTCTAGAAATGCATGTTAAGCTCAAAACTGAAGAACTCAACAAACTACATAATGAAAGCAAACATGTAGCTGCCTGGGGTGTACTGAGGGAGCTTACTAACAAGAGGGCTTCCCCGGTAATCCGTGTAGCAGGTGATACCACTGAAGAACGTCTAGATGCTCGGTTTCAGCACTTCAGCTCACTTCTTGGGAAACCAGAGTAAGGCAGCACCAAACTCGAAGATCCTTTCTTTAACTATAAAGTGGCTGATAGCCTGCCCATATATCCAGACTGGATCTTTTACCATAGATCCATAGATGAAGTTCAAGAATATTTGAAAGAGTTGAGAAACACCAAGTGTTATGACGTCTCGTAGACGTCAAAGTTCAGAAATACCTTTTAAACACAAACAATGAGCATTGTGCACAAGTAATCTGAAAGGTATATATAACACAGATTTAATGATTTTAATCAGTTTGGTTCAAGAATTTGTATGTCAAAACAAAATGACAGTAGTAAAATTACACACAATTTATAAGATTGATACTTATTGTCCACAAGAATGTCCACTGATGTCCACAAGAAGCGTTGCAGTTCAACGACGATATGTCCTCACAGCGAAGACTTCAAAATGACAGCATGCAAAGTCACACTTATAAATCAGGTAATATTCCATGGGAATCTTCTCGGAATCTCGGTCCTGAAGATAACTCTTGTCCAGCAGTTCAAGACGACTAGGTTAAATAAGGCCCTCGACGACACTAGTATTCCACAGTATATCAGGCCGAGATAATCCACCACGATTTCTATCTGTCCACAATTTGGAATCCTATTTTGATTCCCAGCACTTTGGCTGCAAAGACGACAGTAGAATAATTATAATAATAATAATAATACTAATCCAGACAGTGCTTATAGAGCGCTTTACACCGAAGTACTCTAAGCGCTAAAGACATAATCAAAAACATTATGTAAAACTACATAAACTTGCGAACAGCACTTAATCATCAGTAAATGTATCACCAAATGCTATAGTAAACAGATGAGTTTTCAAAACAGATTTGAATTGACCAAGAGTCTGAGATTCTCTGATATGATGAGGAAAATTGTTCCAAAGTTCTGGAGAAGCATGGTGAAAAGAACGACGCCCAATAATAATGGTAGAAACTGATGGGCAGTGGCGGCGCCAGACCTCTTTTTCTGGGGCAAAGTGAATTTTTTGTTGGGGGGGAAAAGTGGAACTTTTGGGGGCAATATCCAAATTTTGGAGCATTTAAACCAATTTTGGCCCCAAATCGCTGAATTTTAGCCACACATCCGTCGTTTTTCTTTCGGCCAGGGGGGGGGGGCAAATGGGGAGGGGGGGGGGATTTTTTACAAAAAAAAATTAGGGGGGAAAGGAAAGAGTCCACCCCCCCCCCCCCCCCGGGTGGCGCCGTCACTGTGATGGAGAGACGAGGTTGAGCTTGGAGGAGGAGCGGAAGATTGCGAGATGGCTTATATACTTTGATCAAGTCAGCTAGGTAATCTAGAGCAAGTCCATGAAGACATTTGTAAGTCAAAAGAAGAACTTTGTATAAAACACGATACTTCACTGGAAGCCAGTGAAGTTGGCGAAGCACAGGAGTGATATTATCGCGAGAGCGTGAGCGAGTGATAAGTCTGGCGCATGAATTTTGAATTCGTTGAAGCTTGGCAATTTGCGAATCAGGAAGACCATACAGTAGACTATTACACTGATCGAGATGGCAAGTAATAAATGCATGAACTAAAGTTTCAGTTGATTTTTCATCTAGATTATTCCTGATACGACCAAATTTGTAGGAATAAGAGCCGCACGACAAATCAATATTGAGTAAACATTCCTGCTGAGATCGTTTACGACTATGACACCCAAGTTACGGGCAGATTCAACAGGCTGAATAGGAACATTGGCAATATTAACAGAAGATAAGAGGGTGATTTTTTCTGAACTTAGATGTGATGTAAAGAACCTCGGTTTTATCTTCATTCAGCTTCAATTCATAGCTGAGGCCCACGCCTTGTGTGGTTGCGATACATTGTCCAAATTGTGGGAATAAGATAGCAACATCATTGCTGTTTTAGATGACATAACCCTGTTTTGGGGGTTTGGGTGTCATCAGCATGTATCATGCTCCCAAAACCATGGAAGCATTATTTCTCAAGAGAAAGTTGTACATAGTGAATGATAGTGGTCCAGCAAACATCCTTGTGGAATCCCTTCAAGGGGCGTGTGTGGTTCAGAGATAGAATCATTAATGACGATGGACTGGGAACGATCTTTGAAATATGACGTAAACCAGTTTAAAGCAGAGCCAGTAATTCCATATCTGTTGGCACGACGTTGAAGAAAAATGTCGTGATTAATAGTGTCAAAAGCCGCAGAATAGTCGAGGAGACTATAGCACCTTGCTCACGTGGAATTGAAAATATAATAAATCCTGGCACTATGTACAGGTCTGCAATTATTGCAGATCAAAACTACAAAACTAGCTATACCTTCTAGCTACTTGCATGCTACTCTGGCTGCTGGCAAATCTAACCTCTCCAAATCCTCCATTATATATTGATTTCAGAAAGGTCACAAGTCTTAAAATAGATATTACCACAGCATCATGCATAAACATAACCTTGCACTAGCTGACCAATTGGAATTCACATAAATTACATCATCTGCATTGCAACACTTCACATTTATAACATCATGGGGGAATCCCCACATTTTGCATTATGTTTTTCTTAAAGCATAAACAAGTTGATTCAGTTTCTAAATTTACATCTTGGGGAATTCACATTCACCTCTCTAGTTGTCAACAACAGGTGCATATCTCAAAGTGATTTTTCCATGAGAAATCTTTTCCCAAGTAAATGAGAAATAAAATTAATATCGAGGGTTGACAATCAGAAAGCCTTAACTCAAAAATACTGCTTTTGAGAAATGTGATGTTTAATATTTTCTACTAAGCAAATCTATTCATTACTCAAAATGTAAACATCGCATAAAGCTCATACATGGTACTGTAAGCAATCGGATGTTTAAGCATGTCATCCCTTTGGAATGTTTTAAAAGAAATCATCAATATAAGTGGGATAGGGAGCTAAAAAGCTGTTGCAATTCTGGCAATTGTGCAAGCTACGAAGCTTCAACTCATTGTTTGGCCAAATACAGTTACCATCAGAAGGTCGTAACTCAGAGTTAAGGCTTTCTGTTAGTAAACAAAGTGTGCACCATTGAGATGTGGTGAAGTGTTATTTTGCTTTATAGGCAATAGGAAGTAGACTTGAGTTAAGGCTTCATGGTTTTCAGAATCTGTAGGTGTTACAGATTTTTTTGGTACCAAAAAAAAAAAAAAAAAAAAAAAAAATACTGCTTTTGAGAAATGTGATGTTTAATATTTTCTACTAAGCAAATCTATTCATTACTCAAATGTAAACATCGCATAAAGCTCATACATGGTACTGTAAGCAAACATTATATAAACTTTAGTAAACAAAGAACAATTTTTAATTATAAACAGCAGAATTAAAGAAATTCTTTAATATTTCCTTTTAGTGCGCATGTGTAAGTCCTTCTGACGGTAACTAAAAACGGTAATCTGTGAGTTACATCTTCAATCATACCTATGATTGACACATTCCTTTGGAATGTTTTAAAAGAAATCATCAATATAAGTGGGATAGGGAGCTAAAAAGCTGTTGCAATTCTGGCAATTGTGCAAGCTACGAAGCTTCAACTCATTGTTTGGCCAAATAAAGTTACCATCAGAAGGTCGTAACTCAGAGTTAAGGCTTTCTGTTAGTAAACAAAGTGTGCACCATTGAGATGTGGTGAAGTGTTATTTTGCTTTATAGGCAATAGGAAGTAGACTTGAGTTAAGGCTTCATGGTTTTCAGAATCTGTAGGTGTTACAGATTTTTTTGGTACCAAAACCTCAAAAATCACCAAAAAGTGAGTTACGTCCTTCTGTTTGTCAACCCTCGATATTTTAATCACAAAAATGGAGGCCCTAGGTCCTGATAATATCCCACAATATCAAAACTGCATTTAAATGCAGTTAAGGGACGTTAGGGTTATACCTGCCGATATCTAGTGACGTCTGAATAGTTAACGAGTTTCAGGTTTGTTTCTACAATGATTATTAGTCCAAGATCATGAAAAAAACTTGATTCTTTCTGCCGAAGGGCCGGAGTGATTACGCATCACTGCCAGTCCATTGTACCTATTGGTAAAATCAAAAATAGCACTTTTATTTGAAGAGCGACCCCATTTCCCCCAAAAATTGAATTTTTGTACAGTTGCATTGGTTGGCTAGTTAAATTATAATACCTGTGAATGGTAAATCCTCGAAAATGTCTATGTGTCACAAAAGAAGGAATTTTGTGATTCGAAAAATTAATATCGGAGATCTCCGATAATAATTCACGGGATGCTGGAAACACGTCCATATGAAATAGCCGGAAAATAGCGACATGTACGTGTCTATACGCTCATTCATTCATTAGATGTTCCATTGGTTCAGGCAAGTGGAGTTAGAGGTCATTTTCGTGAGGTGCCACCATTTTAAATAGACTGACAAGAAATTTGGCGTTCCGAGTTTCGCCGTTAAAATCCCATCTGGGATCACTCGATTCTAATTACAAAATCGCTTCCTTTACGACAAACGCACTTGGGCCATTCTTCGGTCTTTATCTGATTGGTTATTTTGTCATGGGGCAAATAAGTTTGGTCACGTGTGTGACCATCAAAAGGTCTTATATTAGTAGATTCAACCATCATGTCACCTCTGGTACTTTTCCGAAGGCATGGGCATTGAAGAGGGGCATGTGCAGTGGGTGGAAATTAAAATTCTACGCTAATCTATTGAAACATAGAGTCCGATAGCGGAGAAAAATCAATGATAATATGCTTAATGAAAGCATTCAAGTCAACGTAAGCGCATTTATAGCTACATTGACTCTCAAAACATTCTGACTATCCTATTTGCCTCAGTGGTATTCAATGTAATAGGCGAGTTGAATGTTACTGACCTTTGAGCGCCCGTGTTTTGGATAGTCGTCTTTGGACTAGATAATCCGTTCGTTCATGAAACAGGAGAATCGGTCCACAAATTTTCTTTTTCGGCCTCCTCTCCCAACTAATCGACGCTGTCCAAAACTTTTCCTCTGGTGACACGATGTTTTGTCGAGATATATGATTTGTGAAGGTTTGTCTTTAGTTTGTCTGATCTTTTTAATTTTGCGTAGATATTGATGTCGCAGTAGAACTTGAACAATTTCGGCTCTTTCGATCAGGAACTTTCTGCCATTCTGATTTTTAAATTTAAATCCAAGGCTTTTCGTCAGTTTCTAGAGACAGTGGTCAAAAGTTTATCTAATATCTAATGTGGGAAATTCCTTCCTCTAGTAGAATTGATGCACTTTACGAATGATTGCTTAACTGCAAAATCGTCAATGTTTATTTTTTTCATGGTATCTTCTGTCAACCCGTTTGGTTTAAGAAATCTGTCCAACGTTTTCTGGCTTCCTGGAGCACTTCCCATTCTCTTCATTACATTATGTAGCAAGGTAGGATTCCCTTCCAACTTTTCTTTTTTGAAGATGGTTTAAGCTTGAAACGCCGGCCGCTATGGATATCAGTTGTGGCTGCCGTGATTGAAGAGACGACGCTGTACGTGGATGATTGTAAAATGCTTTGAAATCAATTACGGGACCACGTGTCTCGTAGACAACATAAAATTAAATGAAGTTTACTATTCTAAATGGAAATGGATAGTTTCTATAAACACACATACCTACTGTCACCGGACTAAGCAATATTAGCAACATTTTTTTTGAAGAGCGCCCCCGACAAATTTTGAGATTTTTACACGGTTTGATTGGTAACTGGCTAGTAAACCATACCTGTGATGGTTAAGCTCGAAAATTCCTGTGTCCACAAACGAAGGAAATTTGTAATTAGATAATTATATCGTGATCCCGAGAATAATTCCACTGGCTGCTGTAAACGGCCTTCCAATGTGAAATAGCCGGAAATAGCGACATGGTACGTGGTCTACGCTCATCCATTAGTTGTTTTATGGGTTCAGGCAACTCACTTAAATAGAGGGGGGGGGGGGTTAGGTTCTTAGTTGGCGGGGGGTCGAGGTTTCACTAATTGTCGCTCATGGAGACGATGACCTAACGTTATTACTCTTTCCAGCTACTATCCGATTTCCTTCCCATCTCATTATGCCAGTTCTAATTACAAAAATTCCTCATTTTATGATACCTACGCATTTTTTTTTGAGCATTCCATTCTCGTTCGCAGTGTACGTTTTCTAGACAATTACCACATAGCTGTGCAAAACCATATCAAATTTTAAAAAATTGGTGGCGCCCTTCAAAAATTGTTGCTAATATTGCTTTAATATAATGCAAATGCATCTTGCATAAACAAGTTAGAGAGACATTCACATTTTGTTTTGACACTGTACAGGATTCAAATTAACCAGGCGATTCCCATCTGGATTAAATGTCTAAAATACGCTTTTAACCCAGTACACAACCTCCTCGATTTCAACCGTCTACCTCTCCAAAAGGGAAGATAGTCTCATGGCCGTTTGGATTTGTTTTACAGTGGTGTATAACCTATAAAATTCTCTACTGTGTAGTCCAGATTATGTTGGGTGGTATGTGGTGGAGGTTATCCATATGTCAGATGGCAGTTGGCCTATGTAATGAATTCGTGCTCATAAGGTTTTTTTCAACTGTATCTACGAAATAATGACTCAAGGTGATAACTAAATGGCACTTTGAGAATCGAACTCAAGTTAAACATCCGTAGTTGATCTTTATCATGGCTTTTGGATCCAGAAGAAGAGGGAAAATTCATGACACGTGGGTAAAGGTCAAGCTGAATATAGGAAAATAATAGCGAGCATCACTCATCATACATCCATCCATACTAGTTGTAGTAATTCGTGTATGTAATTGTTGTGTGTCGGGGTTGTGTGGGTTGGTGTGTTGTGTGTGTGTGGGTGTGTGTATGTGGGTGTGTGCGTGCGTGCATTCGTGCGTACACCTTTATGTAAAATATATTTACAAACTAAAAACAGTGCGTATACGAAGTTCCTCTTTATGCAGTGGCGTAAAAAACCAGCGGGTGGGGCAGGGGGGCGCAAGCCCCCCCAAACGAAACCCTTGACCCCCCTTCAGCCCCCCAAATTAACTGAACTTTTTGTACAGTGTCATGGGAGGACACAAATTTGCCCCCCTCAATAAGCCTTGGCACCCCTTCAGCACCCCCATTTGCAAAGGGCTGGTTACGCCCACTCTCTGTATGTATGCGTATGTATTTGTCACAAAAATGTTAAGTTTTTTTTTTTTTTAAATTGACCTCAATTTAAAAGTTGAAGTTCAATTGCAAACCAACTTGTGTCATAGGTGCACCAGGGGATCCCTCATATTTGATGAGGTCAAAACCACATTGCCAAGGTCAAAGTTCATGTGGGTCCAAGTTGAAAAAATATGCTAAAAAATCGACCTCCATGAAAGTTGAAGTTGAGTATAGGTGCAACATGGTATCCCTCATTTGTTGAATAGCCTGAAAAAGTCAAGGTCGAGTGACACGTCAAAGTTGTAAGATAGCTGGGCGGCCCACCTGAGAATTTGTTCAATTCGCAAGCCTATAAAGCCTATGTGACATCGTTTAGAGATCAGTGTTAAATTCACCATAATCATGATCTCCTTAACGACGTCAAACATAGGGCAACTCAAGATTATTGCAACCTACGACTACTCTCTTATCCCCGGGGGGCCACTTGTATTCAAAGGTGGATATGATGCGTGAACAAGAAAACGCGTAAAAAGGGTCTCTTTTATCCAACAGGCGATGTACGCGCGTACATTGATTAGGGTGTCAAAAACAGCAAAATATGGAAAAAAGGGTATGTTTTTTCGTAACCCTGAAATTGTGATGTACGCGAGATCAAAATCATAAAAAATATTGTAATTTGGAAGTATAGCAACATGAGCAAAGTCAGATAATAAGGGTAAATTATCAAACAATGCATTGCTCACCTGTTTACGGTAGCAAAAACTGACAAAAGACTTGTTTATGGTGAGCAAAAACACAAAAATGCTTGTTTAGGGTATGTTTTTTAGTCGGTGGAAATACTAGTCTTGTTTAGGGTGCATTTCGGAAGTCCATGTTCACGCATCATATCCACCTTTGTACACAACTGCCCCCCCCCCGGGCTCTTATACCATTTATATTTAAACCGAGAAGAATTACTGAAAAAGTTGCAATGAACATTTATAATCTGACATAAAATGAAAATCTAGTCAATTCCGCAACTCAAAAGCAAAAAGTGATCGTGTGCGGGGAAAATGGGGGGCACTATATTCATAATATTAAAAAAAATATTTGAATTATTATTTTTTCTGATATTCTTTTTCCGCAGACATGTTTTTTCTGTGTAACATTCAGCGTGGTAATATATTCAGCTATCGTCATATTTTATGTTGAGCAACACCAATCACAGGGTCTTCAAGTTGACTGGTCAGAAGGTAAAAGAAATGTTACACGTGCAGAGAGTTTAGTGATGGAGGATTTAACAAAACATTTCGATATCCCAACGAGCTACTGAAAGAATGAATACACTTAAAAGAAGGAAATATCAAAAGTCTAATTCGTCAGATGTCGCCCTTGTCGGACCAGAATTTAAACCGCTTGTACACGTCGGGAAGGCTAATGACACCAAAGTTGCTAAAGATAGGATGTCTCTGAAATCTGACGTAAGGAAGCGTAGGGCTCTCCTGATGCCATCAGCTCTCGAACCCAAAAATTGGGAAGGAGGCGGGTACGAGTCTATACCGGGTAACAAGGTAAATGTTCACTTTAAAATATTCAAATATGCATATCAACAGTATGTCACCATATTTCAACGTCTTTACTTGAGTGTTAGAATGTGAGTGAAATGATATCTCATGTCATGAAACCAAAAAACTTCAAACAACAAATTTCAAATCGATATATTTATCGCGGCTTTTCACGGTAGGGGTGTGTTATTGCACAAAAGTGCAAGTATGAATTTTACCCCCAGCCCAAAATATGGAAACGGTGACTTGCCATTTGGTCTAATCCCGCTTGGTCTAATGGCCATTTTGGCTGACGCCAATTGGTCTAATACCATTTAGTTTAATAACATTTAGGCTAATAACCATTTAGTCTAATAACCATGTAGTCTCATATTTATCTGGTCTAAATCTCATATCATCTAATTTCCATATCGTCTATAACCGATTTGGTCTAATGCCAATTGGTCTAATACCCATCTGGTCTAATATTCATTTTGTCTAATATCCATTTGGTCTAATACCCAATAGGTCTAATATCCATTTGGTCTAATATCCATCTGGTCTAATATCCATCTGGTCTAATACCCATTTGGTCTAATACCCATTTGGTCTAATACCCATGTCAATCTGGTCCAAATGGGTATTAGACCAAATAGATATTAAACAGGTGGACATTAGACCAAATGGATATTAGACCAAATGGATATTAGACCAAATGGATATTAGACCAAATGGATATTAGACCAATGGGAATTAGACCAAATGGTGTTTGTGGTTATTAGACCAAATGGTAGTAGACGAAATGGGCATTAGACCAGATGGGCATTAGACCAAATGGCTATTAGACATTTTGATTGTTAGATAAATTGGATGTTAGACTTAATGGTTATTAGACAATTGGTATTAGACAATGAATGGGTTTAGACCAATTGCAGTTAAACCAAATGGCTATTAGACCAAACGGTATTAGACCAAATGGCAATAAACCATGGAGACACCCCTAACATAAAACAACCTACCTTTAAAGAAATAAATTTCAATCAATAACCCTCCTGTACATATCCCCTAAAGATTTCCCCACTAAGATAGTTAAACACCTGCTAAAGAAGATTGTAATTGTTAATTAGCCTTGTGCTTTTCACTTGAGTAGTTGCTGTGAGCACAGTGAGTACGGTGAGCTCTGTGTGAAACCATTCAGGCGTCACAATTTACATCAGATATTTTGTCCCAATATTGACTGATTTAAAGCTCTAAATTTTTGACCAAAAACATCAGTTAAACTCTCTTGGATGAATTGTAATTGTTATTACTTTGCTTTACTATAAAAATCATTGTAAGTGACAGCTGTATGTCTGTCCATTATCTCATTATTCAGAGATGTATTGATATAAATGATTGTGTGCACCTAGTGTATTGGCATTGTATTTCTAAGAAGCTTTTAAGTAGTAATCTGATCAATCTGATGCTGTATTTTAAACAAGGTCACGGCCAATGCAGATGCCAATATGCTGGGATTTAATTCAGTGTTGATTTTATTCTTTAGTTATAAAAGAGTTACTTATGTTTACCTAGATTATGCTCAGACTCGGCATTCTAGGTAGCCGGTGTCATATATTACAGCGTCCGTGTGACTGAGTGTCCTACCACCAATCTGTTTATTGTCTTCTCCATTGAGTGCTGTATGCATCATTTGTTTCAGCACTGTACCCAAATGGCCTCGTCTACAAGGTCACGGTTTATTCCGTACATGTTGCTATGGTAGCTAGGACACTCTCTCATGGGGGACACTCAGTTTCTTTACACCGGTATCAGTTTGCTGTACAATTTTTTGTTGTAAAGCTATTTTCTATAAGACAGCAAAGCTAAAATTACTTTGATATGCATTAGTTCTTATCTTGAATACTGCTCATACTGCATACATGCAGCTCCATTGCTAAATTCCTGAAAACGGATGCAAATTTGTGATTAGCCTAATTTTTAAAACAACATTCCACAAAGCTATAAGACATGTACCAGGAATGTGAAATAATATAACATGTCATAAATGGGCTGTTAAAACTAAACAATTCTGAAATCAGGAATAAAAATCCTGAAATCTATGTGATAGCATGTGTGATACTTGAGAATACTTATTTGCTAATGGCAATTCAATGCATCATTCACATTGCAAGGCGTAGCGATTTGTATGGAATTCTAACACTAGTATCACCAATTCTAACAAACACGCATTTGCAATACCTGTGTACTTGTATCGTCGCTCTGTCGTATTTTGTAGAAAATCTGAAATGTCGAGCAAATTTACAGATTTGGAGCTTTAGTACCTTTTGTTGTTTTTTTTTTTTACTTTTGTTCATAATTAGTAAACAAAATGTCAGAACTTACCAAATACTAGGTAAATTTTCGCTATTCAGCCAATTTTGCTATTCAGCCAGCAAGATATTTGTTACAAAGACGAGATCTATTAAGCATCTTTAACGACATTCTAGGTCGCTACAAATCGTAAATTTAATATAAAAACGGGGAAAAATAGCGCCATCTATTGACAAGTTTACACGTCTCTGAGTCGCCGCCTACTGTATCGAAACTGGAGCATGCGCTGGTAATTAATTTCTACAGGAATTTCGCTGTGTACCACAGAGCGTGCAGGCGCGGTCCTCGTTTTATTTTTAAGAATAATAATAATAATGATAATACGAATATCACAAAAATAAGAATCATAACAAGAGAGATTGTTTGAACCAACAGTAATAAAAAATAATATCAAGAAATAAAGGTGCTAAAAACAAGATGAAGAAAACAACGTGTTATCACAGCCAATGGAACAGGGAGAATGATTATTATTGGGATGGACACGGGTATAACGAGCACACGGGCAATTTTTCATATCCGATTTAAAAGCAAAAAAATGAGCAAGCATATTTCAGGGGAATTTTAAGCAATTTCCCTCTACATGAGGTCATCACAGCTTTTTTGATTGGAGAATATTGTGTGAAGTTGTGCGCAACTAAGTAAGTTTAAAATATCCTTTCCTTATTTTCCAGCCACTCCAAAGGCACTGTACTACGTGTGCCGTAGTTACAAGTTCTGGACATTTAAAAGGATCAAAACAGGGCGCAAACATAGAAAGAGCCGACTGCGTCATACGAATGAATGATGCTCCGACTTACCGATATGAAGAGGACGTAGGACACAGGACTACCTTTCGAGTCGCAGGGCATTCCAGTTTTCCCAAACTGTATTGGAGGCAGATCTTTTTTAACACAAGTGAACATCGTAGAAACGAACACCTCATTGTCACTTGGTTATACCAGGTGAATGTTACAAACAACCAACCGCACACGTTCTGCAACCGTCTAG
The DNA here is from genome assembly GCA_023653785.1 of Ophioderma brevispina. Classification (NCBI taxonomy): domain Eukaryota; kingdom Metazoa; phylum Echinodermata; class Ophiuroidea; order Amphilepidida; family Ophiodermatidae; genus Ophioderma; species Ophioderma brevispina. Next base: position 138,484 of record JAMKCH010002994.1, read on the forward strand.
CAAAGAGAAATAATCAAAATATCGCGTGCTATCTAGCTACCAAAGAAACGATGAATCGAAACATTGACCTCTTATACAATTACCTTGATATTAAAAGGTATGTTAAATTAATATGCGCATTAGTAACGCAAAATATTATAAGTAATCAGACCCCAATTTTGACGGCTTTTACATTTTTCTTTTAAAAAAAATGTGGCTGATTTTGTGGTAGATTACTGGGTTGCTGAAATAGGGGAATTCTTTTAACTACCTAATTCGTGACATCACGATGAAGACAGTGATAGAGCAGCAGCCCAGAAGGTTTTGATCAAACGAACGAGATACCAATATCTGAACATGGGAAAATTCAGAGAAAAATATAACTTTTGCAAATATGAATGTCTGCCGGGGACCTGCTGCTGCATGTGGCCCTGGGAGAGGGGTAAAGTTACTATGGTGGTCAAATGTTTAAACTGTTCTAAATCTAATGAAATATAGCTCAAATTATTCCTTAGTTAACCAGGAGTAAAAAAGTCAATTGTGTCACATGCGTGTGGCGCCTCCTTTCCAAGATATATGGGAAAATAGGTTAAAGGTCATTTGTTTATTCAGGAAAGGTCACCTTTGCAAAACCTAGATTTCTTTTTAAAAAATATTTTAAAAATATGTTTAATGATACTGATTCCAAATATGAAAATACTTTTGCACTTTCGGCATCTTCTTGCTGTTATAATGAAAGGGGTACAAAATTCCCTGTAGGACTCTATGGGGATGGGGACAATATACCCCTCCCTATTAAAGGGAACCAACGTTATGCAAAATAAAAAAACATATTTTGAATCAGTATCATTAAATAATTTTTTTGATATTTTTACAAAGAAATCTGGATATTGCAAACGTTGACCTTTCTTGAATAAACAAATGACCTTTAGCCTATTTTCCCAAATATCTTGGAAAGGGGGCACCGCACGCATGTGACCCAATTGACTTTTTTACTCCTGGTTACCTAAGGAATTATTTGAGCTATATTTCATTAGATTTGGAGCAGTTCAAACTTTGGACCCCCATAGTAACTTTACCCCTCTCCCGGGGCCACACGCAGCAGCGGGTCACCGACAGACATTCATATTTGCAAAAGTCATATTTTTCTCTAAATTTTCCCGTATTCAGATATTGGTATCTCGTTCGTTTGATCAAAACCTTCTGGGCTGCCGGTCCAGTGGCGTAACAGGCGGGGGGCAGGGGGGGCAGGTTGCCGGTTTTTTAGCCCTCTGACTGGGAAAAATTGGCCTTTTGACCCCCCCTGAGAGGGAAAAATTCCCAAGACTGGGAAATTTGCCCCCTCAGAGCGGGCAAGCCTGTTACGCCACTGTGCCGGTCTATGATGAGTGACGGTATCATTTCCTTTAAACACTCTCAAAAATACTAAAAACGAAATTTTACACCTTTTCTATACAAAAGTATTTGCCGAGTTGTAACCATCACGACCCCACCCCAACCCTTTGGTAAGAAGAGGGTTAATGTGTGGAACTTGAGAAAATTAATTCTTTGGATAAGCTTTTGAAAGAGATCTGTAAAATTAGGAGCCTTTGATCCATGTTTTATATTCTAAAGTTGTTTTGTTCCGAAGGGTCGATGGTCCGAAATGTTTTTATTCCGAAGTACTTTTAGTTTTTTTTATTCCAAAAGGTCGTTGCTCCGATTTTCGGAACATCGGCCCTTCGGACTAAAAACCCGTCGGATTAAATACCCTTTGGGAATATCAACCTCTATTTGCTCGTCGGACGAACGACCCTTCGAACCAATGACCCTTTGCCTTTTTCGGAATATAAACCCTTCGGAACAAAAACGTTCGGAACATCGACCGATCGGACAAATGACCCTTCGTATTCGGAATTACGACCCCTTCGCAAAAAAAAATGGCTGATGCAATAAGTGTAATTATGTGTTCTTAATACTTAAGTGATCGAGGGGTTTTCACTCCCGTTAGTGCCCAAGGCCCAAGGGTCATAAGACAACCCCAACTCAGCAATAAAAAATGAAATTTGATATTTTGGCTGCAAATTAGGGGGTAAAACATTGTTTTCAAAACACGCGAAAATTGGGGCAAAAAGACGGAAAATTCAAATGAGCCTTGCGCTTACATCAAAGATTTTGAAAACTTAGTTTATGTTGATATCTATTCTAGTAGACCCAAATTACATATATTTTACACAAAACCAGCATTTTTAGGGAATCCTGTATTTTTTCGGGTGTTTCAAAATACACGTCATTTTCCAATAGAGTTTGTAAAGTAACGGTTTAGCAACGTCCACGATGAAATTATCTGTTTTCAGCACATAAAGGGTTTATTATTTTGAATGTTACTAATAATTGTTTACTTAGATGTATGTGTGAACTTATATACCTCCCTTCTCCCCTGTTTGTAAATCCTACAACATCCCCTGTTTGAGATACAGCCTTCGTCGATCGTCAAATGTAATGCCTTCTTTTGTTTGTGTTAACCATTATTAAGCTTGATTAGCCCTGTTGTGTGCGATGCTTATTCAAATTCGTTGGCCCTATTGCAATGTTGCAAAACTCTCTGGGCTATTGGTTGTTTGTATGAAGTCTGCAGTACAAAGGTTTTACCGTGAACTGTTAACACTTAAGTGACCGGGGGGCCTATGGACCCAAAAATTGTTTTCGCGCTGGCCGCTTTACGCGTGCGATTTTTTGCGCCGAAATTGTTTGTAATTGTGTGACTTTTAAATGCGCTTCTTTTCATACCAAAATAATTAAGACCGGCCAATCCGTTAATGAGTTAATTAGTGGGGGTCCCATGGGAACCCCCCCCCCTTGGGCACTAACGGAAGTCATCTGAGAATATTTTTTAAAAATCAAAGAACCAAAGCGATTTTTGCTGATTAGTATTTAAGGACACACCAACAATCTTGTGTTATATAGTGTCATGAAGATACTTTACTTCAAATTTCACATTATATGATCATACGCTATTTTACATCATATGCACGTTAGGGAAGGAAGATCAGTTTTAGAAGTAGGAGGAAACTGGAGTACCCAGAGAAAACTTGCGAGGCCGTGTATGTAGTAGCCAAATGCACTTGAAATCGCAGGTTGGACCGAGGTTCGAACCAAGGACCAAACGGTTAGGGCATGTTGTTGTAAGCTTGTCAATCAAAGGAATTTCGTTAATCCCGAGATTAAGTTAAGTCACACATTCGATTATATATTACAGATGCTGTATGTGTACTTGTGAAAATTAACAGCATTAGAACTCCGAGTCTGGAATTAAAATTAATCCGATGTGTTTAATATGTCACTGGCTTTACTTTCTTGTAAAATGAGCTGAGTGACCAGGTGACCACATCACCCCTATGCCTGTAAATTAGAGACGGGCTAGTTCAAAGATACAGACCTGCTTACAACTGCACTTGTTCTTTCAACATTTCCCCCTAGAGATGAGATCAAAATATGGCTGTCGACAGGATGGACTACCATGGTGTTTGCTTTAGAGGTGTGTGACAAAATTGATGTCTATGGTATGATTTACGACTCGTATTGTGAGTAAGTATAATATTATTACAACTTATTCAGAGTTTCTCGCTGTCCGTCCGCCAGTCCGTCTCGCACCGGGTGCAGACCCTACCTTGGTTGTTGTTCATTATTCCAAAGGTTTGTTATTCCGAACGTTCGTTTATCCGAAGATTCGTTAATCCGAACACGTGAATTTCTATACTTACGTAGGCCTTATTCCAAAGGTTCGTTTATCCGAAGGTTCGTTGATCCAAAAATGAAATTAGGTTCGTTGATCCGAAAATGAAATAAGCTAAAGGAATCTTATTTATTTTTCGGATAAACGAATCTTATTTCTTTTTTCGGATAAACGAACCTTCGGATTAACGTACTTTCGGATTACTAAACCTTCGGAAAAATGAACCTTCGGATTAACGAACCTTCGGAAAAACGAATTTTCGGATAAACGAACCTTTGAAATAGCGATCCTTCGGATAAACGAACATTCGGATAATAGCAGGGGACGCTTCCGGATAAAATTGTGAATTTTTGCACACAAGTACTTCAGGCATTGATAATCCATAAAATTGATGGAAGTACTTGCCAACCCCCTTTAATGGACCCCAGGTTGAGTTTCAAGGTTATACAGGGGTCAAAATTTTTAAAATGTTCCGATTATATTGAAAAGTACACCATGATGTTTGTCTGGTTACAAGGATTCCAAAAAGGTATAGTTTACACTATCTATGGCTTATAGTTTACACTATCTATGGCTTATAGTTTACACTATCTGTGGCTTATAGTTTCGGAGTTATGGGTTAAAAACTGTAAAAATGGTGAAAAGTTAATTTTGGTGTGTACATGGGTCAAAAGTTAAAAGTTGCTTTGATTCGGGTAATATGTGGTGCAAATTGTTTCCCTAGCTCTAGGGATTGAAATGAGGAATAGTTTGCCTTATCTGTTATACTTAGGTTTTACGTTATCCAACAAAATATGTCACAGGTCAATTGAATCCAATAGCTCCCAATAGCTGTTGACTTTATTCTCCATTTTGGTTAATAACCAAGCACTTAAGATAGTCAAAACTATTCCTATATTTCATTCTATGAGCTGAACCAACAACTCGAACCACGTTTTACAGAAATTGGGGCAACTTTTAATTTTTGACCCCTGTACAAACCAAAATTGATTTTTTCACTATTTTACAGTTTTTACCCCATAATTCCAAAACTACAAGCCACAGGTAGTACAAACTATACCTTTTTGGAATCCTTGCAACTAGACAAACACCATGGTGTGCTTTTCAACACAGTCGGAACATTTAAAATTTTGGAAAGAGTTCCATATGTACCCCTTTAAAAATTTTACAAGAAACAAATCTTATTTTACTTATGGCCTTACACTAACAAATACCCTAACCCTAAGGCCACAAATTAAAAAAATCTGCTACATGTAAATCTTTAAAAGGGGGTACATATGGAACTCTTGCCAAAATGGTTTACCCCTGTGTAACCTTGAACTCCAAGCTGGGGGACATGAAAGGGGTGTGGCGAGTGCTTCCATCAATTTTTTTTATTATCAATGTATAAATACTTGTCTACCAAAATTCAGAGTTTTATCCACATTTGCACACTCACATGTGATCTGTGCACTACAGTCCCCCATTATAAATGCGAATCTGCAAATTATACATCCTAATCTCTAAACACAGGATCTTCGCCCCATTCACTCAGTATCTCTGAGCGCCGCCATATCATTCTGCAGTCTCCGACAGTTTCTTCGCCGTACAAACTCCCAGTCCGTCTGGAGCCAGTAACGCCTCTGCGCTGGAGGTACTTTTTCTCGGGTGTGACCATTTAATGTCACTAGTGACCCCGATGAATTTAGCAGCCTTAAGTGCAGTATCACATGCACTTTATTCCGTTAAGGCTGCTAAATTCATCAGGGTCACTAGTGACATAGGGTCACTAAATGGCCACACCCCTTTTTCGCTATGCTGGGTGTTGAAATTGATAGTTTATAAGTACCGATTTGAGGTATGTGGGGAATTGAATTACCTTTCGAAATCATGTGCCCCTTGTCCTATGGGTGGAGATAATTGTGTACAGCAAGGAATGTTAGGGCAATTCCAAATTACCTGCCTCTTGTGTTATGGGTGGGGAAAATTGTGAAGTGTCCTGTTACCAGACTGGATCTGAACATGCCTATGATAAAGCTGTAAATGTTTACATGCTTCAAGAGCTTTCAAGAAAACTCTACTATAAAATAGCTGGGGAATTTTTCCTGGGGACTAATCCAGATATGGTGTCAGCAAGATTGCACAATAGGTAAATTCCAGTATAATATCATCAGTGTGCTTGCCTATTAGACAATGTTAGCTATGTGAGGTAATGTAGCCTATTTTCCGATATGAGGTAACTAGCAATTTTGATCTTCAGAGTTGATAGATCTGAGTATTAATAGTATTAATACCAGGATTTATAGTTATGTTGCTACCACATTAGCTAAAAAACTAAATGTCTTATGTCTTATAGCCGAACGAGTTAGGATAAACAAATTCCATTCTGTGGTCCTAAAAGTGGACTGCAGAATTTTGTGTCGCCCGGGGACTTTGCAGACGTTGTCGTCTTAAGCTACTGGACGACGTAATCTTCAAAACTGGTCCTAGAGACTAATTACTGAAGAAGATTCTCACGGATTCTCACAAAATATTTAAAAAGTTTATTATTTTGTTGTATGCTGATTAATTATAATTTCTGTCTTTCCGCCCGTGCAGATCCTACCGTTATCCCCCAATGCTGCAAATTCTACATCCTAATCCCTATAAGTTACACATGATCTTCGCCCCATTCACTCATACCTCTGGACGCCGCCATAGCATATACGCATGCATTGTCCAACAGTTTCTTCGCCCTACAAACTCCTGGTCCGTCGGGAACACTGACCTCTACACATGGATAGCGGGCTGCCGCACCGTTGAATAGTCGCCGAATGAAACCACAGGAAGTTGCATTTTGGCCTTCTTAAAATGGCTTCACCTTATTGTCCAAGTTAAAGGAATTTTGTATAATAATAGAACATATATGTGAAATATGTGCACCAACAGGTGTATGCATTATTTCCCGCCACATTGAGAAGGGCAAAAAGCAACGTCCTGTTGTTTCAATCAGCGTCTCAGACCCGCTATCCATGTGTTGCGAACCAGCAAAGCCTCTCGGAAGCTGCTGAGTGTTGTAGTTAATCCAATCCAACATGCACGCTAAGTGTTGTTTATGATGCACGCACCGAATGATAGGTGTTGGTGTCTAACGAAACACTGAATTCCATATGACGAAGCTTTGTTCCATCTAACGGGAGCGCAGCAAAACACTATTCTGGCTCAATATTTATACTTATGTGTAAACTACGCCTACATGCAACCCAACGTACGCCGTTTTGGCGAGGAAGCGAGCGTACATGTCCAAGAAATTATGATGCACAGTATAAACATGAGGAATGAGCATGCGGAATTCCGTTTTTCTAGGTACCTTTCCTGTCAGGAACCTTTTCTCAAAATTTGCATAAGGAAATAAAATAATATTTTTAGAGGATACTGTAACACAACACTAGCTGGAAGCAGCGGGATTTTGGCCTTTGAAAGTGGCACGGGATCTTCCTTCCACGTGTTCAAATTTAACAGTCGTTAGTTAAATTAAACATTGACTAAATTGTCAGCCGAAATGCTATTCAGCATGTTGTATAAACAATGCTAACGTTCAGCAGAGCCATTCATATAAGAGTTACTGAATGCCACACGCATTAAACTGACAATCAAATTTCCCGCGCAAAATCAATTGAGACCTTCAATGTGAACCTTAGACTAATATTAGGCTACCTAGCCATCTAAGCAGGGATTTAAATTGTGACTTCCTTTACTTCTACTCTTTACTGGGATACGGCAAAATATTGAAATTTGAAGTAAGAATTCGTTAATAGACCGTGTTCAATATGACGTCAGCCACCAGACATGTTGGTGGACAAGATGCATACATTCCAGGACTACAATACATTAAGCTGTCAATCGATCCATGTTTAGCGATTGCACAGGGATCATTGACAGGTGAATGTATTGTAGTATTGGAATGCGTCTATCTTGTCCACCAACATGGCTGGCTATTGAATACGGTCTGTTGTATGATTGAGCTAGGTTAACCGGTGAAGCAGTAATTATGTCTTTATTTTAATATAATCACTGCAGGTGATTGTCAATAAATACTCAAAGTTATTCATGCTGTATTGACGATCGTCACGAGACAACTTGTGAACATGACGTTATCATTGTTGTGTGGACGCGCTCATCCGTTCCCTTTTCACATTTTTTCACTTTTAATTGGCTGCTTAATTTATTATAGTTATTTTTGAGAACTATTTCAATATGATATTGATCAAATATCGATTAATGACGTAGTGGTGTGTACTCTGCATTACTGGCGACTGGATCTTTCGCCGGTAGTCGTTATTCTTCGATAGAGCACAAAGTATGTATCTTAAAACTGTTATCCATCGCGAATATCGGAAAATCTTCATAATGAACAGCTTTTTGTATCGTATCATGGGAAGACGCCGTGACTGCTGTCGGTCATGACATTTTAATAGTTATTAAATTGAAGTGCATTACTTCGAAACCGTATTAATGTATGTTGAATTAAGGTTTCGTGTTTCTATATTTGTATTTCAGTGAACATCCAGAGGACGACAGTCAATATCACTACTATTATAGAAATAGGGACAACCCAAGCGAATGCTCGTATTATAAAAAGAGTGAAAACAGGAGAAACCATGGACATAAATTTCAAACAGAAAAGGCCATATTTAGCAAATGGGCACTTGTCTATAATATAACATTTCACAGCCCGTCATGGGAAGGTCATCTTGCCAAGCAAAATCTCAGCTCTCCCATTGATTCACCGTATAAGCGTCTTTACCATGAAAAACAGAAGCAAAATTAGAATTGCTCGGTTCTTGGTTTTCGCGATTGCGGCGGGGTTACCAAGGTTAGTGTTGTTAGGATCCATACGGAACCTTATCAGACGTGACCTGTGGTTTTAGTCAAATTTGTCACCTACCTAGGGCCCCCTGTCTAACTACCCTCAGGATCCCTTTGCAACTAACAGTGTCCACTTTAATAACCTCCGGAGAGTCTAAGGTCCTAACTTCCACAGTGTCCCTTCCCAACTACCCAAGATCCCCTTTCCAACTGTCTCAGAGCATCTTCCCAGCAGCTGCCACAGAGCATCCTTCCCAAGATTTTCCTTCTAATCTAACACAGGTGCCCTTCCCAAATAACCTAGGGCACCGTTATTTCCACACTACCTCCACACCCTACACCAAATACCCGAGAGTTCCCTTTTCTATCTACATATGGCCAATTCCCAACTACCCATGGGTCTCTTTCCAGACAACCCAATCATCTTAACCCAGATTTCCCATCCCAATTACCCCAAGGTCCACTTCCCAACTACCCCGTGGTTCCCTTTTCAAACTACACCAGGGTTCTCCTTTCCAACAAACGAATTTCACGCCTCTCCAGCACTGAGTTACTAATGCTTAAAGCATAATTCAGTTCTTGAGATCCCCTTTTGGGAAAATGTTGCCTCAGAGCCTCAGAAGCTAAATTTGAGTTCCAAAACCTCCAAATCATAGACGTCTCTACATCAGGTTACAGCGTTGTTGTCTACGGGTTTCAAAATGATCGCCATAGCGTGTAGACATCGTATGTAGCGGTCGCATGATGTATAGTAATTAAGTGAGAATTCTTGCATATTTGGATGGGGATATTGATATGGGGTTCAATTACCGTCCATGCGAAGACTAGGCCGTTGTTGCATTACAAAAAAAATGCGTCCATGGTACAAAGTTAATGTACAGAATCGGCTTACTGAAAACTGATGCACTCAGTTCTACAAAAGGTCTGTTAATGGGACCAGATCAATACTCAACCGGCGGGCATTTTCCGGTTCTGCCCGGTTCCAGGCGGTTCATTTAATCCGCTCAATCTTTTGAATCCTTTAATCCGATTGAGTAATTCAGCAAACTCAATGAATTATTTGCACCGCGCGGAACCGGGCAGAACCGGAAAACGCCCGCCAGTTGAGTATTGAATTCGTCCCTTAATGATAAAAGGTATGGCAAATCCGCTTTGCGCTAGTCTCTTAATACAAGGTTGGCTCATTTTTGATGGCCAAATAAAAACTTAGTTGTGTTATGCGTCCATTGATATAAGAATGTATTATTTCACCAATCCTGTGATAATGCTGTGTCAAAGATAAGTTATGTTCAAATAACAACGTTTAATTAAATAAGTGCTCGTGTTTTTATCACCCTAATACTTATTTTAAACATCCAAATATCTTAGATGTGAAATAATGTATTTTAGGTCAACATTTATTTACTAGCTACATTACTATACATTGTATGAGTACCATGAACTTTTTTACCTGTTACAATTAAAATAATTCCTCTTACCTCTCACGGTGATTGGACAGACCCAAAACTTGTAATGAGGTCTCACTTATTTAGAAATCTATAGTCACTTCAATTAGCGCGGGTCGGGAATTTCGGGTCAAATTAATCGATTAGCAGACGACTAATTTCAGATCATATTATGAGGAGCTACTTCAGGAATTAATTAACAGGAAAGACAGTGGTGCAACACGGAGAAGCACTTAGACTAGCGTCGCGATCTTTCGACAGTATTTAGAATCCAAAATGAGAAAATGATGACTTTGAAGAGTTGGCGTGCTAGCCAGCTAATTTGGAAGTTTTTACCGAGTCAGATTCTCAAAGCATAATATTAGTTTTACAAATATTGTGCGAGGCGTATTTGTTAAAACTCATAGCTCGACCAATATTTTTGTGTATTATGCTAAATCCATCCAATTGTATATCAAAATTTGTAGTCAGATTTTTTGGTGATATGCTTCCATGTGAGGGAAAGAACATCACAGGTAAAAGCAAACAATGATCGGTCACTCACCTTTAAAAGGGGATGGTTCAGCTTTTTATGAAGGTGATATGGGGCGGAGTTGTGCATTGGTCGCGAGTGATTACCCTAAAAACATTTGCGGATTGCGCGTGTGTACCCTCAAACACTTGCGAACGCTCGTACGCACCCTCAAGTACCTGCAAACGCGTTCTCATACCCTAATGCACTTGCGAACGCGTGTAAACACCCTCAAACACTTGCAAACGCGAGTTCGTATCCCAAATCACTTGCGAACGCGCGTGCGAATTTAAAACGTCACTTCCGGGTCAAAGCCAAATCCATCATCTTCCGTTTACGTTCGCGAAAACAGGAGAAGGGCCATTTCGCTCTGGCCAGTTTGTCATGTTTGGGTTTATTTATCTTTCAAATGTAATACTTTTTGCGATGTTAACTTTTAAAAATCGGTGTTGAGATATGATCAGGATAATGTTGAGGTACTACTCGACCGGGTCTATGGATCTTTAAGAATTGTAAGGGGAGGAGGGGAAGTGAACTCATTGGTCCTCAAACTGTGTGCTTGCCATACCGTTTAAAATGTAAATTAGAAATAAAGTAATGAATGTTACAACGACACCTCATTGAAACTAAGTAAAACCAATATTTTAGTCCTTTGACTTTCGTGGATCTTCAATTTATTACGATTGAATGATAGCATTGTTGGTTATTCAACGTTGAGAGTGAAGTCTGTTTTAAATTATTCGACATAATTACATTATACCGTTCGCATCTATGACATTATGCTTTGTGCGCTTTATTCTGTTAATGGATAAAGTAGGTGCGATGGGTATAATATAAATATGCCAATCATTCCTTTCTACTCCTAAATTTTAATGTTCTTCTTACAGCTTTCACGGTTGAAATCTAACCATTTCCAAACATTTCTGTAAAAAATTGTATTTTATTTTTCTATAATTTTCAAATTCTCACAAGGTAATTTAACTCGTGAATTGGGAAGGCGATAACATCTTGATTAATAAACCCACCAGTTAAGTTTCGTTCGCGGTCGAACGTGTATAGATTGAAATCGGTATAATCCTCGAAGGCCATGTTATTAAAGGACCATGACCCGATCGCTAATAGCCTTGTCCCCAGAAACTCTGATTTTATCGGAAGTGGTCAATTTTTTGGTATAGTAAGAAAGCTACTACTTTTCTCATTTACCCTGTGATATCTTAGGGCTAAAGGATGTTTGGCTTGGATGTTATGAGTGAAAATGTGATCCGCTTTGGTCGACGAATATTAATTTTACCCAGTTACGTTTTTAGCTCTCGCATCAAAACAGATTGAAATATCTGCTCGAAACTTTACAGATGAGGTTTTGGGGTGAAAGCCATTCTATCAAGATGAAAACTTTATATACTTAAATCAGGTCATTGCCCTTTATTAAGGTACAAAAATTTGTAATAAAATTCTATTTATTGCACAATAAATAAGATATTCCGTGAACATTTTTTGCTGTCTAAATAGTGGAACGTATTGTGGCAGCCATTTCCAAAATAATCGCCAAAACACCCTTACAAAAAATAAGATATCCGCCAATGATTCCAAGACAAATTATATAATTCAAAAAGGTCCTTAGCAACTTTCTTTCGGACCGTAACCATGTGCGTTAAATTACAGGGCCAGTTATCTAACCCTAGGACCATAACTTGCAGCGTACCACAAGGTACTAAATGTGGTCCTTTTTACGATTGTTGTCAACGATGCTGCCGTTACTACAAATAAACGTTGGAAATTTGTAGATCACCTTACACTGGGCGAGACGACAAACATAAAGCATACAATGCCAACTCCAGCAAGATCTAGATGCGCTAAGTGGTTGGTGTGATCATAACGATATGTTACCAAAACCCTCCAAGTGCCATATTAGTCCAGGCTACAGATTCATTGACACCTAATATCAACCTTGTTTTATTAGATATATAATGTTTTTTCAACGGTTTCTAGACCAGTTTTTTTATGCTGATTCTTAATCCGATGGATGCCAGACGAGCAACCTTGAGCATATTTTGTAAAAACGCAAAAAATCAAAATGGCCACCAAACACAAAACATTCATCTCTTGTTCACTCAAAAGTTGTGCTTTTTTCATCCTGTCTCGTTTAAACATCCATTGTGACCAATTAACATAGGATTCTGTAACCACGTAATCAATTAATTCAATATGGCCACCAATACAATAAAGTGTCTGATCGTGATCTATTTCTGACTGAAGGTTGGTAATTTGGTTTCGATCCTGGTGCTTTGGCAGTCAAGAAATTAATTAAAATCATAAGGCATATTTTTAAAAAATGTGATAATAAATTCCGTCATTATAGGATCCAAAGATGGCTTCCAATACTCTAAGATGGCTATAATTGATAGCTGTGTCCAACTTAGTACTGCAATGTTTGTGTATATACATGTAAGTTAATCAGATCAATGTACACATCATTAGGTAATCAGAGGAATCGATACATGTAAGATTCCATCCAAAATGGGTATCCAATATGGCTGGAAATGGCACTTACTAAGCGGCGAAAAATCCGATCACTAAGTCTAGAGAGATATGTATCTTTGTTGTTGGTAGGTTTTAGGCGTCCATTGGCATCCATGTTGGGGTATTTGATGAATAACGACTCATTGACACTTAAGATAGCCTTACTGGGGTTTTTGGAAGTGATAATACAACTAAAAACACCAAAATATATATCTTTAGCCTACAGCGTGAATGAATTACTGACCTTTACTGATTGACATTTGCAGCCATATTGAACGCCTATCTTGGATGCCATTTTGCAGATATCAATCACTTTGATTATGTTATGATATTTAAATTGCTCTGAAGCAGTTATAGTAATATACACAAACATGGCAGGTCTTGCCTTTAAGTAGTAATGAATTTTGCCATTTTGGAGCCATCTTGAATGGTTTATTGATTTGAGTGATTTAGCAAATTGTTGAAAGCTATTCATAATTGTTTCAATTAATATATTGATTGCTAAAGCATTGGTATATATATCATGTTATCACTCTACGGTCAAAAGTAGATAAATATCAGACGCTTTGTTGTATTGGCGGCCATATTGAATCTCTTAATTAGGTGGTTAATGAATCACATTTTAATTGGTCACAATGGGTGTTTTGACTGGACAGGCAAAAAATTACAACTTTTGAGTAATTAACATATGAGTTTTTTAGTGTTTTGGTGGCCATTTTGACTTTTTGCGTTTCCTCGAAAATGCTCAAGGTTTTTCGTCTGGCATCCATCGGATTCAGATTCAGCAGGAAAAACTGGTCTAGAAAACACTGAAAAACATTATATATATGTTATAAAAAGGTCACATGGTCTGTAGCCTGGACTATATCATGCATATTTCCTTCCTAAAAAGTGCTTACGATTACCCATCTTATATGTTATCTGGCGAAACGCTCGAAACTGTCGACAACATGAAACTGCTTGGCGTGTATATTCAAAAAGATCTCAGATGGGATAGGCAGGTGTCAGAAATGATAAGCGGGCATCTAAATGTTTATTCCACTGTAATGCTACGAGGATTTGGAGGGGGGTGCTCCAGTTGAGGACCTTTTGGCTTGTTTTATCAAACTTATATCACAGGCCGTTGGCTTGAGAGTAAACGCCAAGAATGTTTCCGGTGTGGACTATCCATCATTATCAGCCTCAATCCATTCAGCTTTAGATGATCCAAAAAGATGCTTGTCGGATTATACTTATTCAGTAAGTTTCGCACACAATGATACTGCTCTGCTTGATTTGGGTATTGCTAGCCTATGCTATCGTCGTGAGCAAATTAATTATGAATTTCGGTCGGCCATAAGCTCCTCCACTTCGTCCGAGCGCCACCAACATCTCCCTCCTGTTATAGACCTAAACCAAGATACTCTCAGGACATATAAAAAATTTGAGGCAACCAAAACAAGAACTGACAGGTATGCCAAATCAACCCTCCATCCACCCCCCATCAAGCAGGTTACTTAATCAACAGTATTTATTTTAATTGTTTGCTTTTTACACAACTATTTTTGTCTGTTTGCCTGGCTTATCTTTTGCCGTGTGTTTTCATATCTGTGCTTGTGTTTTAATGTTAATTGTAATTGGTGTAATATAATTTTTCTGTGAATCTATTGTAGCAGTACTATCGAGCTTCCGCTGTTTTTTTTTCTGGTCTAAATAACCGTGTGAAAGTCATCATATTACGGGCTCCATAGACGAAATGGAAATCAGCGTGAAACTAATGTTGCGTGAAGAGTCAAACTGATCATTGTCTGCTAGTGTTCACCATTGTTCCCGGACTTGTAAGCCGAGGTCTATATCTCCTGCCACACCCTGATGTCTCTAACATTCCATTCTATTATACGTAGTTTGTTATGTAAATTCTGAGCCCTGTTGATTTCTATACTTTACTGAATGAATTCAAACAAGCACTGACCCTCGTACACTTGATACGTCTGAGTCGCCAATTGAAGTACATGAAAGTTGCTTTTCGCCTTAGCATATGGCGGAACATGTACATATTCCAATCACAGAATTTTCTAATTGTTATAACAAATTCCTTTAAAGCACTATCAGTGAATTTGAAAAAATTTAAAAATATTTGAAATTCTTGCAGGAATAGCTTCACAACACGGAAGGATAAAATCTGTAGAATTTTCTCAGAAGTTACCTTTCCAGCGGTAGAATTGACCGAAAAGGGAGAAAAAAACGGCAGTGTTCCAAGATACGATTCTCCATCCATTCCGGTGTTTGTAGTAGGTTTCCGTTTCGGACATAATGACCGAAATCTCCGATTCTGTCCTCTTTAGGTTGCTTTTGGTCTTTATCATTTCATGGGTATGTTAGGATACCTGTACTGTTACATCATGCAAAATCTGATGTTTGATGATTTTTCGATTTGCTGATTTAGCAAATCCTGATATTTTCTTTAACTTGGACAATAAGGTGAAGCACATTGTGCAGGGCAAATGATCTTCTTGTTCACTCTGCGGCTCCTTAAACGGTGCGCCACCCGGCTAATCCAAGTGAAGTCAAGCAGTTCAAACAACTCCCCCCTGTCAAACTACCCGTACCAAGACATGTCATCCTTGATAAGGGGCCTGATTATTTTTGTTGTGTATCGTCCCAAGGAATTCCAAAAGGATGACAGGTGTGTTTCCAGATAACTAATAATCACTGCATCAAATCAGTGCATCGTTTTATTCAATGGAAAGAATTCCTCATCATACTACAAAGCATAAGATTAATGACTTCTTTATTGCACGGATATACTTTAGGGACTTTTTAAAATGTCAGCCAGTTTGTGACAGACTGTTACCTTTTATACACTATGTATTATTTACACTAAAAATTGGGTATAAATCTATATAATATAAGTAAAATCTTTAAAATTCTTGGCAATCAATAATTAATCATATGTGGGTCTGTGTATATAAACATAATAATCAATAACCTAAATTGTTTAAAACCTTTATATCATAACATTACGCTTATGTCAGTCATGTCCACCTTTCGAGAAGATTTCTTACGAGATGGAACAACATGTGGACTTACTTATAAATCACTTGTAGATCTTATTTTATGAGGTTGCTAGATCCAACTACTGATTTAGAAAAGTTCCGTTTGTCTTGGAATTTTGACAGACCTTCATAGAAGCATCGCTCAAACCATCCCTTCTTACATTGATACTTTAAAACAGGGGTAGTTGTTTTCAGGGTGCTCTGCCTGAAGCATGCAATTCTATTTTTATGCTTCGACCATCATCGAGACCTCTAGAGGTACTGATAGAGGGGCAGTTTGGAGTGATTCAATAATCTGTATGGTTTGGTTCAGCTGAACACCTATTAAATAGGCTTGGGCTCTCAGACAGACACATTCCACATGCGTCAGGACCCACTTGCTTTACCCACCAGTCCATAAACCTAAGCGCTGACCAAACCTAATCTCTCATCGATAATTGCAACCTGTTTTCCAAATCTATCAATTTCCAATAAATAGGCCTTTGAACAGATAGCTTTACTTTTTTTGAATCCTGATCGGTCGACCTTTCTAAATATTAATCCGTTTTAAATCGAATGTCTTTATTAACTTAAAAAATCTATATAAGATAAAAAAGCCCTTTCCTCATGCACATCTTGGTTTGTCCAATGAGCCTTATAGTCTCAGTGGGTAGGCAGAGGTAAAACGAGTTCCTTATCAGAGGGAGAAGTTGGTGTCTTCTGGGTTTAGCTGAGACTGTCACTGATCTTGATGAATGATGAAATGGTGGATGGGATTTAATTGGCTTAAAACTCCACATCCTAGGTATTTTAAGGGGGGGAAAAAGTGTTTTTATTGGCCTGTGTTGACACATGATTTCTTCCCCCTGCTTGTTTTTTGTGTCCTCGATACATAACCATATGTGTTTGCAGCATAGTCAAGTCGTCTACACAACGATATTTCCTTGAAATCGGTATCTGGTAAGGCCATGGATGAACAAAATGAACAGCAGTGAAGCTAGGACGATTTCCTTAGGACACCATTCTCAGTCTGCAGAAGCTTACAGAGTCTGTGTGTTGTCTATCGCTATAGTCGAGCTTTGTTGTCCATCGCTGGTCTTGTGAACAAAGTGTTGAATTTGATATTAGCTCTAAACTCTAAATAAAAGTAAATGATAACCATCGTCCATCAGGCAGGATCTCTAAGAGCTTGATTGTCAGGCTTCGATGCCCTACCACTGGCGGATCTACATATGGACGTGATCGTGCCACGCCCCCCACTCTCTTGGAGAGAGAGAAAAAATAATAATCAAAAAAAAGAACAAATTAAAAAAAGAAAAAACCTAAAAAATTAAAAAAAAAATTTCATTATTCTTTTTACGTGTGCATGATTTTGCCCGGGATTTTTTTGTAAAGAGGAAGAGCTACAAATTGTAATCTGCATTGCTATTCATCGATATTATAGTCAGTAAAGAAAACCGACCAGCGATTCCTACCCGGCTCGTCTTGACCAGTTCCTCTTCTATATTTTATATGGAATTTGTCCTGATTAAAGACAGCTTAAATCAGTGCGAATTTTTAAACGCATCTTGATTTTTTTTTGCTTAAATCACACGAGGGTCCTGATTTTTTATTGTACTTTGTACAGGCTTATGAGACTACACAACATTTCTGTGTGTGTTTTTTAGCAATAACAATTTCATGTAGCCAATATTTTTTGTTTAAATCGTAATTAATAAGTTATAAATTTCTTAAACCTTTATTTTTAAAGATCTCTAATCAGCCATGATGCAGTTCATATTGTATGTAGATGGCTCACAGTTTTCAAGTTATACCCTTTAAAAGTAAAGCCGCCCGCTACGGGCGAGCGGCCATCGTTATTCCCCCCCTTTACCATGAAAAACCCTTTCAATGACTGTACACAGGAAAAAAGAAAAACTGCTCATAGATTTAAAAAACTAACGGCCAATCGGGCACGTTTCTTTCTTGAGCAGTCCATGCCTTGTTTTCAATCACAAAATTAATCTTAAGAAGTGAGAATTTAATAAGGATCTATCTAACACTTCTTAGAGGAAAATTTAGGGATATGTTCATTTTATATGTTCCGATAGATTCATACCACTAGAACACTTTAAAAGATTACTCTTAACTTATAGATCAGGGCATGGAAGTGGTTTTTCTACCATACTCGACTAGGTGATTAGAAGTAAATTTGTCTTGTCTTATTCTCGAGTGAATTCACTCCCAAAATAGTGAAACTCCGGTAAAAACCACTTTCAAAACTGATTGTTTGTACTTAAAAAGAAAGAACGAATTTCCACACAAATAGGAGGAGTCAATCAAAAAAAGGGGATTCCACCGTTTGAAGGAGTTAAACGAAAGACAACACCTTGAGGAGTTTAACGAAGGAAAACAACGAAATGGAGCACTCGATATCCTAAAATTTCCAAAATCTTGGATCTTCGATCCAAAATTCCGGTTTTTCCGGTAATATTCCAAGATTTTCATTCGATAATCCTAAGATTTGTTCCAAGTTTTTCACAGGGGTCTTCAGCTAAAGATACTGCTCAGTTTTAATAACTATTTCACTTCTTATTGGTTCTCTCTTGCGATAAGTTGATATGCTCCCAATCGCACATTCACCCTAAAATAATTTTAATTCTACTTGTGATTCCTATTTTCAGTTTTTGTCAATGTTTCCTATCTCCCAAGAGTTTTGTGTATAAGCAATATGTGATATGTCTATAGTAATCTCCAGGATTTTGATGTTTCATTGTAAAACTTCTTAAGCTGATTGCGCCTTATATAAGCAATTCTCTTGCTTATTTGTAACCTTGTCCCTATAACAATCAGTTTTTTCCAGCAGAATGGGAGAAAGCCAAAGTTACCCCTATATTTAAGACTGGTGACAAGTCAGATGGGGAATTATCGACCTATTTCCGTTTTGGCCACTTATTTCTAAAATTACGAAAGAGCTGTTCAAATCAATTGTATTCGTATCTTGTTGCCAACGGGCTTCTTCTGATAATCAATCGTTTTTTTCGAGCCAATCATTCCACAGCTACCACTTTGCTCGATGTCAGGTAGTTTCTTTTGAAATTGATGAGGGTCGTGCAACAAGGAGCAATATTTCTGATCTCGTAAGGCTTTTGACTGTGTTACCCTTCTCTTCTCATTGCTAAACTTTCACAAAATGGTATTTCTGTTCCTGCACTTACTGGTTTCACTCCTATTCATGACAGCCGATTCAGGTCAGTCAACATTAATTCTACTCTTTCTGATATTCAACTTATTCACTTGAATTCCCCAAGGCTCTATACTTGGTCCTCTTCTAATTATGATTGTAGTCATAGTCTTTCAAATAGTGTAACTGTAAATTACGACGGGTGAGTCAAAAAAAAGTACAACCAAATTGAGCGATTTTTCAATGAAAACCTCTGTGCTCCTTTCATATATTCTTTTTGTAGTACATTCCCTTTTTGTTAGCACTCATATAAAAATTATCCGGCATTAAAATTGATTCCGCGGTCGAAAGTTACAGCTGCAGAAGTGAATTGTAGCCGATGTGAAAGACCGAACAAGTTACACGCTAATAACCCACAGCGTAACTCTGTGGATTGTTTACGTCAGCTTTGGTTTTTACAGCATATCTTTCCAATTAATTCAACATTTGGAATAAATCAGGGACACCAGTGACGTAAACCATCTGAGTGATGAGGCCGGGGGGGGGAGGGTATGGTGGGATCCGCCTCAAATCTTTGCCCACCCCCTGCCCAATAGAGGATCAGGAGAAGTAAATAATTTATCGATATTGACATATTAACCGTGTCACTTTTGCAAAAGTGTTTTTATGGAGGGGCACTCAAAAGTTAAAGTGGTTTGCCATCGCCCTTTCCCCCCATCTCCCAAATAAGATGTCTGGTTACAGCGTTGGGTAAGACTGTAAAATGAAACAGATATCAAAATACTATTTAATGAAATCAATATTTAGACTTGAAGGTAAATAATTTGTAGCATCTTTTCAACTTGCTTGATTTCCACGTATCAAAAGTGTCAAAATATAGGGTGGATAACAGATAAAGCATAGAAATTTTCCATTTTTAATATATCTGTTAATTTCATTAATCTTAAGTCTCTGCATTATCATTCAACACCTGTCCTGCGTAGCATTTGAATACGTGCGCCAAAGAATAACCAGTTAATGTTATTTTGAAACCCTCAAGCGGCGTAGTATGAGTGTGTTAATGAGTCTCTTGTGTACAGTCAGTGTGCAATGTTGTTCGGGTCAGAAAATGGATACCTTCAAAAATAACCGTAGCCTTGAATGTGCTCAAATCGATTTTAAAATGTAAAATTATTTTGAAAGCTGATAAAAGACTATCTAACCATGAATTATTTGGTACATTCCATTAATGTTTCCCTTCATAAAAATCCCTCATTTGGTTTGTACTTTTTTCTGACTCACCCGTATTAATCTGATGATTCAACACCTTCGTTGTACTTCATACAACCACTCACTCTTGGCACACACTCCTGAATTGAACTTCAGTCAAATTTACTCAAAATTTCCAAATGGTTTGATGATAACAACTTACTTTGAATGCCAAGAAAACCATGTTTATGGTCTTTGGTACATGTCATCTTCTCAATAAATTTCAAATGTTTCTCTGGAACTGTAATAATGAGACTATGGAAAGGTGGCCAGTTTTAAATAATCTTGTGTAATTTTCGATCCTTTGATGTTCTGGTCTGATCATAATCAATCATATAACAAAAAAACAACAAAACATTAAAAATATTAAATACTTAAATATTATATTCCAAAGGATACTCTGTTATGCTTGCAAATTCAATGTTTCATGCACATTGACTATTGCATGCACAGCCCTGTCTGGTCGAACTGTTACCACCGACGTATGAATTCACCAAGTTCTTCAAAATAGATTAGCTCGTATAATTTTATCCGCTGACATTAACACTCCTGTTTAAAGATAGGATGGTAACACTGCAGTTGGAACAAACTGAATGACGTATTTGTATAACATATGCTAATGCTTATTTTTTTACATGCTTTAAAGATCTTGCCCCAGTTTACCTATCCTCCATCCTCTCCGTTCACTTTTAGCACGCCGTTCATTTTAAGGGTACCAGAACGTCAAACCACAAACTCTTTGTATGACCACCTTGGAACCTAATGCACGCAAACGTACTTTCGCCATAATGAGAGCAAACCAAAATATGGACAGTCGTCCGCAGGGAGCCGCTGTGAACTATACACAATGAGCTGTAATCGCAGCTTAAAGCAATCTCCATGGGTAAATCCCCACAGAAGCATATTCCGTGCACCACTGCTGGAGATGTCTCGGTACATGGAGGTGAATATACTCAGTGTGTAACGTTAGTTATTCGGTTTTTATGTGTATTTATTCATTGTAGTTCCTGTCTTATCTGTACAATATAAAGTGGGTATATGCAGGCCTCCTTGGAAACCAGGGCCTTGTCACTGAAGGGCTAACCCTGCCCGAAAGAAATTTAAAAATAAAATTAATAAATAAATAAATAAGTGAAAAAAGGATATGAAATTTCCAAACAAATCTAAAATTGAAGCGATTTTCTGACGTCGTCCTATTGAATTTGGTCAAATTCAATTGGCGTGCCCAATTGCTCGTCCAAAGGAGACATATTCTCACCTAAAATATTCATGCTTTTCTTTAAATGAGATTGAAGGAACTCTCTATAACCAGTTTTGAACATTATTCCGTGTCTTCAGGCGAGTTGCTTAAGCGTGTGTCAACGTCTTCATTTCGTCGAACAGAATTGAGGAATTGTTCAAAATGAACGAATCAACAGATAATATTAATGTAGACTCCGCGCAGAAGTCACCCTTATCCACCCTCCACCGGCTATTGTATTGACTCCACCTGTCATCGCTGGAACTGTAGGAAACGCCACTGTTCTGATTGTGTTCTTCGCTACATACAACGGCTCCGACAGTGCCAAACATGTTCATTGTTTTTCTTGATACTTGTGAGATCTTTGGTTTGTAGTTTTTGTTAGCCTCTTGCGTATACATACTCGTTAACAACCACAGATGGGTTATCTAGGGAAACGTTGTGCATACTCTGGACATCGATAGATCTTGTAAGAATGGGTGGAACATCTGGAGTTTTGTGTGTGTTACTTTGATAGGCATTTCCCCTCAGAACGACTGTGGTCTACTCCCTTAAACCGTATGCAGTCATTGGATGAATAATTAATACTAAATAAAAAAATCGTTCCTTGGCAATGGGCGCCGCCATAGACATTGTAGCTACAGCTAGCTACCATACTACTACATACAAATTAATAGGACTCTTTTTAGAATTATGAATTTAACTATGTTCCTGACAAATTTATGTTGCCTCATGTAATTCTTAAATATGCTCTAGGTAATGGAACATAATCTAGAAAATAAATTACCGACGGAATAAAATCATATCGACGGAAAGTCATGTTGTAATGTTTGTACTAAAGTAGGGAGATCGTTATTGGAGAGTTAAAATGCGGTGATTGTCACTTCAAAGAAAATTTTATATTTAGCAACGCTTTTGATGTAGCATGTTGTAGTGATTAGTGGAAATGTACTTGAAGTGGGGAGTCAGTTTGAGAGTTAAAATATGGTGAGTTGTTACCTTCAGGGTATTAGAAGAGTTCGTTAAAAAGTGTTGATGTGGTTGTGTTATGACTGTGTTAATGTTTACATTTTGAATTAGGGAGGGCAAGTTGTTCCGAGAGTTTAAATATGCGAGTGACCACAGAGTATCATAATTTTTTTTGCTTCTTCCCAACATGAATATTATGTTCCAGTCAAAATACTTTCTTCTGTACTGTGAAGGTCACCCTCCCTCATACTTACTAGTTAACAAACCTCCCTTTTTATTTCTTCGTATTCACACACAACCGAATGTTTACAACCCACACAACTGCTTGCATCTACTTCCTGAATTTACTCACCACATTTAAAACTTAAAACTCTACAAAAAGGCCTCAATTTTGTAGGTTGTTTTTCAAACCATCCCCAATACACTCAACATAAGCGCGGCCACATCTAAGGTTTGGCACTCTAACTCTAGCTAAGAGTTACTCACCATATTTGACCTCTCTTAATGACTACCCCCCACTTTAAAGTACAACTTCCCATTGTCGCCAATATAATATACATGTCCATACAACGAATCAACCTGTTGGCCCAAACCATACCACTCTTAATTACTCTCCCACCTCCCGGGATTGTATCTCACCTATTTTAATGCTCCAAATTTCCTGTCTCCCTGCAATGATGGCAGCCACATGCTGAAAATTACGAATAAATTTATTCGTATTTTTTTTATTCGTCTTATCACTGGTTATTTTGACTTATTTCCGTCATTAGAGTGGTTTCATGGAATTGCACCCCTTGTCACTGACGTGGTGACCTCGAAGCTATATAATAAATTTGCAACTTTTTATTATCTTCGCATTAGTCGCGCCGCTTTATTCCTTTAAGTGGAATTTCGGCTTCTTCAGTGTGAATAATCAAAATGAACAACTTTTTCAAGCTTATGCAAATTTTTATCAACATCAATCTAAAATAAAAGTCACCTATACACAATCGACATATCGAAAATACACTCAAACTGAGCGTGTAATTATAATAATCTCGGGACGGTGGAATCTATTGAATAGTGATAAAAAAATCCAAACAAATCGCAAATTTCTGATTTTTTCTGACGTGCTTCAAGTTAAACAGCGCTGGCCTGTACAGTACTCAATAGGCGTTCCACATCACCTATCACTCACTTTAACTTGCACAGTCCCAAAAGTTTTTTTAACGTAGTTTACCTATACATTTACCATAATTGGTTTATTACGTGTTGACGTCATGGCGCGTAAATTACGACTATAATACCAATTTCACTTTGCTTGCAAATTCATCACCAAAACAATTCATCCCAATTTGTGAGTATTCTCACCTGCAATAATTCAAGCTTTCTCGAATCGAAATCATCTAAATGAGAATTGAGGTAACGCTCTAGTAGCAGTTCTGATCATTTTCCGTGTCTTCAAGCCAGCTGTGTACGCGTGTGTCGGATCTTCATTTAATCACCACCAATAAATTCAGCATGTTGTTTTTCAAAATGAACGAATCAACCGATATTATACAGACTTTCCACGAGTGCAACTCAAGCAAGAAATTCAACCAAGAAAAATCTACCGGCATTTAATGACTCCCTCCTTCAATCGCTGTAACTGTAGGAAACCTCACTGTTCTGATTGTCTTCGCTAATCCAAAAGACTCCGACAAGTGCCAAACATTGTCCTTGCGTCATTATACTGGAGATCTTTTGGTTTGGTGTTTTTGTTTTTTTTGTTTTTGCCTCTTGCCTCTACAGATTCTTCAACAACCAAAAATGGTATCTGGGGAGTACTTGGTGCTGCTCTGGAAAATCGTTTGATCTTGTAACAATGGTTGGAACCATCTGGAGTAGTTGGGTGTGTTTGACTTTTGTGGATGGTTCTCACTCCAAAAAACCTTACTGGTACTGCAGATAACCGTACGGTTGTTGAAAGTCGGCGTTGCTAATCATTGGCACTTGGACTGCGTACACTGTTGGGGTGGGGAATCGGTAGAAAAATAACCTTAAAACTGGGGGCTGCGACTGTAGCGATTATACGGTGTTGATATAAGTACGACAAGATGTCCCCAAAAAATGGTCGTATGTGCACCATGTTCAGGAACGAATGTCAGAGGTGGGTAAACCCCTAAGGGCTATAGAAGTGGGGGGTACAGCGAAGAACACTGGGTGTTGGTTGTGGGAGTGGCGTGGGGTGTTATCCACATACCACTACCTGGATATAATTTCTGATGTATACAATGTGTTACTCAGCGTATTGCCTTACATTAAACTTTGGGAGTCGAATAGCGCTCAAGAGGCAGTCATATGAACCGTGGGGTCCCAAATACACATTCTAACTCAACAAGTTCTACAATGTATGCAATCATTCAACTCCTTGCCTGTCGCAGCTGATGGTGCGACAACATCCCGTCGTGTTTTCCAACCCCAGTCTAACCGGACGGCCGCTTTGGAAGTTGGAGGATCGTCCAACATACCCTAGCTTAGCGGGAATTTGAAAGACTCCAAAAATCGCCATCTTTACTAAGCTACAGTCCACGCGCGAAAACGAAAATCTGCAATCATTATCGGAACAGTTGTGCGACTTCCGCCATTTGCTGGCTCCGTTCAGCACGTTCTTGTTTTATACTGTGCTCTCCCACCGAACCTGAAATTTCTCAAGGAATTCCAAATTTTGTTCCTTCTATCTTGCGATGGCTTGGCTATTTAAATTCGATTATGAAATCCATATTTATAAGGTTTTCTCAAACGCGAGTATTGGATTTGTGTGAAAAAGCTTCTTTGCAACTTTCGAAGAGCCAGTAAAATAATGAAACATTCGTTATGTCATGTTTTGAGTCTAAAAGTCGTTAAAGAAATTGATTTGTTTCTAGCTTTTGTAACGTATTTAAAAGTAAAATTTTTCTTATTGTATTTTGATGTTCATGAATCGTAAAGAGGTTTACCAAGTTCTGGATCATCATTTTTACAAGTCATTTGTTTTGAATGCAGAATAATTAAAAGTTTTCGTTTTTGTCATGTACTTTCTTTTTGATTACTTGTAAAAGAACCATTCAATACTTTTGAGTCAGTGTCTCTATAAAATGGCTTCCGCAATATCGGTACATAGATCATCTGAATAGTCTAGTGAGCCTGATCGGGTTAAAAGTTCCACGTGTTTGAAAAAAATATTATGGATGTACATATTGAACCACGTCTAATAATTTTTGAATAACTCTCTACTTTGAATAACATGGGTGAAACAAATCATAGAGGTCATTATTCGCAGGAACAGACTCTTGTGGCGCCGGGATCATAATAAAGTTGTACGCGGACGGACATTTTGTACTTTGGTTTGTGGTTCCTTATAATATAGAACGCTCAAACGTGTCAATGTTTTGAGTGTCATAGTTATAGTATCTATAATTATTTTTCAAACAAACAATTTCAATCAATCATACCACATGCTTGTTGCATTCTCGAGCAGTAGGTGGTCCGTTACCATGACACACACAAAAAAAGTTTTCCTACTTCTTACAGCAAAGAGAAAGAATTAAAAAAAAACTAAACAAAGTATCCTTGCATATTATGTGTATCGGCCACCCCCGTTACGGGGGACAAAGCCGGATTTAAAACTTTGGTTTAAATAATTTTTATTTAAAAAGTTGATTTCTTAAAAATTAATTATCAAAATGTGTCACGGACACATTTCTTGTTTTGTATGTTTTATTATAGGCATGCCGTTCCAAACAACTTTAAAAGCCCGAGTTATCCAAAGTACCAAAATTCAACCTTTTGCATTTTATCCAGCACATAGGTTAAAAGACATTTACATCTTAAGAGCTAAATTTTTAAATTTTGGAATTTTTCAGGATTGTGTCCGTCCAGTGATACAATTGTGTTCATCCGTGACAAAAATGTTTATGTTTTGCCCGGGGTTAAACTAGGAAACTTGTCCGTCCGTGCTTAACGATCAGGCTCAGTTAACGATTGCCTTCTGTACGGATGATATACGGGTTAATGTCTTTAGACGCAAGAATCTTGGTCAGAAAATAAAACCCATATTTGTATCTGAGTATTTGAGCATGTCAAACTTCTATTACAACCTCAATCGCAACTATTGTTTGCCAGCCGATATCCAATCATGAAACGCTCATAAATATGTAAGGTCCTGAGCCTTTCCTCGTTTTGACCACAAGAATGTTTCTTTTCAATCAAAAAGTAAGGCATCCGCCAGAAGTTTTTGGCTTTAGACGTAACGAGATACCAATATCTGAACACGGGAAAATTAGAGAAAAATATAACTTTTGCAAAAATAGAAGTCGCCGGGGAGCCGTTTGTTGCGTGTAGCCCCAGGAGAGTGTTAAAGTTTGTACTATGGGGTCAAATTGTTGGAACTGTCCTAAATTCTAATATAATATAGCTCAATTATTCCTTAGTAGCTGAGTAAAAAAGTCAATTGTCACAGCGTGTGGTGCTTCCTTTCCAAGATCTTTGGGAAAATAGGCGAGGTCCTTTGTTTATTCAAGAAAGGTAAACCCTTGGCTATACCCAGATTTGTTTGTAAAAATATTTTTTTTTAATGTTTAAGATACTGAATCCAAATATGAAATGCTTTTGCACTTTCTGGCACTCCTTGTTGTTATAATGGAAGGGTTACAAAATTCCCTGTAGGCTCTATTGGACGGGACATTAACCCTCCCTATAAAGGGAACCACCCTATGCACATAAAAAGCATATTTTGAATCAGTATCTTAAATATGTTTTTTATATTTTTTTACAGAGATCTGGTATTACAATTGTTGACCTTTCTTGAATAACAAATGACCTATAGCCTATTTTCCCATATCCTGGAAGTCAGCACCATACACATGTGACCCAATTGCACGTTTTTTCTCCTGTAACCTAAGTGAATAATGTGAGCTATATTTTCAGTGAGATTTAAGATTCAAATATTGACGCCCCATGGTAACTTTACCCCTCTCCTGGGGCTACACGAACAACGGGTCTCCCGCAGACTTTCATATTTTCCAAAAGTTATATTTTTTCTCCGAATTTTCAGGTATTCAGCTATTGGTATCTCGTTCGTCTAATCAAACCTTCTGGGCTTACGGTCTAAAGGCTTGATTTCTTTGTCAACTGAGGAAAAGGTGCATATGGGTGGTATATAATTTAAATTTTTATATCATGTTGTGTAGAATATCACCGCTGTATCTTTTGACATTTAACCAAGTTAGCGGCTGATTAAATGATGAAACAGTTCAACCGACATGACCCATAGGTGAAGCAGCGGCTGAGTTTTTGAAATCACCTTACCATGCTTACAGATCATTCAATCACAGTATCTTATATTATCATGCTGAAAAGAATCGCCGCTTTGACAGGTCATATCATAGTGGTAGACCGACACTGTATGAGCGTGTTCTAGTAAAGGCAGACCCGGAGATTTCCGAAATAGAATTGTTTTGTGTATTAGGTCACTAAAATTAAATACAGTCGCCAAATGTTGAGATGAAACGGATTTATTTCGATCGGATGTGGTAAACTTGTATTGTAGTAAAAATTACCAGCCGATTACTGTGTCAAATATCATTCAGGAGTCACTTAGGGTCATTATAGTGCTCTAGTATAGACCTTAAGCTGATACTTTTTTTCAACTACTGTAGTTTTAGTGCTGTGATGGATTTACTTCTGTAAATTGAAACAAGGGATCTTATGTGGGATAGCATAAATGACGGGCAATGGTCATTCAGTGTTTACTTAAGGTAAAATTCTATGCTCTCGTATTCTTGACACATATCGGGTGATTATTTGGGACTGCTACCTATATTTTATATGAGTAAGTCTCGTTTGAGACGTTTTACATGATAATTATGTGAACCGCATGGGTGTACATGAAAAAGCACGATTTATGATAAAATTGGAGGGCAGACCCTCGGAAATCTTTGAGTCCGCCTTTTGAAGTTAAACCACGTGTGGTGGAACCTACTTCCACGCTTCCTGTGAGAGCTTGCCCTACACTTGCCAACAAATTAGGCGTGTACGACTTTGTGAGTTTTTTACTCGACTGACTTGAAATCAATCCTTCTTTGCATTGGAATTCTTTTCACACTAGTCACTACAGACATGAAAGAGGCCTGCTCTGTTCAAGCTGTCTAATAATTTTCAAGTAACACTTCACGTGTATAGTATATTTGAAATTGTATTGAACATCTAACATTGCTCACGCGCACCGATATCTTTTGACGGAAAACTTGTTATAACAGATAGTAAAATCAAAAGATAGACACCTTAAAAGCACACTTAGTTACGGAGACCTTTAAGCGATCCTAAATTTTTTACGGTGCGCATTGGGGGGGGTTTAAACGGGCATTTGGGCCATCTTCAAAAAGTAAACCTGTTTGATAAAAATGAAGTTTTTGATATACAATACTGCCTAAAGTATTGCGTGGAATCAATTTCAAAATTTGATTGACGTTTGGTATGTTCACACACGTGACCAAAAAGACAAAGAAGTGTTTATACTAGAAAACCACTGCTCGTAATGTTCAGTATTTCATGGTAACAAAGCCAGTTTATATGTATTTTCCTGTATACAAAATAATGGTTGATCTTTCTTTCTTTGAAAAGTTATTGATGTGCTAATTTCTGTCACACACGTGGCCGGACTGGTTAATTGAAGGAAGTAGCAGTGTTAACTTTTAGTATCAGTTAAAATAATGAATATGATCGTTTAAACGAAAACAGCAATTAATTTTAATAAAGACTGGCTTAAACTTGATTTTCATGTGTCTTTTAAAAGTTTGGGGTTATAGGTGCCAAATTTAGCAGCCCTGATTATTTCAACACCTACAATCTGGCATATACTAGGAGTAGCATTGCTCTTTGCAAGTTATACTGGATTACATTTTAAATGAAAGTGTTTGACATCGTTTGAGAATATGGAAATATGGAAATACTCACAGATTTTCTTTACAACTTCTTTTTGGTGGACATTCCAATGGGTTCACCAATTTTGTGTTTTTTCTTTCTTTATTGATTGTACATATAAGGCAATAGCCCCTATAATGAAGAGTTACATAATACACCTTGCAATGGTGTGTGATACACAATAGTTATATAAAATTGCTCCGTACTTTGAAAGCGAAATAGATGAATTTTGCAATATTAAGAATAGCTTCTGTATTTTGATGACACATTAAATAAATAAATTTTGAATGGAGTTATTATCATGATTACACAAGTTTTTGGATATATTTGTGTCTTAATTCATCATAGAAAGGGCATTCTAGTGAAGTGGATTTCATCTTCAATTTTGTTCATGTTGCACAATATGCAAAAACGATTTGAATTGCAATGTTGTCTCTTCTACCAGTTTCAATAGCAAGGTTATGATTACTACAGCGGAATTCGAAGGCTACGACGAAAGTAAAAGTTATCAACCACCTTAAGATATTCTTCAGGTATTAGAAGAGACTTGAAAAGTCTATACGTGCGCAGTTTATCAAAATCTTCCAAACTAGAGTGCCAATTCTGTCTATCAACCAGTCTTTTTGAGAAAACATACTTATCACATATGTCCATCATTTGTAACACCCGGGTTATTACCATACTCCCCAAAACCAGTTTCAAGAGAATCGATTTGATCTCTGTGACCCAATTCCTCCGACCCAGCTCATCAAGACGATACAACATGTTATACACCTGGTGTGGGTATCTATGTTATCAAGTTTTAATAGCCGAAGCCAATACTTAACGCAACGTACAGCTGTGTTCACATAAATTGGAATTTGCCCACATTCACCAATCGCAGTCACGTTTGGGGCACTTGGACTAAGCCCCAGAAATGTCTTACAAAATTTTACTGTATACA
The DNA here is from genome assembly GCA_023653785.1 of Ophioderma brevispina. Classification (NCBI taxonomy): domain Eukaryota; kingdom Metazoa; phylum Echinodermata; class Ophiuroidea; order Amphilepidida; family Ophiodermatidae; genus Ophioderma; species Ophioderma brevispina. The sequence continues at coordinate 168,979 of JAMKCH010002994.1, forward strand.
TGAACTTTGAAATTCTGACAAACCCCAAATTTCGGCGCCATAACAAACGGTTGGGATAATAATACAATCGAATATTTTGAAAAATACTGTAAATGGTAGATTTCCAATTTTCTTAGTATATCTATTGATTTGAAAATTGACCTTATACACTGAGAGCAAAGTGTTTCAACTGCTTTTGACCATTTACAACGTGACGAAAAGACAATACCGAGATACTTATAATAATTAGCAGTGGTGCCTTGGTTACCCTTATAAACCCTCTCATTCCACTACTTCAGTGCACCACACCATTTTGAAGACTACAATATTTGTTTTATCAAGATTAATTGAGAGTCCCCACTCATCACAGAAATTTTTGAAGGATATTATTTTCCTTTGAAGACCACCGATTGAATCTCGCATAAACAAGTTGACTCAGTTTCTAAATTCACATCTTGGGGAATTCCCATTCACTTCTCCTTGCACAATCTATCTAGAACCTGGTCTAATCTCAATATAGCACAAGGAGATTTCCATAATAAACAAGTGACTTAAGGTTATTTTATTTTTTTAAATTAAAGGCTTTAGGATCATCCATATTCAATAGGGATAAGACTGCAGTACTTGACAAACAGTTAGCGGATGAGTTGGGAGACTGCACCACCACATGGAAAATTATCTATGAAATCTCGGGGAAAGGTAAGAGACAAGGCATCAAAGTCAAAAAAATAGATGGTACAGTCCCTAGCAGTGATGCAGAATTACAGGCTGAATGGAGAGAATATTTCAGCTCTCTGTTAAACAATGATAGCAACCCACAAACTACCACCATCCCATCTTCTGTGGGTGACCTAACCATCGCCACTGATCCACCTTCACGAGAGGAGACAGCAGACGCTATCAGGGCCATGAAAACAAATAATGCAGCAGATCTTGATTACGCAATAACTGCTGAGGCATTGCAGGCAGGAGAAGAAAAGATGGTAGATGTTATCCACAAATTTTGCATTGAGGTATATACAACATCATTACCACCGCACCGCAAATGTCATTGTATCCCTGCCAAGAAAGGAGATCTCTCCCTCGTGACGAACTACCTGGGGATTACTCTTATGTCAATAGCTGCTAAGCTACAAGGTTTACAATAAGATTCAGTTAAACAGAATTCGACCATTTGTTGATCCAATACTTAGGACCAACCAGGTATTTCCTCGACGGATTATGGAGGCATTCAAAGACCATCAACTTCCTCTTACTGTCACCTTCATCGACTTTAAGAAAGCCCTTGATTCCATCAATAGTACCGCCATGTTCTCCTTATTACGTCACTATGGCATTCCTGAAGTAGTGGTCAATACCATCAAAGCCCTGTACAGCAACTCACGCGCACGCGTCACGAAGTGCAGTGATGGTGAACGGAAATATTTTCAGAGCCTTTTGATTTAACCACAGGAGTCTTCAGGGATGTGTACTTGCGCCATTTGTGTTCATCATAGTTGTGGATTGTCTTTTAACGAAAACCACCGCTGGGATGGACTCTGTAATTGTAACACACCCACGCCGATCTAGGAGGTACCCAGCCAAACTACTTAACTATCTGAATTTTGCTGATAATATTGTCCTTCTAGAGTCTACACCACGGGCCCAAACTCAGTTGAGTAGGCCAGCTTCCGCAGCAAAAGACACTGGTCTTATAATCAGTGTACCCAAAACAGAGTACACTAAATTATTGTAAATCTCATCCTACACTCCAAGTCTACTGCAAGGAAACTGAAAGAAAACTGTTTGAAACCTAACATCATCTACAGCGCCGAAGTCAAAGTAGCCAACGAGGACTGAACCAAACTTGACATCGGACTGACGGAACCACCTCTCAAGACTAGATTCAACAACCACAAGACATCCTTCAGAAATGAAAAACACCAGAACAGCACAGAACTCTCCAAGTACGTGTGGCACCTCAAGAAGAACAACAAACCCTACGACATCACATGGTCAATCGTGAAATACAACCACCATACCTCTCCGCCGTCCGCAATTGTCATCGTCCATCTCATGCCGCCCTTTACGAGCAGCTTTTCTCTACGACGTCCGCAACACCACTACATATTCTGATTGTCATCGCTTAATACAAAAGGTCCCGGACGGTGTCGATTATGTTCATTGTTTCATTGGCACTGGGAGATCTTTTGGTTTGTGGTTTTGTTTCGTCACTTTCCTTCTACAGATTCGTTAATTTTAATGGTATCTGGGAAAGCCGTTGTGCATTCTCTGGAAATTGGTTGATCTTCTAACAATTGTTGGAACCATCTGGAGTATGTGTGTGTTGACTTTTGATAGGATGCTCGTACTTAAGAAACCACTGTGGTACTATATAAGTTAACCGTACGTTGCCTTGATTTATTTCCGTCATTAAAGTAGTTTCATGGAATTGCACCCACTTGTCCCTGACGTGACTTCTAAGCTAATATAATAAATTTGCACTATTTAATAATCTCGCATTATCGCTGCTTAATCATTTAAGTGCAAAATGCCGGCCTCTTCAGGTGTGAATAACCAAATGACAACTTTATAAAGCATATGAAATTTTTTTATCAACACCGATCTAAAATAAAAGTCACCTAAAAAACACACTCATATTGAGCGTGTAATGATAATAATCTTTGGACTGTGCAAATCTAATTGAATAGGGATAAAAATCAAAACAAATCGAAAATTAGTGATTTTTTGACGTGCTTACAAGTTAAACATCGCTGGTCTGTATAGTACTCGGTAGGTTTCACACACTATAGCGCACATAACTTTGTCAACGCCCCAAAGAGGTTACTTGGCTGTAAATTTCACCTTAGCGGTTTATTCCGTGTTGACGTTATGGCGCGTAAAATACGACTATGTGAATTTCAATTTGTTTGCCAAACAAATCAATCTAAATTGAGGTACCGCTCTAGTAGCAGTTCTGATCATTTTCCGTGTCTTAAAGCCAGCTGTGTATGCGTGTGTCGGATCTTCATTTAATCACCAGTAAAAATTGAGCAATTCTTTTTCAAAATGAATGAATCAACAGATAATAGTGCAGACTTCACGAGTGCAGACTCAGCGCAAGAATTCAACCCGAATCTACCGGCTATTATAATGACTCTACCTGTCATCGCTGGAACTGTAGGAAATCTCACTGTTCTGATTGTCATCGCTAAATACAAAAGGCTCCGTACAGTGCCAAACATGTTCATTGTTTCATTGACACTTGGAGATCTTTTGGTTTGTGGTTTTGTTTTCCCTCTTGCCCTCTACAGATTCGTTAACAACAAAAAATGGTATCTGGGAAAGACTTTGTGTGTGCTCTGGAAATTGGTTGATCTTGCAGCAATCGTTGGAACCATCTGGAGTATGTGTGTGGTGACTTTTGATAGGATGTTCACACTCAAGAAACCATTACGGTACTCAGTTAACCGTACGTTGTGGAAAGCCTACGTTGTCGTCATTGGCACTTGGACGTCCACACTTCTAATCGTCAGTCCTTCTGTAGCGGTATACCTTGTTTTTGATGATGCAAAAAAAATATGTCGCACGCGCTTTTCAAACGAATTCCGCATATTTACAGGTTGTGTAGCTTTTTACATACCATACTTGATAATTTTGATTTTAAATTTGCTTATCTTTCGAATAGCGCGCAAGAGAAGTCATATGAACCGTGTGGTCCCAATTACACATTCTAACCCAACCCGTCGTTGTGTTTCACAACCCCAGTCTAACCGGATGGCCGCTTTTGAAGTTGAGGAGTGTGCAACAGTACCTAGCGTTAGCGGGAATGTTGAAAGACTCCCAAATCGCAATCTTTACGAGGCTACTGTCTACGCGCGAAAACGAAAATCTGCGATCGTTATTGGAACTATTTGTGTGGCATCCGCCATTTGCTGGCTTCCGTTCAGCACGTACTTGTTGTATGCTGCTTTCAAACCAAACTTGAACTTGAACTTACCCCAGGGAATTCCAAATTTTGTTCCCCCAATGTTGCGCTGGCTTGGCTATTTAAATTCCACTATTAATCCATTTTTATATGGTTTTCTTAAACGCGATATTTGGATTTGTGTGAAAAAGCTTCTTTGCAACTTGAGAAGATGCCAGTAAAAAATAAATTAATGAAATTTTATTTTTAGCATGTTGCAGGCTTAAAATAGCTTTAAAGAAATTGATTGGTTTCTAGCTTTGTAACTGTAGAGTAATTTTCGTATCGTATTTCCATATTCATGAATCGTATGCAAAAATCTGAAGGGCCTAAACATCAATAGCGGTTAACTTATGGATATCATTTTTACAAGTTCATTTGTTAAGAATTCAGAAATACGTTTTCAGTTCTTGTCACTTTGGTTTTGAATACTTTTGAATAAAAGAACCATTCAATACTTTTGAGATCAAGTTTTCTAGGGACTTCCGCAAGTATCAGTAATAGGTCCTCTGAAATTCATGATGTATTCTCTATATCTCAGAGTTAATAGTTATTGTGCGAAATAAAAATTTCCATGAACATGCTTAAAAATACCTATAGTATCAAAAATGGTTTTATTTAGTCATTTATTAGTATTAAGGAAAATTCTACATAAAACAGTAACAGTGAAACCGTAGCTTTTATAAAACAAATTGGGCATAAAATTCATGGGTTTTCCCATTTATGGGATCTTGAATTGCTTCGTTGATCTCATCATAGGTGAAATGTTGGGACATGGGGCTTGACAGTGGATAGGTTTATAGAAGCTCTTTAATCAACACGGGCATGGGCTTTCGCCTGTGGAGTGTGGTCTTGCCACTTTCCATTGTTGACAAGTAGGCCTACTGAAGCGATGGAATTTGCAGACACAGGGCACTGCTTAGCTGGACAGCTACGCCCGGTGAGCGTGTTGATGGTGTACCAGGTCTTACGGCTTGAGTGGGTAAAGTTGATATTGGACATCTCCTCCTCCCAACTGTTACGTCTCTTTTGGCCAAGAAGATGCAGTAGCTGGATTTTTTTTCTATTCTCTCTATATCGCAGTGTGCAGCACGGTGCAATTTGTACAACTCATCGCAATCCGTGTCCCAACAGGGGGTGTAGGGATTCCTTCCGCCTCTTGGAATGGAATGTTTAGCTGCTCGGTGTAGCATAGAGCAGAAATCAGAATATGCATCGTTGATGTTAGATGAAGCCGGGTCTGACAGCTTGGATGACAGTTCACTTGTGAGTGGTTTGAACTTGGGACTTTCCTGATATTCCATCTCTTTCTGTAAAGGTTGGAGATCGTGACCTTGATGTCACTGGTGACCAAGATAGGGAATGACCTGATCTAGGGAATCTAAGGAGGACCGTGCTGGAGCAGCGGGATCGGATGTCGCTGGTAACTGTTAACAGGTAGGGACAGGTCCATGTCCCATTGCTGCTTGAGTAGAAAGTATAAAGGTGGATCCTTACTATCAAACAGCAGTTGGTGGTCTTAAACTTCAATCCATTCAAGAGCCGCTTTGCCATTCTTGTCAATGTTGGCGTATCACTCCCTGTATTTTTACAGTTGAAATCTCAGCAGACGAAGGAGCTCCGCTGAACTGCTGGAAGGGAGTTGAAGTCTGCCTCAGCTGGTGGTGGCTTATATATGTTGGTGAAGTGAGTTTCCATTGCTTCAAATATTATCCACTGGATCGGCGAATTCACTGAAGAGTTCAGGGTTGAACTCAGCTTGTATGCTTTGCTTCACATAGGAAGCAATCCCATGTTTGTTGTGTTGCTTCTCTTCAGATTCGCAGTGAGTTTCAGCAAGAGAGGTTTCGCAAGGTCACGGATACGAATACGGTTACGGATATGATAGCCGTAGCCGTTCGCGTGGCTGCGCAAATAAATTTTAGTTTCGCACGTGTGCGTCATGATTACTCGCTGCAGGGCGGGCGGTGTCATTCAACGTGATATGTGCAGGGCTGGATAAGTGCGAAATGTTGCCCATTATTTCGAAACTTGATTCTGAGTGATTTTTCCACTGAACAAGATGGTACTAAACGCCGATAATTAAAAAAATGTGCCCAAAGTGTTTTCCGGGGGTTCCACTCCTAAAAGGGGTGTTTTACTAAAACGGTTAGGAATGTCATATTCATGTGATTTAGGTGTCTAATTATAAATCTTCGGGAATGAGAAATTAAAATAAACTATTTTTGAAACATATAAGATATGCTTAAAATGCTTTTCCGGGGGTGCCACTCCGGAGAGGGAGTATTTTAATGAAAGGTTTGTGAATATGCAATTAACATATTGGTCAAATCACACACTTGCTTACATCAGAAATTCAACTGAACTATTTTTAGTCCCCCAAATGCTGTTCCGGGGGTGTCACTCTCAAAAGGGGTTATTTTTACTAAGAGGGTTATGGATATCATAATTATGTGATTTAGGTGTCTAATTATAAATCTTCGGGAATGAGAAATTAAAATAAACTATTTTTGAAACATATAAGATATGCTTAAAATGCTTTTCCGGGGGTGCCACTCCGGGAAGGAGTATTTTAATGAAAGGGTTAGGAATATCCAATTAATATAATGTTATGATCAAATTATACATTTTTATACATCAGTAATTAAACTGAACTATTTTAAGTCCCCAAAAAAGTCCAAAATGCTGTTCCGGGGGTACCCAAAGTGCTTTTCCGGGGGGGGGGGGGGTGATTTTACTAAAAAGAGTTAGGAATGTCATATTTACCTGATTTAAGTGTCTAAATATACATGTTTGGCCATGAGAAATTCAAATAACCATTTCTTTCACCCCGGAAAAGCATTTTGAGCATATTTTTAAAATAGTTTAAATGAACTTCTCATAGTCGGAAATGTATAATTAGACACCTATATCATGTAAATATGACAATCCTAACCCTTTAAGTAAAACAACCCCCCCCCTTATTTTTTTAGCACCCCCGGAACAGCACTTTGGGCATTTTGGGGGACGTTAAAAAATAGTTCGGTTGAATTTCATATGTAAGAAATTGTGTAATTGGACCATAAAATTATGTTAATTGGACATCCCAATCCTTTCATTAAAATGCCCTGTCCCCGGAGTGGCACCCCCGGAAGAGCATTTTAAGCATATTTTTGGAATTTTATTTAAAACATAGTTAGTGGAATTTCTTATTCCGGAAAATGTATAGTTAGACACCTAAATCACATAAATATGGCATTCCTAACCCTAACCCTTTTAGTAAAACACTCCTTTTGGAGTGGAACCCCCGGGAAAAGGACTTTAGACGCATTTTTTGAATTATCGGCGTTCACCATCGTGTTCAACGGAAAAAATCACTCTAGAATCAACTTTCAAAATAGAGTGGGCAACATTTCCCACTTGAGCGTGGTTCAGAATGATAACCGTTTTTCACTTACGTGTATCTTAGCCAGTATCCGTCACTTTTTTTTATCGTGTTGCGGATACACGTCACCTGGAACGCAAAAAGTGATGACGTATCCGTGCTCATATCCGTATCCGTGACCTTGCGAAACCTCTCTAGTGTAAACTAAACGAGGATATTTATTGTTAGCTGTTAAACTGGTTTTAGGAATCAATCAATAAATACTCCCCATTATAGGGGACGTGTATACAAAACGACCTATCACCAAACGTCAATTTCCCGGCTATAAAGCGACTGGTTATTCAAAATTTGTTTTGGAAGGATTAGGACCATACCTCTTCCACAAAAATGAAAAAGTCATAATTATGATGAAGGCTGATTTTTTGAGATACAGAGCATCGAAAGTTTTGCACAGGTTTCAAAACCGTCCACGCACTAGTTGACGGTTACTAGAAATTAAAATTGCAGTTTCCCAAACCTCAGAAATTTACACAAAAAAGGCAAGACAAAATTTTTACCACCCCACAATGGTGGTTACTAGTTCCACACATTATGAGTAATTCAAATTCAGTAAAGACACAAAACGTATCAACATTTTGGACTATTCATTTAGGGCAAAGTGTCATACTTGGGACGCGAACACTGTCTCGGCACTGACGTCATCAGCTACACCTCGGCGCAATGTTCCCGGAAAACACCGTAGGTGGCGTAGCACACGACTAAGGCCACAGATTAGATACAAGGCTTTGGCGGAAACTCTCTCAATAGTTTGTAGTGAAATACCAGGTAATTGACCTACTAAAACGCCCCCAGCTATATATGATGCTAGCCAACATTTACATGTATCGCCATGGAACGCCTTGAGAATGGTTTCAACCGGGTTGGAAACGCTGAAAAAACATACGAAACAGATTACATCTGAGCCAAAAAGTAATTTTAGTGCTTTATCTTAAATGACCCGTGAAGGTCACGAGGGCCCCATTAGGGGGGAGGACAAAATCGGGGGGAGGACCCAAAACCATTATATTAGAGCATCACATGTAGAGGATCAAAATGATTTATCGCGCGTTGTTTTTCGCACGAAAAGCCGTCTTCTGAACAGTCGGATGCTAGGGAGGAGAACGTCAGCCCAAAACAATCTTTTCTCTTCAAATTGATACAAATTTGACCGATTTGTAGTAATTGTTTAGATTTTACATCGAAACATTATTCGCTAGCAAAAGTTTAAAAAAAATTTAGTAGTTACGGGTTACAACTATTATATTTTCAACACTAACAAACAACAATCCCGCGGGGTGCAGTGGGAATAAAGCGCTGCCCCGAGACCCGGCCATCCTGGTTCAACCCCACACGGGGCGTCGTATTATGTTCCTTCCTATTTCATCTTCCTATAATTAATAATTTAGGCACTAATGTATTCAAAAATACAATTAGATTTATTTAATTTTTTTTCTCGAAAAAATACGTTTGTTATAGGCCAGATCGGACCGTATCAAATAAATACCCTCGATACAGACGACAAGTATGTGAATTATCGTAACAAAGGGTGGGGGAAAGCTGGCATACACTAAGCAATATTATCATGATGAGTATGATGAAAAAACATCAAAATCGGGAGGTGAGAGGAGGCATTCACCGTATGGGTAATGCATCCTCTCACCACCAGAAATCCTTCTCAACAACAATCATTCTCCAAGCACAGGAGCATAACACAAAATTATGTGCAACATGTACCAGTACATTGAAATCCCTTCAGCAGCCTTCAACAAACCACCCAAGGGCCTTTGGAAGTTTTGGAATTTCATTATGTGAGATATCCATGCAATTAGGATTGGCACATGTCCATCATGCTTCCCCCCCCCCCATGCGCACCCGGGGGGTGCGCCCCAACATCTATAAATGGACAGCTAGCCCCCTTCATATGGCCAGACGCAACACACATGGCATATAGGCCTATCTCTAGTTCCGAAAAACTCTGGGTTATTTAGTGGTGTGATTCCTTGAGTGCCAAATCGGAGACCTTTCTTTAACAAACGTAAATACAGTGTACTGTGAATGTACATTGAATTGCCGCCTTCAAGTAGCAGAAAGTGGTAAGAATGTGACCCGTTACATCAAAAGGTACATCATGTAAACACGAATACAGTACCTCTTGTTTTCAAAATAGATCTCCACGGACACCAAGGGCCCTAACAAATGGAGCACTGTGCTCCATTGTGACTGGTCTTTGTTAGCTTTTGTTACCATTCATCTACTGTAGTGTCATAGCTATCTGGAATGTGTTAACCAGGCCAGCCCGCAAGCTGCTTTCCACATGCTTTCCACAAAAACATAAGGCTGGTATTCTGAAAGGGAGCCGAACTTTAGGACCAGGGTTAAACCAGGGTTAACCTAACATGATGAATGGACCTTTTCCTTCCAACATACGCTTAAAAATGTGCTGTGTGTAACAGGCGTGAGAACATCCGATGAGGAATTTGTTCTCAACCTGCTTACATTTAACTTTCACAGTATTGTGAAGGAAAAAAGCACGAATGTAGGACTATCCTTGGTTTAAACCCGGTCTAAAGTTAGACCCCGTTTCAGCATCCAGCCTAAATATTACGTGTAGGTGAGGCAAGTATATGCCACATTAAAAAAGAAGAAAACAAAATTAAACAGTTAATCTCTGTGATAACAAAATAGTATGGTTGGCCACTAAAGGCCCCGCCGACTCAGCTTTCCCGAGGAGGGCGCCCTCAATTCCAACCCAAATTGTGTTTTTGCATATTACATAATGCTTGTCCATAGAATAATCACTGTGTGAAATAACCTAAGATTCAATCGAGTCCTTCATATAAAAAATCACGATTGTGTTTAAAAACTTCCGGATCCGGAAATTTGGTTTATCACGGTATTTCTATGCACTGTTATAATGTACATAAATGTGTACTGCGTGAAAACGAAACCCCGATTCATTCTCTAACTTTGGAATTGCGCATTTTGGGTTACTATCATTATAGTTTTAGTTAACATTTTTAATTATACACTAAAAATATATATTTCGAAATCTCTGAGTCAGACCTTTTAAGAATTATTAGTGCTTATGTGTGGCCGCATTGGAGTAAATGCCCGCATCAGAACCCCCCGCAGCCCTCCGCCCGCCCCCCCCCCCCTCGACAAATGAAACTGCTAGTTGTACAGAGGTCCATAAAGAATGCGGTCATATTTTTTAACTGAAGTCTGATAGCAGGAGGAATGGAAGAATGGAAACCGATAGTTAGGAAATTAAAAACTTTGTTAAAATAAGAAAAAAAAAACATGTGGAGAACTGCCCCACCAGATTGTAATCAACGTGGTTTATGGAGATCGAGCGAGAAGTGCCCCTTGAAAGCGTCTCGGAAGAAATCTCATGAACTGCCACTGGTCATGCGAGCGGCATCTACAAACGGACTATCTAAGGTCTATGGGCTTAGGACCAGGACTACGGGCGGATGTTTGGGTTAACCGGTTTGTGGGATCCCAAAACTTACCAATTCCCTCAAATATAAAATTTGATAAACGATCATCAACAGGATTGAGACAACTGTGATTAGCAAACAATTTGGCCCACACCACTGGTGCCAGACAACTCTGAGGTGTTATTTTCATGAGACTCAGGGCTAGACATGGCATTTTTGGAATGTCATCGTTCAACTATTAAGCCAAGAAATAATCCAATGAAATGACCTAAGGCTGCCAAAAACTAATAAGGGCTGTTATTCTGGAAGGGAGCCTAACTTTAGACCCGTGTTTCACCAGGGTTAATCCTACATGGTGGACCTTTTTCCTTCCCACATACCTAAAATGTGCTTGTAACGGGTGAGAAAATCCATGGGAAATTTTCTCACCTGTTACATTTAACTTTCACAGTATTTGAAAGGAAAAAAGTCCCGAATGTCGGACTAACTCCGGTTTAAACCCGGGTCTAAGTTACATCCCCTTTCGAATACCAAGCTAAATATTAAGTGTAGGTGAGCAATATATTTGCCCATAAAAAGAACAAATTAAACCTTTTAATCTCTGTGATAACCAAATAGTTATGGTTGGCCTTAAAGGCCGACTCTGAGATTTCCCGAGAGCACCACCCTCAATTTCCACCACAAATTGTGTTTGTTTGGCATAATACATATGCTTGTCCAGATAATAATCACTGTGTGACATAACTAAGCTCAATCGAAGTCCTTCAATATAAAATACGATTGTGTGTTACAAATTCCGGATCCGGAAAAATTTTTGTTAAACACGGAATCCTATGGGTGCACTGTTAAACTGTACATAATGTGAACTGCGTGTAAACGGAAAACCGATTCATCTCTACCTTTGGAATTGCTCATTTTGGTTGAGTAATCTTATAGTTTTTAGTTACTATTATTTAATTACTAACTAAAAAATAAATATATTTCGAAATCTCTGAGTCGACTTTTTAAGAATTATGCTTATGTCGTGGCCGCATTGGCGTAAATGCCCTCCTCAGAACCCCCCGCCAGCCCTCGCCGCCCCCCCCCCCCTCCAAATGAACTGCTCGTTTGTACAGAAGTCCATAAAAATGCTCATATTTTTACCTGAAGTCCAATGATAGCTGGAGACTGGAATGGTAACCGTAGTTAGGAAATACATGTTGTTAAAAATAAGAAAAAAAAACATGTGGAGATAACGGCCACCATGTTGTAATCAACGTGGTTTATTAAGGTCGAGCGAGATGCCCCCGTGAAATCGTCTCAGGAGAAATTCCTGAACTGACACTGTCAGTCGAGGTGCATCATACAAACGACTCTCTGAGGTCTCTGTGCTTAGGACCAGACTCCTGGCGGGGTTTAACCGGTTTTTGTGTCCCAACCTTCCCCACTTCCTTCCCTCAAATACTAAATTGAATTAAACGATCATCAAAGATTGAGCCAACTGCTGAGTAGCAAACAACTTGGCACACCCCCTGGTGCCAATCCACAGTGTTATTTTCATGAGACTCCAGGCCTAGACATGTGCATTTTTGAATGTTTTTCATAGTTTCACTTATAAGCCCGAAATAATCCAATGAAATACCTAAGGCGGCCAAACCTAAAGCCCGTATATGAATTGCAGTTGTTTTCCCCCAAATCAGTACTCGATTTTCTTGGTATTTTGTGGGCCGTGATTGACTCAGCGAACTATAACCAAAATGGCTAAGCATCGGTCAACAGAGTTCACCGCTTTCCAAACATTGCTTAAATGAACTCTGTATCAAACAACGATGCACGACATTGGAAAAAAAACCACTCGCGCGTGCGCAATTACTTTGACTCCAAAACGACAATAGTGGTCTTGCATGTCAATGGGTATCAACTATATTTTGCCTTTTCTGAATTCCTTGAACATGCTAACTGTTCGCACGAGAGATTTTTGCAGAAGGGAAGTCGCAAGTTAAAGATCGCAATAATTACGACATTTTCTGCCTTGAAACCTAACCAAAACCTCGATCATTTTGACATTAAAGTCCTTATATACCATTATGAAATACACGCTGTGCTAGCGAGTTTCCATTACCTGACCCCTCTGACACACATTTTTTTTCCTGACACACTTTGAATTCGGAACCTTAATAGAATAAAAGCGCGTTTTTATTCATTCTTGTTTCCGAATTCATAAGTATGTCAGAACAAGTGTGTCCGATGGGTCATGTATAACAGAACTCCCGTGCTAGCCCCCCCTTGATTTTCTGTGTTTTTACAAGTTTGAGTGTTTAGGTGCTGGATGGAATTTGAAGTGTAACTTGGGAGTAATTTTTACACCCACCGCGATAAATTTTGCAAAGTTGCTGCTTGCGAATCTAGATTTTTTACGTGTACAATATGGAACATAACAACTTAAAGTGTAAACGGGGGGGGGCAAGATTGACCCAATATCTGGTTTTTACAATCCTACCCTCATGACAACATCAAGACACAATTTCATCAAATATATATACCCAGATATCCTCAACCCTAAAGGAAATAACAGACTAACAAACCAAACTACCTCCCTTTCGCATTTTCCACAGAATACACTTCTCACCTAAAATCAAATCGTGAGCTTGAACTCATATTAGAAAAGCCCACTAAACTACCTCTCTAAAGGTGTAACGAGAGACTTCACACATCAGATTTAAACGCCCTGGATATTTTGCACTAGTAAGCGTGCCTCAAAAAGTTATCAACTACCCCTTCGGAAAGATTAAGTGTAGAATATTAATTTAGTTCTTTGGGTACAAACATTGTAGAAATTTCTCATTTCGTATTATTAATTCAGTCTATATTTCATATCGAATTATCATAATCAAACTTTGATTTTACTTTTAAGACATTTTATAGCTTAAAGATGCTGACTCAGATAGTTTTTAAAATATATTTTTCGGGTTTTTAAATTGAAATAGTCAACTAAACTAAAGATAGTCAACCTAGAAGGCCCAATTACAAAAGTTTGAGATGTATCGGATTTTTTTACGTTTCCTTCCATGCAAAGCATGTTTATGTGAGTTTAACAGTACCATAGGATAACGTTTATAACTAAATCCGGAAATTTATAACAGTTGTGGTTTTATAATTGACCGGACTTTCGATTTGAGCCTTAGTTTTTACCAGTGTTTAGTATATGGAATAGCATTATGTCTTCTGCAAAAACAAACGAATTTGTTTTAAAACTGAGGGCTCCCTCCTCGGAAAATATCTGATTCGCCTTTAAAGGCTGATCAGAATTTTCGAAATATGATATTTTTTTTGTAAAAAGAAATTAAAAATATACCACTATAAATTCAAAGTAGTAACCAAAATGAATAATTCCACATAGTTACGGATGAATTGGTGTTTATCGCAGTTTCAATTCCTATTACATCGTCATAGCAATGGTATACCTTGCCATAGGATTCCGTGTATAACAAATTTCCGGATCCGGAATTTTCTAACAAAGTTGTGATTTTCTATATGAAGGCTTCAATTTGAGCTTAGTTTTTCACACAACAAAATGATTATTATAGGACAAGCATATGTATATGCAAAAAACACGTATTTGTTGAAAATTGAGGCGCCCTCATTTGAAACTCTGAGCCAGCCTTCAATACAAGTAAAACCTTAATCTTATTTATCATAAAATTAATAATCTAAATGGCCTTTACGCTATTGTTGCATCTTTAACAACCTCCTTGATAACATTCAGAAGGTAATATGCAAGAGAACCAATCAGAATAAACTATAAACTACAGCTAACTACCACCTGATCCGAATGATATATCAACATGCGATCTTCTGATAACCCCGATTATTATCCTTTTTACTGACACATGGCTCACATTGTATAGGTATTATCCTCCGTCTGATGAACCAAGAATAAAGGGTGAACTCTGAATATTCACCAGGTGATAGGTAGATAATCAATTTATCAATTTATCTTATCCTAGCTCACGTACACAGGGAAGGGGTCACCGCTAGAAATGTTCACTCTTATCACCAGTTCCCCCCTAGAAAGGTCCACCGCATAAACAAGTCCACTTTTTCAAAGTCTCACACCACCAATAAATCTGCGTACGGCTGTGCTAGCTATAGGGAGTTTTCCGTAACCTGCCCCATCTGACAACACTTTTTTTTCTGACACCTTATGAATTCGGAAACCCTTATAACGGAATAAAACTATAAACCCATCCGACATGATATATCAACATGCGATCATTATGAATTAACCTTTATTATTAACCATTTTTCTGACACATGCTATTGGTTAGGGCATTCCTCCGTCTTATGAACCAAGAATAAAGGGTTGAAACCTATTATTCACCAGATGAATAGGTAGATAATCAATTTATATTTCCTAGCTCCCGTACACAGGGAAGGGGTCACCGCTATAAAGTCCCCCTTCATAAACAGGTCCCTTTTCAAAGTCCCTCACCCACCAATAAATCCTCGTACGGCTGTGCTAGCTTAGATTTTTCCGTAACTGCGCCATCTGACACCACTTTCCTGACCACACTAGAATCGGCCCCCTCACGCGAATAAAGCACATGTTTATCGTGAAGGTTCCGAATCATAAGTGTGTCCGAAAAAGTGTGTCAGATGGGGCAGGTTACGGACAACTCCATTAGGCTTATAGACCCCATGATAGGCAGCCATGCTGTTAGGCAAGACGTCTCATTACCTGCCTCCCAATACTCTACCTGTTATGAATTCCAGCGCTGCTCCAGTGGCCCAGGTCTCATTATACTATTGGATTTCAGTAGGTCAAGGGAGATCTTATGTTAATCACCCCAAGTGTGACGTTCGTATTGCATAGTCTATAAGTTCTATACTCCCGCACACCGGAAAAACGACCCACTGTTAGTAAAACCAAAACGAGGGACAAAAGGACACCTAAGGCTGAGATCACACAAGAATGAAATATAATAATTAAAACCACACACAACGAGCACACAGGACGAGCCGATCTGGAAACTGGCCAAAACCTTAAGTAGTAACACATCTAAGAAAAACTGGTCACCCACAATTTTGTCATACAATGGACGCTGAACATCTCAATAACAAACGAAAAAATTTAAACAAACGGACAAAAACAAACCTAATTAGAAAAAACCACCATTCTGCATGTCTATTTAACCATCATGAAAGTGCAACAGTCATCATACAAGTAACGCATTAAATTCAGAAAAGACGACACTGGGATTAAAGCAATATTACGTAAGGTGGTGGCACTATAACAGGGCTATTGTGGACCACATCTTAGATCGTGAGTCAGAGACACTATCACTTTTAATTTCGTACCCAAACCATTATAGCACTATCCTGATTTTAGTTGTAGGATCTTGCTTCGGAATTTGAAAAAACATAATATGGACTTACGATGGGCAGAAAATTAATTACTTGACCTCAAAATCTATGCAAGCAACAAATCCACTTCATAGTATGTTCTGAAGCCGAATTATCGCTTATTTATGTTTAGACGGCCCGCTTGCATTGTAGTGAATAATGAATCAGACAAATTAAACTAAATAAACATTAATTCCATGGACCCTGAAAACATGACTATAAACACCAGAATGAGTTCTCTATGAGCTTCAAAGAGCCAGATATGTGCAAAAATAATTTGGAAGTGGTGGCCATGTTGTTTGAAAAAGGGTGCCAACATTACAAGATGGCCGCCCAAAATTGCCAACAATAATTGTGAGAGTTCGTGAGTGTGGTATCATTAAAAACATGAAGTACACAAGTACATACCATATAAGTGAAATTATGATACAACCCATACGAATTACATTCGCCCCATTAGGGTAAACCTGGTTTTTGTAATACAAGCACTCAAAGCGAAGGAAGGAGTCTTGAAACTTACCAAGTGAGAAATCGACGGGTTTTCCAATTGACATCAAGTATGATGTTAATAATACAAGTGAAAACAAGCATTCGCTCGACTAGCTGTGACTCTATCCTAGTGTTTGCAGCAATAATTTATCAGTAACGTAATTTTCCAAAAGTAATCAAAGGTAAAGAGTGCAAATCTTCATCAGTTCGTTAGGATTTTACGTTATCATATCCGAACGGAATTAAGTATTTTATTTACGCTGGTAACCTTGAACATTTATTCTTTCTGGCGGTTTTGTGTTTTCAAGAATTACCAAGAGATAGAGCTTGGTCGGACCAGCCCCGTACTAGAGGGTCACAGGCGTATGTACAGGATTTATATGTTGAGTGCACTAAAATAGGCAATGTGCTAATGTGCAGGGATCTGTTCCCGAAAGTGATCGTAAGACAGTCGTAGGCTCTATCGGTCGTAACTTTTAAGTTACGTTCACACTTACGAAGTTCCTGCGTTCCCGTCTTGAAACTGACCGACGAGTTTTTCCAGCTCGCATCACATTTATATTTCCACTTTTTTGAAAACTGATACTCGAAATGAATGAATTGTAAAATATGCCCAATAATTTGCGATTGATGTGCATGACAAATACATGACAAATGGCAAATAATCATGCACAATTGTCATTTTACGGAAAAATGACAAATTTCTAACACTCTTAAGTCATAGTCTCTCGAAGGTTGGTAAATAAAGTTTAGCAACTTTTAGCGGAGCGGCCGAGGCCTGACAAGTTGTTCTAGTTTTCGAGTTACCCCTCCCACCGTACAACAAAACACAAACCACCTTTATTGAAGGATTTACATATATTAAGATTAAGAAAACGTGGTTGTGGTTGCAAATATTTGGTGAGGATGATTCTATGCCGAAAAATGAAATTTGGGCTGCCAAGTTTGGCGAATAAGGATTATTTTTTTAAATTTTTTTAGGTAAAAATATTACAATCTAGTGTTATGGTATCCGGTTGTTAGATATAGGTTTTATACAGTGCAAGAAAGGGTTCAGGTAAGTTAATACTCGTTGTGGTGACGTGTGATAAAAAGGCTATTTTTAGGAAAAAAGGGGATTTTGGGGCGAAAATGCTAGACCGTTATATATTGTATTAAAACAGAATCTATAATTAAATGTCAGAGATTGATAAGTATTGCATGATGATTGAAATGGTTTTTGCTAGAAAGAAAATTGAATTAAATCTGATAGTATTAGTTTTTAGCTCAAAAACGTGATTTTTTTAACCAAAAAACACCCCTGCCACCAAATTTTTGGACCACAACATATTTTTTAAAATATTTATACTATTCTTCGAAATAGAGTGGTTGCGTTTTGTTTGTACCGAGGGGAGGGGTTGTCGAGACAATTGGCAGTCCAAAACGCTCCAACGTGGGTAAAATTGTTGCCCATCAGGGGTCGTTCCCGAAAACTCAGTCGTAAACTAAGTGCATACTATGTCAGGCCGAGTGGACCAATTTGTCCAAAAGCACTGTGTTACAGGGGCCGTAGGGCCAGGGGGGGATTCAAATTTTATTGTGTCGAAATACTTTCGGCACATGCCCATTCTGCCCATGTCTATTAACCAATCCTTGAAAAGTGATAACAGCATATAACAAGTAACCGCATAATTCAGAAAAGACACCGGGATACAGCAAATTACGTATAGTGGTGGCAATATAACCCCCCCCCAGGGCTATTGTGACCACCATCTTAGATCGTAGAGTCAGAGACATAATCACTGTATTTCTTACCCAACCCATTATAGACACTATCATGATTTTAGTTGATAGATCTGCTTCGGAAATTTGAAAAAACATATATGACTTAGATGTGCAAGAAAATTAATTCTTTGACTCATAAATCTATGAAAGAACAAAATCCTTATCTTCAGTCTGTTTCTGAAGCGAAATATAGCTTATTTTATGTTTAGACGGCCCCGCTTGCATTTGTAGTGAATGAAAGAAATCAGACCAATTAAACTAAATAAAAATTAATTTCCTTGACCTTTGAAAAACATTGACTATAAACACAGAAGTTATCTATGAGACTCAAAGAGCCGATATGTGCAAAAAATTAATTTGGATGTGCCATTTGAAAATAGGGCTGCCAACTACAAGATGGCCGCCAAAATGCTCAAACATAATGTGATAAGTTCTGATGTAATTTAAAAACATGAAGTACACAAGTCACATACCCTATACGTGCTAAATTATTGATACAACCCATACGAATTACATCGCCATTATGGTGTAGAACATGGGTGGTAAACAAGAACTCAAAAGCGACAGGAAGGCAGTCTTGAAACTTACCAAGTGAGAAATCCGACGGGTTTTCCATGACATCAAATATGATGTTAATACAAGTGAAAACAAGCATTCGTCGACTAGCTTTGACTCTATTCATATGTGTTATGCAGAAATTAATTCATATTGTAAAATTTCAAAATATCAAAGGTAGATGACATCTTCATCAGCTTCGTTAGGATTTTACGGTCATCATATCCAACGACTTACGATATTTATTTGCTGGTAAACCTTGAACATTATCTTTTTTCTGGCGGTGTGTTGTGTTTCAAGAATACAAAGAAAGAGCTTGGTACTTGACCAGCCCCGTAACTAGAGGGGCACAGGCGTCGTATGTACAGGATTTATATGTTGACGTGCACTTAAATTAGGCAATGTGCTAATGTGCAGGGATCTGTTCCCGAAAGTGATCGTTAGGACAGTCGTATCCTCTATCGGTTCGTAACTTTACCTAAGTTCACACTTACGAATTTACTGCGTTCCCGTCTTGAAACTGACCGACGAGTTTTTCCAGCTCGCATCACATTTTTATCATATTCAACTTTTTTTTTAAACGTAAATCACACATGAATGAATGATAAAATATGCCAATAATTTGCGATTTTAGTGCATGACAAATTACCTGACAAATGGCAATAATTCATTCAAATTTTTCATTTTTACGGAAATGACAACTTTAATACATAACAAACTCTAAATTCCATCATTCAACGTCTCAGAACGGTGTAAATTTTAAGCAACATTTTAAGCGGAGCGGTCGAGCCTTGAAAAGTGTTCTAGTTTTCCGGGAGTTACCACCCCTCCCCCACCGTACAAACAAACCAACCACCTTATTTGAGGATCATATATGAAGATTTTAAGAAACTAGACACCAGACTCGGTTTGTGGTGAACGAGTTAACCGCCCCCCGTACAGACAGTACCGACGGGACAGGATACTGTACAGATACGAGGGGGCGGGGCCGCGAAGTGAAAAAAAAAAAAAAAAAAAAACCGCAAAATCCTTTAAAAACTTTAAAAAACTTAATTTTTTATTTTTTTAAGGTAAAATATTACAATCTTATTTTATGGTATCCTTTTGTTATTGATTAGGTTTATACATTGCATAAAGGGTTCAGGTAATTCTCGTTGTTGTGACTTGTGATAAAAAGGATTTTTTTAGAAAAAAGGGGTATTTTGGGGAAAATTCTAGAACCGTTATATATTGTATAAAACAGAATCTATAATTTAAATGTCCGAGATTGATAGTATTGCATGATTATTAAAATTTGTTTTGCTAAGAATTAATTAATCTTGATATTCTAAGTTTTTAGCTCAAAAAACGTGATGTTTTTTACCCACAACACACCCCTGCCACCAATTTTTTGTACCAACAACCATCATTTTTTTTAAATATTTCTTACTATCTTTCGAATAGCAGTGGGTTGCGTTTTGGGGGGTTGTACCGAGGCGAGGGGTTGTCGACAATTGCAGTCCAAACGCTCCACTATTTGGTAAAATTTTTGCCCCTCAGGGTCCGTTCCCGAAACCCAATCATAAATCTACGTGCATACTATGGCTGCCGATGTCCCAATTTGCCAAAGCACTGTGTACAGGGCCGTAATGCCAGGAGGGGGGTTGCGGAGGTGCGACGCACCCCCCCCCCCCCGAAATGACAAAGGTCCGCTTTATGTGGTTGAGGTCCGTTGTTGTCACTGAAAAGTTTGTCCTTAAGGTTGTGTTGCATGGTATATTATGACCCCGCCCCCCCCCCCCCCCGCCCTCAGAATTTTTGAAGACGACTGTGAAAAATTTGGGTCAACCGGCGAGCGCACCGAGCCGAAATTTTTTTTTGGTACGCAAAGGTCCGCTTTCTGGCAAATCCCGCCCCCCCCCCCCCCCCCCCTCATAATTCCTGGCTACGGGCCTGACTGTGTAACTGGTATGAAAAGGTCTGTTATTAGGACATACGCATGAGTTTAGTATACACTTAGGGTTACTCACGAGTTTGGGGAACGGGCCCTGTTAGGGGGAATCAGTCAATATTTTAGGATATTTTTGGCAATTTTTGTCCTCTGTCGGGTAAAATGTGCCCAATCATGCTGCTATTCTTAACCAACAAATGGGTAAAAAATGATCCGACGTTGGAGCTGTCCACCTGTTAAAACATGTTGTTAAACATGTTACCAACCGTTCTGAAGTGTTTAATTTGTACACGGCTCATGTTGTAATGCACAAGAAATGACAAGTTAACAACAATTTTGTAATTCATTAATTTGTCCTCATTTTAAAAAGTGAATATTTTAAAAGTCATCACCATATCTGTGATGCGTGATTATTAAAAACTAATATTTAAATGCAAAGAAAATATTATAAAAATATTGTTAGCTTTATTATTCATGTTGACCAAAATATGTGCTTGATTTATTTAATTTGGTCAAATAAAACTCTTTTCTTGATTAATTATCTTTTCATAACCGGCCACTTTAACGTGAAAAGTCTATCTTTCCACTTTATCTTAAGGGCTTAACTTTATCTATCTCATGCCTTATGGACTTAGAGGCTTTCCATCGCTCTATCTGTAACTACTTTAATATATTTCAATTGTGCATGTGCTGAATTGTTGATAACGTATATAATATATAATTGAGTGTTAATGGACTCTGAAACTAAGTGCATTGAATTTAAATGTATTGTTGCTTAAATTTATTACACTGTAATTTCAGATAAACAAGCTTCAAGTGTCAAGGGCATTTCACGGCTTTTACGGATAAGCAACAAAACATATTTGAGCTAGTAGGCAATTTTTAGATGCCACGCAAAAGGCGTTATAACCACAAAGAAAATTGAAAGCAGATTTGAAAGTTAGATTCCATATTTCTATCACAAAGTGCACGATTTTTTTCACCATTGGTTGCCGCACTGTGAGTCCTGAGGACTATATCTCCTTCCGCACCTGTATTTCTTCATCTCTTCACGCATAAGCCTATACACGACTACAATCATAAGGTCCGTATGTTCAAAAAAGATTTTAATGTCAACCTGGTCTAAGTCAAAATTAGTTTGTCCAAACAGTGATAGTTATTCAGTTTTCTTTATAAAGTAACTAGCAAATTTCAAACACTAAATGCAAATATTCAAAAGAAACATACATGCAAAAACTTCATCTCAATACAAAGGAAAATGCCTTTTCTGCTGGACAGAATTACACTTAGACCAGGTCTAACTTTTTAACCTTTAAAAAGGAGATAAGGTCTGGCAGGTACCATATGTCCGGGCTCCATAGACGACAACGGAATAAAACAAAGCCTGAAACTACTGTTGCGTGAAGAGTCAAATTAATCGAGTGCCAAATTCTTCACCGTTGTAGGTGGACTATGAGTCCGGAGGACTATATCTCCTGCCACACCTGTCCTTTTTTGTGTATACGGACCTAATAGTCCGAGAAATATGATCCAATTTATGGCCTGGCCGTAAAGTTGAGTATGGACACAATTTTTTTGCTGAAAATGATTAATTAGGGTGTGTAGAATAAGAATCTGCCGGGTGCCACCTGGGCATCCCATCCTTGAGCATTTTGAGAAATCCAAGATGGCGTCGCCATAAATGATAATTATCTATTCAACCCTATATTATCAAACTATGGAGTTACTAGATATACTATAGGACCTAGTCAACAAGTGCAAGGCACTTGTAACATTGAGTCATACTCCAAATTCAAAATGGAAGCCACATCTAATAATTTTAAAATATGCCCTATAACAGCAAATACCTGCGATAAAAAATAAACATGAAGTACTTAGATTATAATGTTAGACACGATAAATGTATTCTTATACTTTTAAAGTTGTAACATGACGTCAATCAATATGGCAGGCAAAAAGTGGATATCTTCAAAAATACTTAACACAAATTTCTAAATATTACCTTCAAGTATAAATTATTGTGTCAATGAAACAATTAGGAATGTACCTATGATCATAACCAAATGATACCAGGTAATCCCGATAAATAAAAATGTGTCAATTATAAATTGACTGCAATATATGTGAAAAAATGTAATTCCTATGGTATTTTGACAACTTTGCACCATATTAGTTTTATTTCGATTTTTGCGCATTTAAAACAAACTGAAATGTATGTTGTACATTGGTTAGGATCAAAGGTACATTTCTAATGTCATTGACCGTGTTGACACATTGATTTCGACTTGAAGGCTGTAATACTTATAATTTGTGTCAAGTATTTTTTGAAGATGTTCACGTTTTTGGCTGCCATATTGATTGACGTCATGTTACAATTTTAAAAGTATCAGAAATACATTTATTGTTTCTAACAACATAACCTAAGTACTTCGCGTCTATTTTTATCGCACGTATATGCTGTTAGAGGGCATATTTTAAAATTATTGGATTTGGCTACCATTTTTGAATTGAAAGTAGGACTTAATGTTACAAGTGCCATACACTTGTTCATTGGATCCTATAGTATATCTAGTAACTCCATAGTTTGATAATATAGGGTTGAATAGATAAAATCATTTATGGCGACGCCATCTTGGATTTCTCAAAACGCTCAAGGGTGCCCAGGTGGCATCCGGCAGATTCTTATTCTACACATCATAATCTATCATTTTCAGAAAAAAAAGTCCATACTCAACTGTACGGGCACATGAACGTTCTCCCTGACTACATCCTGTCTAAAAAAATGGTACAATCAAAAACAGATTTTTTTCAATATTATATCTAACATAAGTAAGTCGTTTTGTCGTTTCTTTTGTCAAGTTGCAATCTTTTGTGAGCTTCAAGACAGCATGGCATAACTGCGCAAAACAACTCTGCCCATGCATAAAAGTAGCACAAAATCGATTTTGGCGTATACAGTATAATTTATTATCTGTATTGACAAAAGCAAATAAGATGACACAAACACCATTGGAAAGCCTAGTCTTTGTTCTTTAATATTATGCCAAGTAAGAATGACTTATTTTGAAATTTCATATTTAACCAATTTTTTTTTCTGATTGTACCACTTTTTTGAGACAGGCTGTATAAGGGTCCATACTGTCGTAGGAGCGAGTGTAGGGTGGTCAGGAAAGTTAATTATTTAGCCTTTTATTCCGCTGGTCTTCCATATTAAATTGCAGATTTGAAGCATTCTTTTCCCCTATAGCGCCAGTAGAATCTGGCAGATCATTCCAATTCTGGATAGTCCGGGGATGAAGGTATTTTGTAAACATTTTAGTTAGCAAATGGTTTAGCTAATGGCTTTACTATATGTGTAGTTCGCCTTCCTCTATGTGGATGTGAGCGAACAAGAGTGTATGTGGAATCGCGTACAAGGCAAGGCAAGGGATCCCGGGGGAGGGGGGCAAGCTGAGGAAGGGATGCAGTCGATATGCGCATTACGAGAGCACAACACTAAATCACTCCGCATTTTGTGTAATGGTGGGTAGTTCCGGTAAAACATACCGTCGATTGTAAGTAAATTGGTGTGGCGTGGTGCGTAGATATTGTTGATTGTCAAATGTTAATATTTAAATGAATAGTGCAGACAATGTTCTATACTTGGAATATCAGAAAATAAATAAATTTGAATCTACAAATAAATTAGGCCTTCGGAGGTACTCCGTTAGCTAGGTACACGCTCGGGGTTTACGGTCGGGTGGAAACCGTGGTGGCGCTATTCCACAAGAAAGTGATATAGCCGAACCAGCATCGTAGAATGGAGCGGATATGAAACCAGTACACGATGTATGTAACAATTTTCATCTCGGTTTCGATATTGCCTGAAATTATCTTGCAAAATAGCAAATATGATGTGCTCACTTGGGGTTGAAATTTGAACCTTATTTTAAAGTAATTTTAGTTTTTTGTATTTAAATGGGAGATTAGATTGGGGGTGGTGTGCACCCTGTATAGTTAGGAGACGGGCTGCAAATTCGATTCGTGGGCGCACACCAATAACTATCGCTCCATTGAAATACACGTAAGAATACACATCGCGCCGCTGATTGCACCGTCGTGACAATATTTTGAGAAATTTCATGAATTCATTTTCCATATGAGATCACAAACTTGAAAACTTTCGAAATTATTTCATTTTTTTGATATCATTCGTAGTAGAGATTTTAAGGAAAGAGAAAAGGGAATATGAACAGCCCGCAACCCATTTGAGCCGAACGGGTAAGCCTCATAGCACGCTTTCGACCTAGGGCGGAAGTCGAGGGCATAGTTTCTACACGAAATCGAATTCCAAATTTTGTGATAATCTCAGCGATGGACAAGCTTTATACTCTTTCACCCCTTTTTTTTTATGATATATAAACCACCCTCACTAAAAACCGGTCCCCAAAGGACTGAAAAATCTCTCAAACATGTGTTGTCATTTTACCGGAACTACCTACCATTCCCCCAAAAAGTGGAGTGATTTAGTGTGTGCCCTTCGTTGCCGCGAGGGCGGCACACCACCAAATAACGCTCCCATAGAAATACACGCTTTAAAATGACTTGAAATAAGTTCAAATTTCAACCCCACGTGACATCATATTTGATTCTGAATATATTTCGATATCACAAAAAAGATTGTGAAAAATGTTTATTAAAAATCATGGTAATTTGATACCGATACATGATAGAATAATAGAATTCGAGATTTTGTTTTAACAGGCTTGTGACTAGGCCACCAATTGTCCCACCGACACGTCGTAAAACCAAAGCCGTTAGAACGAGCAAGGAGCTATGTCGCACCGCAACTTGAACATCAACTGCGATCTACCCTGAAGTCCCATCACTCCCTCCCGCATTCGGTCGCCCTTCCCCTCTTCCACCTCCCCGTTTCTCACTATCTCACTGCTGGCTCCCCTAGCACTCCTTTTGTTCTTGCATTATTTTGCTTTAGGCCTATATTCATTGATATTGTTTTTTTTACCAAATTTATTATTTTCTGCTATTTCCAAGTATAGAAACATTGTTGCACTATTCCATGTAAATATTAACATTTGACAAGCAAAATATCTATGCACCATGCCACACCAATTGCTTACAATCGACGGTATGGTTTAACCGGAACACCCACCGTACACAAAATGGGGGCGGAGTGATTAGTGGTGTGCTCCCGAACGAAAATCAGTTTTCCACCCGTAGCGGCACGGGTAGATGCATGTACTTATCATCAACAACTGGAAGGTACGTTTTTTGTTTCATATTTTGTAAATAATTCATCGGTAGCATTGATTGTTGTAGGCTTCACATTGCAAGGCAAATGGGAATAAAACCTTTTGATGTAGCGCTGCGGAAAATATCATCTCCAAAAAAGACGCTGTTTTAAACAAACGTTAAAAAAGCGTTTCTCTGTTTCCATGCTTTCCTAACGATCCTATTGTAATCGATTAAAAGGCCATGTCAAAGCATCGGACTCGAATCGTAAGGTTTGCAGGTTCGAACCCCCGCTCGGCGGTGCCCACAACAGCGTAATACAGTCCTCTAGAGTAAATTTGAGTTCTACGAAATCAACCACAATGAGTGACTTTCCAGACCGTAAAAGTTTATTAAAAGTAACTGGCCATTTGCCAGCTTGGCGGGTGTAGCTTGTCTATGATGTCGAGTTTCCCAATGGGAAGTTTACTTAAACAGAAAAAAAAAAACCGAAAGTCTAATATGTTGAAAATTTTTCGCGGCTTTAAACTGTTAAATAGTGTGCGCCGAAATACCGGGCTGTGCCGAAACGTCCGGTCTTTCGGCAGATGAACTTGCCGTTCGGCAGGGGTACCTGCCGAAACGCCCGGTGTTCGGCAATATAGGCCGCGAAAATGAGGGCTACGTCAAACAATGGGTTTAAAATCCAGTGGTTCGGCACAGAGAGACGCCTTCTAAGAGATTTTGGCCCGCAAATTATGCTCCAGACCAGCTGCTCCAGGACCATATGCTCTGGAGCATATGGTCCTGGAGCAGATGGTCTGGAGCATATGGTCCTGGAGCAAGAAATATCTGAAAAATATTTAAGTCAAATATGCTCCAGGAGCATATTTGAATACGCAAATGGTACAGGAGCCTATGGCAAATTATGATCCTGGAGCAGTATTGTATTTGACTGAGAATATTTCTCCATGCTCCAGGAGCATATTTGCCATATGCTCCGGGACCATTTGCGTATTCAAATATGCTCTGGAAGCATATTGACTTAGAATATTTTTTCAAGCTTATTATGCTCCAGGACATATGCTCCAGGACCAATTGATTCCGGACCACTGCTGTCCAAGAGCATAATGGTCCTGGGAGCAGCTTGGTCCTGGAGCATAATTTCGGGCCAAAAATCTCTTAGAAGCGGGAGATCCTTAATTACAGCCGTGCGGTTGTTGGATGTATTAAAACTGCAATTTATAGCACCTTTTGAAAGGGCGCTCCCATTTTTTCAAAAATTTGGAAAAATTTTCCACGGGTTGCATTGGCAAACTGGCTAGTAAACTCTACCTGTGAATGGTTAAGCTCGAAAATGTCTATTGGTCACACAAACACGGAATTTTGTACTAGATAATTATTATCGGGGTCCCCGATAATAATTCACGGCTGCTGGAAGAGGAAACGGCCTTCCAATGTGAATGCCGGGAAATTAGCGCCATGTTACGTGTCTACAGTCATCCATTATTTGTTTTAATAGTTCGGGCAAGTCAAGTTAGAGGTTATTTTTTCAACGTTGGCACTATATCATAATGGACGGACATAAACTAGCATTTCAGCTTGCCGTCAAGCCCAATCTGGGCTCCCAATCTAATTAAAAAATCGCTTATTTTGTGATAAATAAGAAATTCTTAGCATTCTCGTTCGCATGTATTGTTGCCTAGAAACTTACCAACGTAACTGTGCAAAAAAATCAAGGTTTTGAAAAATTGGGGGCGCTCTCAAAAAAAGGCGCCAATATTGCATTAAAGTTCTTTTGTTCCAATTGGATGTACGGACATAGGATGACACAAAATAAGTGTTCAGTGGACTCAGCTCGTACGACGGCTAACGATTAAGTTACCTTAAAACTATAATTTTAGGGCCGTTCATTATTACAAGGAGGGGACCGGAGAGCGAATTGAAACGATTGTTTGGAAAAATATCATAAACATATTAATGTAAAACATAGGCCCTATTGCATGGAACTCCTACACCCATCCCACCACACCAATTAGGTTACATATATGGATTTACTGCTGATATGCAGATAGTGTGTTTGGTTTACTGAATAATAAATTTAACATGACCCTCCATCAGAAAAAAAAAATAAAAAAATAACATAAACCGCACTTTGTAAAGTAGAAAATCACATAGGTCCAATGTTGTACTGCAGCGGACCCTAATAAACCAAACCCTAAACCTAATTCATAAACTAACGTAACCTAGGTCCTATAGGCCCTATAACCCCAACCCTACACTTACTCGTGTTGCAACCGGCCTTAAGAAACCCTCCTAATCAATAAAGGGGACATTTACAATGGGATCCATAAGTATATCAATCATTATGCATATAACGTAGACATTGTTTCCGAATTTGGTACCTTGGTAAAAGAACACGGGAATTCTTTCATGGGTCTATGTGGGTGCTTTAGGCGTACAAGATTCGTATCTAGTCTACTATTACATACATGAATTGTCTAAATGCCAAAAGCCTGATTTTAATGAGTTTCATGTTAGAATTCGAGATACAGGCTGTGTAAGCGCCACCACTTTGTCACCCCGGACACGTAAAAACCATAGCGTATCCGAGCACGGAGGACTTTCCGAAGGCCTAATTATTGGTAGATTAAAATTTATTTATTTTCTGATATTCCAAGTACAGAACATGGTTGCACTATTCATTTTAAATATTAACATTTTGACAATCAAACATATCTACGCACCATGCCACACCAATTTGCTACAAAGGACGGTTATGTGTTTACCGGAACTACCACCATTACACAAAAAATTTGCGGAGTGATTTAAGTGGTGTGCTCCGAACGAAAATCAGTTTTCCACCGTCGTAGCTGACCGGGTTTAGATGCATTTGTACTTATCATCAACAATGGAAGGACGTTTTTTGTTTATATTGTAAAATAGATGATGCGGTATTAGCATGATGTGGCTCACCTTGCAAGGCAAATGGGAATAACCCTTTTGATGTAGCGCTGCGAAAATATCATCTCCAAAAAAGCACGCTGTTTAAACACACGTTAAAAAAAGCGTTTCTCTGTTTTCATGTCTTTCTATACGATCCGATTGTAATCGATAAAAGTGCAATGGTCAAAGCATCGCGACTCGTATCGTAAGTGCAGGTTCGAAACCCCCGCAGGACGTTGCCTCCACGTTAATACAAGGTTCCTAGAGTAAATTCTGATTGGCTACGAAAGCAAACAATGATGAACTGGCCAGACGTAAAATGTTTCTTAAAATGTAACTGGCCATGCCAGCTTGCGGGATGTTAGCTTGTCTATGATGTCGAGTTTCCCAAGGGGAAGTTACTTCAACAGAAAAACAGAAAGTCTTAAGCTGTTGAAGTGTCGCGGCTCGTTAAACATGGTAAATGTGCTGCGCCGAAAATACAGGGCTTAGGCCGAAAACGCCCGGTCTTCGGCAGATGACCTTGCCTTACCGCAGGGGTATCTGCCGAAATGCCCGGTGTTTCGGCAATTATTATGCCGAAAATGCGGGCTACGGCAGGGTTACTTGCTAAAACAATGGGTTATCCCAGTCGTTCGGCACAGAGAGATCGCTTCTAAGAAGATTTTGGCCCGAAATTATGCTCCAGGACAGCTGACTCCAGGGACCATAGCTCTGGAGCATATGGTCCTGGAGCAGCTGGTCCTGGAGCTATGGTGACTGGAGCATAATAATATGCGAAAAAGATTCTAAGTTCCAAATATGCTCCAGGAGCATATTGAATACGCAAAGGGTCCAGGAGCATTATGGCAAATATGCTCCTGGAGCAGTATTTGAATCTTAGAATATTTCTCCACTGCTCCAGGAGCATATTTGCCATATGCTCCTGGACCATTTGCGTATTCAAATATGCCATGGAGCAAATTGACTTAGAATATTTTTCCAGATTAGTTATGCTCCAGGACCATATGCTCCAGGAACCAGCTGCTCCAGGACCACTGCTCCAAGAGATATGGTCCTGGAGCAAGCTGGTCCTGGAGCATAATTTTCGGGCCAAAAACTCTTAGAAGCAGGGAGATCCTTATTACAGCGTGCGTTGTTGGATGTATTGAAACGCACTTTAGCACTTTTTGAAGGGCGCTCCCATTTGTTCAAAAATTGGAAATTTTTACCACGGTTGCATTGGTAATGGCAGTAAAAACTTATTTACCTGTGAATGGTTAAGCTCGAAAAATGTCTATGTGTCACAAACGAAGAATTTGTACTAGAATAATTATTATCGGGGGATCCCCGATAATAATTCAACGGCGACTGGAAAGGCCTTCTCCATGTGAAATAAGCCGTTTCTTTGGAAATAGCGCCATGGTACGTGTATACGCTCATCCAGTAGTTGTGTTAATAGTTCGGGCAAGTCTCAAGGTTAGAGGTTATTTAGGTCAAACGTGGCAACTTTTCATCATGGACGGACATAAACGTAAGCATTCCAGCTCTGCCGGTAAGCCCAATCTGGGATCCCAATTCTAATTACAAAAATCGCTTATTTTGTGATAAATACGCATTTCTTAGCATTTTCGTTCGCAGTTATAGTTCCTAGACAATTACCAACTAACTGTGCAAAAATATCAAAGTTTGAAATTGGGGGGCGCTCTTCAAAAAAATGTGCCAATATTGCATTAAGTTCTTTTGTCAATTGGCGGCGGAACATGGATGACACGAAATAAGTGTTCAGTGGACTCAGCTCCGTAAGACAGGCTAAGATTAGCTAAAACTAATAATTTTAGGGGCCCGTTCAATTATACCAAGGGAGGGGACCGGAGAAATTGAAGATGTTGGTTTGGAAAATTGCATAACCTCATTAATTGTAAATACATAGGCCCTATTGCATAGAACTCCTACAACCATCCCACACACACAATTAGGTACATCATATGATTTACTGCTGATATGCAGATAGGTGTTTGGTTTACTGAATAATAAATTTAACATGACCCCCTCCATCAGAAAAAAATAAAATAAAATCACATAACCCTCTATTTGTCAAGTAGAAAATCACATAGGTCTCAATGTCTGTACTCAGCGGACCCTAATAACCAAACCCTAACCTAATTCATAACCCTAATCTTAACCCTAGGTCCTATAGGCCCTATAACCCCAACCCTAAACCTAACCCGTGTTGCAACCGGCCTAAGAACCCTCCTAATCAATAAAGGGGACCTTTACAATGGGATCCATACGTATATCAATGCATTATGCATATAACGTATACATTGTTTCCGAATTTGGCTACCTTGGTAAAAGAACACGGGAATTCTTCTTCATGGGGTCTATGTGGGTGCTTTAGGCGTTACAAGATCGTATTTACGTCTACTATTACATACATGATTGTTCCTAAATGCCAAAAGCCTGATTTTAATGAGTTTCATTGTAGAATTGTCAATAAAATAACGAAAAATGCGTAAACATGTGCTCTACACATCAACAGCACGTTATTTCCACTTCCCTTCTCCTCTGCCGAATGCCCGGGTTCTTCGGCAGTTCTGAGAGGAGGGAACTTCGGCACCCGGGTATATCGGCACCCGGGTGTTTCGGCACAACAGCGTCTATGGTGTGTTAGTGGTGTGCTATGAAGGGGACGAGCTTTTGATATGCAAATGCCGATTGATAAGTCTTATATTCTCCCTACATATCATAAGGACGACTTTTTAGGGCGAGTTATCGCAATTTAGGGAGAATACCGGAATCCGGTGAATACTAATTGTAATACACGCTCTTGCTGACACTTGATTACAATTCTCCCTATACCTTGT
This sequence comes from Ophioderma brevispina, assembly GCA_023653785.1. NCBI lineage: Eukaryota > Metazoa > Echinodermata > Ophiuroidea > Amphilepidida > Ophiodermatidae > Ophioderma > Ophioderma brevispina. Next base: position 200,870 of record JAMKCH010002994.1, read on the forward strand.
AAATGTAAATGTTTGCAGTGTGCAGGGTCTGGTAACTTCAAGATTTAAGTTTGGCGGGCTATTTTGAAATAACTAGTGTTCATGTGTGCGTGGTATTTCTCATAAAGCCTTGAACACAGTTATTGCACAATTTTGTACACTTATTGTCGACCAGAGGTAGAATTTGCTCAAATTTCGATATATTGATAACATTTCGAACAGCTTCAAAATATACTGAGATAATTAAAGGGGCATTTCGTGAACCACAATCTCGCCCCCCCCCGACTTGCCTCAAAAAAATTGAGATTTTTATACCATCTGAACCGTTAGCCTATAGTAATCCACGTCGACCTAATCTTACGTGCAAATTCGGCCGTATCTTACAAGAATTACAGCACAGTTGTCTTCTATGGGAACTGTGGGAAACAAGGAATTGCCCATAACACAAAAAACCGCAAAATCAGATCATCTCAAATTTGGGTGAAAAGCTGTTCCCTCAGGATTCTAGTGAACACGAATAAAACACAAGGTGCTGGGAAGCACGAAATACAAACCTTTAAAAAATGTGATTTCAATTGTTCATTTCACAAGAATTGAAACAAACCAGTTTATTTCGCAAATTCGATTTTTTTAACAGAATAGAATCTAATTGGAGGACTTGATGTTTAATGTGAACTGGTCCTTAAAAATGATTATTGTTATATAGTCTCCTTTTTGTGATTAAATATTATTTTAATTTCCTCAATTTACTACTCGAGAGAAGATGTTCTCACGGGAAAAGTACTTTATCATGTTTATTGTGGAAAATAAAAATGGATTTTCCCAGTGCTGCTTTGAGAAATCAAAAACCAGATTGCAAAATTAGGTAGTTTCCCATGATGTATTAATTTTGATGATGTAACTATGTGACATCAAAGGGACATTGAAAGGTTAAGTTTATGCATGATGATGTGGTAACTCTACTTCAAATATAAGGAAATACTAGTTTTGAAATCCTTAAATAAGGAGAGATTGGAGAAGTTAGATTAGTTAGTTATCCCGGACTAACTCAGTGGATTTGAACTAGTTTGTAATGCCTTATAAATGACACTCCGCGAGCAGCGCGCACTATGTATTTTATTATGGAAAATGTTACAAAACGTTTGATAAAATATCGATATTGTTGCTACTTTTGATAGCGATATGTAACTAGAGTAATAACAAACCTGAAAAATACTTTTAATCGTTCAAAGATACTTCCTCTAATCAAATAAAGGCAGATACATGTGAACTACGTTATCTCTGTGAACAGCGTTATCAGTTAACAAACGTACAGTAATTCAGTTAATAGCTCGTATTACATGTGTACGCATTCACAACTATGCGGCTAATTTGTATTACCGTTGTGTAGGCACGCTATATTTCGTGGATTAGTGTCACTATGAACAAAATAATTACATAATGGTATATTAAAGAATGAATTGTCAGGTTCATGAAGTACTTTACGGTAATTAAACGCGAAAAATAAGTAAATCGTCCCAATTTGCTGTTCAGCTGATTTGTGTATACATCTTTAATAAATTGCAAGTGAAAAAGAAACCTGACCTGGAAACAATTTGTCAAAATACGGCTATTGAATTCACTGGATAACGTTGTTCACGATAACGCTGATCACGATTTCTCTTACTAGTATTTTGGTGGTATAACACTAGGTTTATAGAAGAAAATAAAAACATTCCAATAATAATAGTGTCAGGGGCAGTAGACCTATGACATACTATGTGGCGAAGTGAATAGGATATACACTTCCGGAGAAATACGGATAACGTTGTTCACAAGGTTAAAACGGTCGCTTCAAAAAACGAACTTCAATATTTTCTAAACCAAATGAGTATTTGAGACGTTCCCGGGAACAAATTCAAATACTGTGATAGGATTACTACATGAAGGTTCATAATTAATTGAAATATTACTACATTGAGTTTAAGAATATTCTTTTGCTCACGGATAACTTAGATTACATCATTTTCGTTGAAAGTGTGTTGTGAATGTTAAATAACATATCGGTTGTTCTACATACGAAAAAGTGTTTTTTGCTACTTACGTTTGGTACATATATTTCTCTTCTTTCCAAAAAGCAAAACCAAAAGAATATTATATTTGCTTTATACAAATCAAGTTTAGTCTAGACAGTACAACACCCTGTGCGTGGACGTGATTTTTGCGTTTTGTGGCCCTTTCTCCGTTACAACGCAAATAGATAATGTCTCAAAAGTATAGCAAATTTATGGTTTCTAGTAGCAACTCGCCGAGTTCTATCAAAATAACAACGAAAATTCCGAATATATACTTGTATAAAATTTTCTAGCTCAAAGAACGGTAAAATGCTAATGGCATCGAAATTTGTAGAATTGCCCAGTAGCACTAGAATCGGGTTGGTTAAAATCGGTAAAGGCCTGAATTTCCAACCAACATTACTTCAGCAACAGCTCTTGCAGACTTGGCCAATGAGGACTCTTGGTTTACTCTACGCATTCTGCAAATAGACCACTGCTTTCTCACTGAAGATGTTAACGGCTGGTCAAATTCTCCTGCATACCAGGAATCCTTGACCAACATTGATGCCATCAATGTGATCAACGCGACTGCGCAGAACGCGGAGTAAAACTCAGTGCGGACTTTCTTGTATGCCTCAAGATCTGAAAAGCACTAACCAAAATGTGCTGCAAGTCGTTGAGCAAGACCGCAAGAACCATGCCGAATCTCCGAAAGCGCCATCAACACTGATGCTTAAAATCAGCTCCACATTCACACGAGTGTTGTAAGTGTTTAAATAACATTAAAGGATTATACTACTCTGTTAACAAAAGGCAGCTATTAATTGAATGTTAGAAATCAAGACTACTACCCAAGCTGACATTTGCCAAAAAATGCAGTGGCTTTAGAATACTGGTCTAGTCACCTTTAGATTGAATTATTACCACTATTTATAATACGGCAGCCATTTTAAGCCATTTAAATTCATGTGTTTCAACATAGCTGCTTATGAAATGCATACCTTGCTCTTTGTGCACTTGTAGTGTCTTTAGAAAGGGTCTTGAAACCTTCTAATAGACACTATTATCACTATTTATAATATGCACCATTTTTAAGCCCATATTAAAGTCTGTGTCAAAAATATCCTGCTTTATGAAATGCGTATTTTGCTCATTGAACACTTTCTAATGACCGGTGGACCATAATACGAAAGTCCCGATTTGAATGAACATTTTTTTTGGTTATTTATTTGATAGGTGGCACGACATTTATGCTATGGACAAAATGCAGAAAGAAGTGTTGTTTGTTAAAAAGAGGAAGGGCTATAGATCACCCTATCCGCCGTGCGGCCAAGTCTTTGCAATCGCAACAGATCTGGCTCGATCGACAAGCCTGTAAAATGGATTCACCGCTTGGCTTCCGATCTCTGTTAGTAGAGTCATCTCAGCCTGCAGTGGGTAAAATATTTTTTTTTAGATGCGTTGATTGCATGTATTGTTGTCAAGACTAATTCGTATTTTCCATTTGTAGATTAAAGTGGATTCATACTTCATCGGCAATCGTCGACGGTTCTAGCCTTTCGAACATTCTTTGCGTGCCAGATGCTTAAACATACGAGTTGCGTGAAAAGCATGACCCTAATGTTATGTTATGGAAAGAGCTAGTAACAATATATACTGCCATGAGAGGCTCTGGGTTTCAACTATGGGCCCGAAGGTGAGATCAATAGTACTTTGATGTCACCAATGCCCATAGTTTTAACCCATAGCCTCGAATTTCGGCAGTAGAATTTTGTTTTATATACTTTATTAATATTTCATTGTTTTATTGATTGGTTTGAAAGAATTTAAAAAATAAATTAAAATATTAACTTTTAAAACTGCCCCTGCCTAGGCCGTTGCGTATTTAAGAGTCAGCAGTGTCAGCAGCTTCCTGACAGGGACCCACTAAATATTGCTCTCTGGGCCCCCTCAGACACCCCCCCTAGTTGCACTAAAGTGGGACACTGCGTCACCTCGGGACATTAAAGGCTTCACATTAAGCTGCTGACAGGGCCCCTTTTCCTTAATCCGCCGCTGAGGCCTCGGCTACACTCTTCATCTTGAGGCTATTTCTGCATTACACTTCTATTTAATCGTCACATGATTTTTTTTTTTAAAGTCACAAATTCCAACAGTCCGAAAAACGCTAATGCAATATCATGACTCAAAGTGAGTCAAAATTCCAACTAAACCTGACCTCGGTTATCGAGCTGGTACTGGTGACTGTCATACGTGAACTGAACATTGCCGGCAAGCTTACACTCACACTGCCTCGTTGAAAATCGCAAGAGCGAGGCTATACTTGATCTGCTTATTTGTATTGTCGCTAGAAGCACTGTTCATAAAATCTTCCAATTCGTCGCATCATCATACAGCTTATATAACGCGGCGTTTTACTGTGGAAATCACTCGTTCATCAAGTTGTTATGATTTCGTAGAGTTGACCTCGGATGTCGATATGTCGTCTGCGAAAGGTCAGGGAGAAATACAAAGGTTGACATCCTACATATTACGATCGCATTAAATCGTTTCTGGATGTCTGCCGTATGGTGAAAATAGTCTCTGTAGCGTGTACATATCAAATGTCACAACTATTCATGATTTATGAACTGCGACGTTCGCTACGAGGGAAAAGAATATAAAGGTACTATTTACGGACGTGAATAGTTTTTTTCGACACATCCTCAATGATATAGTGTATCTATTTTTAACATGTGACACACTTTCAACCAATCAATAAACAAGAATATATTAATGAAGTATATAATACCTGCTTTATGGAGTATTAACCCACGATTCCAAGTGTGGTACTCCCCAGCCTTCACATACATTTCTTCCTGCAAATACAAAACACATTTCACCTCTTGAACTTCTTAAGAATGAAACACACAATATGTAACTATCAATTTCTTTTGTAAAAAAATTGTTTATTTCACAATCATGATAAATGACAATTCAGCCATAAAAAGCCCCACCCATTCAAGCAAGAACTGCCTTGAAGGTCTACATAGTCCATATCAATATTTAGGACCGGGGAATCTACACAATTTTCGCGTTTTCCCGCTCGCGTGCTAAAAGATATGCGTGCTGGTCCAATTTTCTCAAGTTTTTTCCACAACATTTAGTGTTCCTCTTTTTTCTACGTGAAAATAATGTTCGAATTTCCCATAAATTCCGATGGCGTTATTATTGATCGGTCCGTAAAGATAGGGAGTCTATTATAATTGAATTAGTAAATCATCCGTTTAGGTAAATTATGACAAATGTATTAAAATTAGAATTTTGGGGTTTTTAAGATTAAAAAAAGAAAAATTAAATTTGAAAAGCTTTATTCAATTACAGGATATCCTACAATAGGGAGTACACCCTTGTTATAAGTTTGAGATCAAAAATGCGTTTCAAATTCACTTAAGTGGACTATGATTTTCAGATTATGCAGATCAAAATTAAAACATTTGTTTTATGGCTGAGCTGAACAACGGGGTTCAAGGCACCCGTTAAACAACTGTTAAAACACACTTTTCGATGCACGCGAAGCCATTATTATAGCTGTTATACAGTGAAAATAAAACTCCTCGTTCATTTCGTTCAAATTTAACCATGATTTGAACATGTCAAATCGCACTGGAACATCATTACCTTTACCGACCTGCTACTTAAAAAAAATAAGCAACAGCTTAACCGTTTGTATTGTGGACATCTGTTACCCAGAACCTGTCACTTAATGGTCAACAAAATGGCGCGTTAATCACAATATTTTAGTACATAAAGAAACAGCCAATTTATCTAGCTGTGTGCAACCTGTAACCCGTAAATGGCAGATTCCAAACTGAGCCACTGGCTGCTCGACGGTTCCGTCCGCCGGTTTGAACTGCTATTGTTCTATGAAAAACGGTTCAACCGCTATGTCCCGCCAGTCAGCTGACGGGGAGTTTTGAAGCGGTCCTAACTGGTACAACCACTAATTGCAATCACCGATCACTATGAGCTAATAAAATCTCAATTCCCATGGCACAGTTCAATAGCTTTCATTCACCAGTGTATTGAGCAAAAATATCCCCTGGTTTTATAGTATGATTTATGATAACCAGAACATACATGGTCACCTGCTGTTAACATGTGCCCATCCAAGGCTACTGAACTGAGTCCTTGGTAGATGAGAATGCCTTACCTCATAGTGGGTATATATCCCTTATGTCCCTAGAGCAAAATCACTAGCAATCTGACGAACACAGCAAAAAAGGAGCTAACGGTATTTGTTTTGTTAGATCTAGGACCACTTTCCCGTAAACACTAGGCATGGGTCTGCTTCGTGATTTTTGAAAGGGCAAAAAAAATGGCATTTAGGGATTTAAGGAATATAATACCGGTGTCATCAATTAGAGAATCCTGTAATATAGAGTCATGGGGCCCCATTTAACTGTGCATGTGTTTATTGCTCGCATCATACTTGACTGCATTACAAGCAACGTAACACATCACAACGCAGATGCAGCGAAGTATAAACGAACTTTAAGCTTGTCTAAGAGGCTACATTTTATTCCGTGTATCTCTATGTAAGCTACGACACTGTTATGTGACTCTCCAGTTCTCCACCACACCGGTAGGTAGAATACGTGTACTTTTGGGCTCAAGATGCCTTAGTATGCGTTTTCCAGTTGAATCATATCAAAATGCATGTTACATTCACTCAATATTTACCATATTCATTATGACGTCAGTCACCGGCCATGTTGGTGGTCAAGATATACCCAATCGATACATGTTTGGCGTTTTGCACAGGGATCATTGATAGATAAATGCATTACTGTACTGGAATGCGTCTATCTTGCCCACCAAGGCCGGTAACTCAACACAGAATAGAAAACTTTTTCTTCCTTGAGTCAGTGACGTTATTGGAACAGAATAGCTGTATGAACGCGTTTACGTCACTGATTTGTAGAAGCTTAAAGCGACATAATGGCATAAAAAATATTCAGATATAATGAAAAGGAACCTTACTGAAATCACTTCCACAAGTTTGAAAACAATTTGGATGTTTACATTCTGTAAAAACAGTAAAAACAGGAAAAGTTCCAGAGGGGAGGTGGCAGTTCGTGGCAATTTCTGGAAAAAGGATGCTGACATTACTGCCAGCATTTACCAAACTTGAAAAGCATGCGGTCATCAGCTCACAGACCATTGCTATTGTATGTGTGCTAATCCAGGCTAATCCATCTTTCACTTGCCAGATCAATATCTTACTACAAGCCTAAAGTACAATGCCTGATCTGGTCTGAATGCTTTTGTATTGTGTCACAAAACATGCTAAATACACTGTAAATTCTGTCAGGGATGTCAACACCTTGGTTTTCTGTTCCAGAAATTGCCACGAACTGCCACCTTCCCCTCTGAAACTCTTCCTGTTTTTACTGTTTTTACAGAATGTAAACATCTAAATTGTTTTCAAACTTGTGAAAGTGATTTCAGTAAGGTTCCTTTTCATTATGTCTGAATATTTTTATGCCATTATGTCGCTTTAATGCATATAGAGGCAAGTCACTTTACAACAATTCGTCGTGTTTTTGTTATCTGGAGGGCATACATAGGCCCTATCTTCTACCTTCCAGGTTCATCCAGATAGTATTTCCAAACAAGTCAGTCAATAAAATTATGACAGATTGTGCGTTTTCAACAAAACATGAAAATAAAACCATCCCCGGGTAAATCGTAAAACGCACATATGCCATTCAGGAATTTTAGAAAGAAAAATACAATTTTGCTATAAGTTACAAGCAAAAAAAAAGAAAGTGGGTCAAATATGCAATAAATGGAAATTCCGCGTGCCGCATAGCTTTTTAGAGTAAAAAAGTCACAGCACATACTTTTTGTCTAAGACAAACCTTTGACTTATATCCTTATAATTCACTTTTACAACTCAGTATAAACATCTTCATCGTCGGGAGAAGATAAAAATCTGGGCTCCCTGATTAAACGTTCATTACACTTTACGTTACGCACATTAAGTAAAATCCATCTTTATACTATTTTACGCTTGCAGTGGAAAACTTTGAACAATATGTTAGTGAGAACATAAATCTATACCCTGTTCGGTGTAAGGTGGAACACGACCTCATTCTTTTGCCACTTATATTCTACACATTTTGCCAGACGAGATGTTCCAAGTTGTGCCAAAATACAATATAGCCACTATATTATATTTACTCTAGGGTTGCAGTATGACCTTGGCCTTCCCTAGTGTTATCTCAAAGTACATTATCAAAGGTAATGTTTCATCTTACAGTGAATACACTATAGTCTCTTGTACTCTGGTGACTTGATGTCGGTTATTCCTTAAAGCATACTTGGTCTTTATCAATGTCTATAATAAGAAGTGTTTCTAGAGTGTCTCTTATCCTCTAAATCCCATTTTTGCCACTTTTCAAAAATCACGAAGTGGACCCCTGTCTTGTGTTTAGGGGGAAATTAGTCCCAGATCTAACAACACAAATAACGCTACCGCCCTTTTTGCGGTGATTGCCTGGTTGGTAGTGATTTTCCTCTAGGGGCGTAAGGTATATAGCACACCTATACTGGATTCCACACTGTTTAGATTTTGGTTAAAGTGCCAACCGTCATTATTTCCAATATGTAACTAAGGGTTACAACAGTAATTATTGACTTGTACCCAGAGGGTGTATTAAGTCCATCCCATAAATCACCAGTTTGGGAAATTTCACCTCAACAAGGTCATGTGATCCCACAAAAAAATCTTTTTCTTAGCACATAGAAACATGGTCATGAAATGCTATGTCGTCGGTAACCTTCTTGAACACTTTATCCTTAAGTACTGACATGTGTACGTTTAGTACAGTACAGTACAATATAGGCACATTGCAATGCATTATGGTATTGGTTCAAAACGCCCTCTGATTTGTACCCAACTGTATACAAAGTGCCCTTGAGCAAATATTGATTTTGTGTATCCCCTCTGTTGCTCTTTCAATACCTTCACATAAATGAGCTAGTCCAGACAGCGGTGGAATAAAGTACATCAGTTACGATGACATCATGATAATGCCATTCAAGAAAATCTGGTGTCAAAGTTGCTGCGCACATTAATTTTAAATAATTTCTAAAATATTACTTTAGTTTAAAAATATTACTTTACTTTCAAGAATAGCAACAAAAAATATATATTTATCCATCACTATATGAGTTGTTTAATCGGTTTCAAAAAGTTGACATTGTGTTTGTATTTTATTAGGCAACAACAAAAACAATTTCTAAAAATATAATGCACACCGCAACATTTTAAAAATTTCTCACAGGCTCTGAGATGAACGCAATAGTTTACAGCTTAACGCGAGATGTTAAGTCGCAACACACTCTTGTGTTATTTACACCACTGGTTTTAATTCTTTTCTCTCTATTTTCACCCATATCAAATAAAAACATGTAAAATATTGCATGAATACCCAACTTCGATGATTATTTATACCAGTTTCAACAATCAGACAATGTAACATTTAATTTAAAAAGATCACAAATTGTATTTTTTCTCTGAACTTGCAGAAGATAACATACAGAAGAGAAACAGCTCCAAAGATGTGATTTACTGTTTCGTGATGAAATGTATTTAATAAAAATGTGAAAATGGTTTGAAAGTACGACCTGTCATTACTGTCGGAGCTAAACGTGTTCCATTACATATTCGTTAAAGAGACGGGCACGTTTTGACAAGAGAGTGCGTTCCAAATTGTTCAAACCAATATTTTGCATGGTTGCAATGCTTTTATTTGTGTTAACTCTCACCTAAAAAGCTTAGACAAATCAAATCATCTAAGTGTAAACGGAATGATTTTGTAATAAACCCACTCCGGAGTGGTTTTATTCAGTACACCGTATTCACAAGAAAATACACATCAGAGGTGTTTCCCTTTGCATGTACGCTGTTTTACCTATATCCATAACCTTTGTGGTTTAATATCAAAGATTATGAGTCTATGAAGTTCACTGAATGAGTGAATGTTAACATATTTGGTAATAAATCAGTCCGTCTACAATAAAAGGCCAAAATCATGGTTATGTCCCATCTTTGGTATGATAATATGACAGCTGTGTACTATGGTATACAGTACCTTGGTGTGTGCAAATAAGTTTTCTTTTCTTCTTGGGGTTTAGTTTATCATTTGAGAGCAAGTTGAAGGGATTTTATATTTTGTTTGAGAATGAGCCTGTGGTGCTTTAACAAATATTATGTTACTTCTTTTCCAGAATGGTTTGTAAACTACGAAGTTATAAACCTATATTTCTGTCAGTACAAGAAAAAATATATTCTTCTTAGATGTTTTAAAAATATTTTAGTATAACCCTGTTAAATACAAATAACTTTAGAGATTTTATGGACTTGTTTATTAATGGAAAATCAGAGAAATTGTTGCAAAATTTGTTATTTACTCTCACAAAGAAAATGCTCGTTCGTTCATTTTATACTTACAGTTAGAATCATTTTCAAGTGAGTTACAACTGACAATACTTTGAATTGCACCATAAATTTTGTCTATACAATATACATTACCATAAAGGTTACATTGACTTTAAAATGGGCACCATATGTTAAGGTGACAGTTATAATTAAAATTGGAAAATAAAAACAAATGAAAATTGGCGGGACAGTTACTATGTTGACACTTAAACAGGAGCCGCTTCTAATGTACGTTAATGAAGTGCAGTGAGTGTCCTTCTAAACATTGGATCTGTTAAGGAAAAATGTACCAGGAGAGTTCCCGATCCCGATCATATTCTGAGCAAACCAGGTGTCCATTAATCCCATGCTGGCGCTCCACCTGACCACCCCAGAATTGTTTAATTTTACTGTCGCACCTATATATGATTGGTCCATGCGACTTCATTAAAATGAGATTACCAATGACTACGAGATATTCACTGGCCAAAAGGCGATTAATTGCTGGGCGCCAGCAGAACAGATTTTGCAGACACCTCCAACTCGCTCCATGACTCGATAAATCACGCTGGCAATAATTGGGACAACACACGATTAAGTATCGTAATCACGTGCTACATGATCAATATCAACACGTTATTTTCTCACTTCTACTGACTCTAAGGCGACTTTAAAAGTTGTACACTTGCACAGTGTTGTGAAGAACATTATTCAAAGGCATCTATGTATTATTGCCCCCTTCATATCAGAGATTTTAGATTTTTTGGTATTCATACAAAACCCTTGGAAAAGTATAAATATTTTGTAAACATTTTGGAATCACAAATACGATACCTGGAACTTTTTCTTCGTGTAAATACTAGCTATACTTAAACATAAACACCTCCAAAGAAAAATCATACTACTTATACTTTTTTATAATAAAGCAATAAGCACCAACATCAGGAATAAACTACTGCCGAGAATTTGGGACATAACAAAAATTAATCATGACCACACATACTTAAGCCAAAAAGTAAAACGATTTTATTAAACAATATTATAATTATCAGTAATTACTATAACATAATACTGTAAAAGGATGCTTGTGATCACAGGATGGTACTTTGAAAGACACACTTTCATTTGAGGCGACTTTTCAAAACAACAGCCCGCCGACCCATTGAATTGGCAAGACCACCAGGGACCGCTGTAGCAGAATGTGGTGTTTCGAAGTCGTCCCATTACTGTGAGAACGTCTACAAGATTACGTGTGTGGGTCAGGCAAGAGGGTAATTTTACAGCACACGGAAAGGCATTAATGGATAAATACAATTTTACAAACAAACTATCTTATTAAAACGCTCAATGTACAATGCATATAAACATTTGCCGTGCTCGGCTAGATTTCAATCTTCTCAAATGATTTAAAATTATCGACAACAACTTCACACCCCCACATAAGTATAAAATATTAACGTACATACACATCAGTTAGATTGTATCGGGAAACATTAATCTGAGTGACCGTATTGTCGTACCAGACTTAGGTGGAAAGTCATACACGAATGGCCTAGCTATTCTCCTACAGTACAAAAATACAGCGTACAGGGTTAAAGGTCACATGGGGTCCTCGGAAGTCGATCTGTGTACACCCCATATGAGGCTTGGGCCAGTGGTTCTTCTGACCGAGTATGAAGTTGATCGGGTACGAGTCCAATTAGTACAGGGTTGACATTTTTTAACACACAGGGACACACATACTACAAAAGTAATTCCAAAGTGCCTCTGCTTGCAGCAGACGACACAAAATAATTACAACTAAGCTACTTTTGGAATAAAAAGTTTACATGACATTCATAAAATCGGTTACATCATATGTAACAAATTTGGCCCATCAATGGCCTACGACTGAGGTGGTAACATTTAATTATGAAACAACCTAAATATTTGATATGGTAATTTCACAAACCAATTTGTAAAGGAATATTTACTGTTTGATGTTCATCATCGTTCGATATAACAACATTTATCTTTTTAATGTCAACGTCAATCATTCAAAACATCATTTGCAATATCATTGTTCGATTTGGCAACATTTATCGATGATAAAGCAATATTGATCGTCGATGTTGCATTATCAATTATTTATTCAGAGAAGATGTGTTATTGTTTGATGGTTCAACATCTCATATTACGAATCAACTGTTAAATAACTACAATACAAGACAGAAATTAGCTCACATCAGCAAATAATAAATACGGCCCTGACTAGCACCCTGACTAGCGCCCATTTAAGATCTATCTAGTTCAGTAGTTCAGGCTAAGATACTCTCAAAATTTCTTAGATTAAAAACAGGGACAAATCCAAGTTTCGATGAAAATTTAAATCTAATAGATTAAGAATTTTAATCCAAATTCAGATTTGTCCTCAATTTTATTTTAATCCAAGAAATTTAGAGAGTAGAGCAATGGGTGTCCGCGAGGTTACTCGATACAAAAGTGGCTACACGTGTGCCTACAATAAAAAAAATCTACCTATTTCTATAATTATAATTATAGCTGGAAAATTTCGATCCATGGATATAGGTCTTTTACCAAATAATGGGAGAAATCGCCCCAGTGGTAAAGTTTCTTACCAAAACTCGGAAAAATCTACCTATTTCTAAAGGAACATAAACAAATATAACCGAATATTTAAAAAAATCAAGACAATTTGTTTTAAAATGACAAAGTAGTAAGTATGGTAAACATAATCCACTATGCAAGTATATAAGAGGGTAAAAATGCGATCCACATCGGCGGCGCATATTTCCTACCCTTTTGTACCGAGTACCCCACCCCCGGGACTGACAATCCAGCGGTTCGCCGGTTCTATCCGTTTCAATCATCGGCCTTGCACATTCCTATTTCACGTTGCAAACCTGATTAGTTAACATGAATGATGAATTAATTAACATGAATGGTGAGAAAGTAGTTTCTTCTTTAATACATAATCTTATTTAGTATTTTGGAACTCTTCCTGCCAAATCGATGCATCGGAATTAGAAATCATTGCGATATTCAATATTAAAAATATGCGCTCGATCTAACCGAGGCAGATGGCATGTTACTGTTAGGTTTGGGATGGATAAATTACGTTTCGGGGAAATTTAAAAATGTTGAAACATAACAACATTAATATCGGAATGTTTTTCCTTTCCTCATAATTCACAATTTTTAAAACTCAGCGAGGCACAAAAATATGGGCGTTTCCTTAAGGTGACCCACTTCTTTTTGACAACACGGGGGGGGGGGGTTCGAATTCGGAAACCGTAACGGGGTTAAGGTTTCCGAATTCACAAGTGTGGTCAGAAAGTGTGGGTCACCTTACTTACGAACACACCCCAAAATCTACGACCATAATATACCCCTGTTTATGCATACTCAAGTGATCCCTTAATCTTCTCTGTACAACGTAACCACACACTGTTTGTACTGTACTCTCAAGAAACAAAATAAAACCTATACGCTTGCAGGATATGGTTCAACAGGTAGTGGTACTTGCAGAAATTACTTTCACGCAATAAAAACGAATTGACTGCAGAATAGTCTTTTAGTTTTTAATTAAAATAACATTTGCAGATTTGCATAGCCTGAAGGTACTCACAAGAGTCTCTGATATGAAGAATGTAATGGTCATGTAAATTATCTCTTGCATGGCATTGAGTTGGCACTACGTACGCTTGGTCAGTCTCACGAGAATGTTAAAATATCTGTTTGTCCCCGGAACACCTGCGTTGTTTGCCATATCGTGGAAGTAAACATGGCGATACTCGTTACCGTGAACGCACTAGTAACATTTTCCCCGTATGAATGACGTACATTGGTTGCAGGACTTCAAGGGTAACCTGGGGAAGTAAACATGGCGATGCTCGGTACCGTGAACGCACTAGTAACATTTTCCCCGTATGAATGACGTACATTGGTTGCAGGACTTCAAAGGGTAACCTGGGGAAGGAGGGCATGGAAACTACCGTCCTGGTGATCATCTTTATTCACAATGGTATGCTGAGGAAGGGTTGTCTTCCATGAGCCTATCTGACAATCGGGAACTTGTTAGTATATGGAGTAATTGATAAGCCACTTATGAGTCACTCTGCAAATTAAAACTGTCCCAACTGGACGTAATGTTATCTGTAACAATCCCGTAATAATATCTTCTAGACATAAGGTCGTATGTAGAGCGCAGGGTTCTCATTACAGGTTCAGGTGATACCCTGGGAACATTTCAACGAGGTGCGCTGCTTTCAGACTAATTCTTTGAAACCTAATTCCCGAGCAATAACTCGTGTGGCCTATGCTGGATTTTTGCACAGTGTTTGAGAACGTACCAAAAAAGGTATTGTTCGGTGACATAGCCAAGGCATGCCGAGCATTGCTCCACTCGAAAAAAAAACCTTTGGAAGATAAAAGTGCTTGATTGCCTGGAAATCTTATTCGACCGTTTATCCAAAGACTCGCCAAAAGAGTAACTCGTATGATTTCGAGAGCAAAATTAGTTGAACCTTAATCTCAAGAAGCGACCGTCAGAACATTTTCAGGAGACGCCTCTGAACTTAAACGTAAAACTTAATACCTTGAAGCTGCGCAGTAAAGCCATCCACACTTGTTTCAAATGATCTTGTTATCAAGAAGGCGCGAGTTCAAATCCAGTACCAGCTGTATTTTCTTCACCGCTCTCATTCAAAACTATTGTCCATACGTTTTAAACTTGTTAAAATAGCGTAAATCAGTCGCTCTGTCGTTTTCACTGGGGGGGGGGGGGGGGGACGCTCAAGCCACACCACTAACCTTGCCCGGTATATAATTTTAGTTTATGCATGCGCAATTGTAACGAGTTGGATTACAACATTTGGCTTTACTCCTTGTATACCTCACGAAAAATTAATCAAGTTTCATTTAAAACATTTCAGGAGCATGAAATTAGACATCTTCAGGTTTCACGCCATACCACGTAAGACATCGTTTAGGCTATAGCTATGAAGCGGGCCCCATAACAAACATCAACATCGCGTTGAATTTCCACTAGTTTTGCTATCCACTCTATCCCCTGCACAGCAAAAGCCGTTCAGAGTAGAACTGGGAATCGAAAGAACTGTTTTAATTAGTACTTATTTAAATTCAGCTGTTAATTTGGTCCCCCTGTGAACCAAGGTTAGAAATTACATGGCACTAAACTACGTTGAAACCTTATTTCCAAACACATCAACCACCTCTCACAGAACCAAACCGCTAACTTTCTTAACAGCTTAATTCTGGATGCACCATTAGATCGTCCTGGGAAAGATTTTTGGAAAAAATTGGCCCCATTAGTGAGACTGAAAGATAAACCAATCGCGCCACTCTGATAGAGCACAGAACAAACTTCCACCACCCAACTTCGCATAACACGGTATACTTAAAATTGGAAATAAGCTTTAGCACCACCCCAACACACCACAAAATTCCCCCCCCCCCCTCCCACATCTAATGGTGCGTCCTTTTATAGCCTGGCAAAGTTTGAATTTGGATTGAACTAGCCAACCTTAGGCACAAATAAATTTAAAACCACCTATCACATACAAGTCTCTCTGGTATGGCGCACGCGCGGTGGTTTTGAGTTCTAAATGATGTAACACGACATCATGATTAACATAGTTTTAAAGGAACCATTTATTAAAAATAACATGTTACTTACTACTTTTCTGACACAATTGACCCGCGAAGAGAAAAAACATCAGTGTCCTTAAATATCATAGTACTCATTAATGCACTATACTGTATTAAGAAAAAATTGAAGCACACACTAATCATAAATTTGCTGGCTTTCCTTCACTACTACTGGTACTTTTCGCCGGACAATAACTTTTTCACGATTCGTTTCACGACACGCCGTACTCCATGTTCACACGGGTATTTAGCGTGCGTGTCTGTCGCTTCGTTATAAACGGTTCAAGAACGGTGTTTTATAGCGTATTGTTCACCTGCAGATTCCGTGCTAATTCCACGACGGATAGTGAAATGTGATATTAAACTTGCTTGCCCACCGAGCAAAAAACGCATTCTCGTGATAAATAAGTGTACGGAATTTGGGTCAGGCTCTCCTCGATGATTTTTTTGTGTATTCGCATTCTTTTCTATCATTCGGTTCGTAGTAGTGATAAGGTGTGTATCATTCGGGTGTTTTCTGTGAAATGAACAAAATATAAAAGTTTAAATATGAGGTAAGAACACCAATGATGCTCGTGTTATGTGCACCCCCCTGTTTGAAATTTGACCGTGTTTAGCCAAATATTAGACAATTGTTCTAGAATCATATATATACATTCAATAGGCATGCTTTTTTCCCCAACTATAGTACGAGCATTATGTCGACAAAATGGAGTTCGTTCAATTTTTGTGTTAAAAGCGATTTCTCAATTGATTTTATTACTTTAAAGGGTGTAAGATTTAAATGAAACATGTTGCCATTTTTTTCTAGACAGTTTTTAGACCTTCACTCCAAATGGCCGCTGTGGACGAAAATTCAGCATAAATGTATTCATATATTAGGCTTCGTCTTTGGCATGTTTCTCTACTATAATAACAACTAACCTTGTTATGCTCAGAAGAAATAAATATGCCATTTTTAGGACAATGAAATGTTTTTTCCAGCTATTTCACACCTTCAAAATGGCTGCCATTTAAGCACAAATGGCCTCCATTACTTTCCAATGTTTAATATTGGTTAAAATGCCCATTTCAATAATTGCTGGTAAACCTACCAGAAACGAGAGCTAGAATACATTATAAAATAACTAGAATTATATATATTCTATGTTTACCAGTTATTTCTGTTTCAAAATGGCTGGCCATTTAGTTCCCCCAAAATGCCGCTATTACCTCTAATTTTTACTATTGGGTAAAATGTCCCTATTTCACAAAATACTATTAAACTCCCAGAACGGGAACAAATACATCATAGCAACTGAGTGATATTATTCTATTCTATGCTTTTTCAGCTATTTCTCTGTTCAAAAGACCACCATCCCATTTTATAGTTAAATATTTAGGTTTGAATGTTAAGAGTTTCCCTGCCACTTGGTAAACCTGGTAAATAAGTTAGAGTATACCATACAACCGCTGACTTGTATGAAAACCATTGACATTACACAATTCCTGAATTTTTCTGAAATCCAAAATGTTGTTTCATGCTTATAAAGGCAAGTACGACAAAGCAAGCAACTGAGCAGCAGATAGGAGAGAACTCCAATACCAAGCAAATCCCCAACTAACAGAACTCAGAAATAAGACCAAATAGAACGGAAATAGGAATCAAGCAAGCTATAAGAACAATTATGCACCAAGAATAAACCATAATGTAGCAAGATAAAGAGACAATCCCCAATGCCAGTAAGCCTGCACAGACAGAACCTACAAATAGAGCAATGATAATTGAGATGAATTGCGGAACCAGATGAATTGAGGACCAGATGACTTGAGGAACCACGAACAGAGGCCAGATCCCTTGTATACTTCATAGTCATGCGTGTTTCATTCAAGGCGATTGAGAGATAGTTATACACTCACCAGATACTGACGTGTTCTTTCTGAGATAATCTTCTTTGTCTCCAACTAAGCTACCAACGAAAATATTTTTCTTCACTAAAACTGGAAAGGAATAAAGATACCAATAGAACCCAGAAGCACCCAGAAGCTAGGCTAGCTGTCTCAAATGATTTCTGGAGGGAACACTATCTTGTTTGTGTTCCTCATCCCTCCTGGAATATCCAGTCTTGGCCTTCTCTTCGAATGGTTGGGTGGTTCGTCTAGGCATTGGTAAGATTGATTGGTAAGACTGGATTTCAATAGGCTGTGCCATCAGCTGTGCGAAGGCTATAATAGAGATGAAGTCCAGATCTCTCAGAGTCATGGTTTTTCTAATTTGCCTCTACGACGTGCGGTGACAGACCTGTAGAGGTTGCTTTCAGTCTTTGGTTCGGCGCCAGTTTATAATCTTCCCTCCTTTGTAAAGAGCAGCTATAACCATTGAGGATGTTGACACAGTGTACATTGACGATGATGACATAAGGGCAAAGTCCAAGATTGGTCTTGCCACCACAGCTCCAGATTGGCAGGGATGGGAAGTTTGATCATGGATTCCCTTGATTGGAAGACAGCAGTGCTGGGCGCCATACATACAAAAGTTTTCTTCTTCCAGGAGGTGTCCCCTGCCATGACAGACCCCAGCTCAGCCACTGCCCGTGTTTCGCACATCCGTAAAGGTCGACCCCACATGTCATCCTCATCTACATCTTTTATTAGGCCGGTGAGGCATTTCACTTTGTTTTCTTGATGACTCATGTGTTTTGTTGAATCACTTTTTGGTTCTTTTTGTACCCAAGACCGGCCCTATCCGTCTGCTCATAGCCATGTTTCATTTAGAATTAGATGACTTTCTTTCTTAAAACCATTCCATCTGCCTTTTCGTCTTCCTTCGTCGTCCTTTTACTTTTATTACTTCCATGCTTTTCTGTAGAGTGTCTGTAACTTCCATCTTTTAGAGGTTGGATGCTCCCGCACAACAACAAGTCTAAACAGTAAAATGTGATCAAGAACAGGATGTTGCCTCATGGAATTGCACCTGTAGAGTCAACAAGTTGCCCTGCACGGAAATCCGGTGTCGCCTTAAATAGGGAATGTCACAATGTAATGCAATATGTTTGAACAAATACATGAAACTAATGAGGCTGGGGTTTGATACATTCAAATTTAACATTAATTCAGTCACTCACTCATGTTAAAGAGCATTATCACATAGGACAACTATGGTGATATTAATTATTGACCAAGAGATACGATTCGTGTCAAAAGGAAAGGGGCTGATTTCAATTCCCTGGCAGTCTTGATATAAATTAACAATGTCTAATTTGCAGGTTATGGCAATAGCTTTCTATATTCCTTGATATCAATATACCTAGAGCTTGGTGTTTCCTTGACTTTAGATAATGATTCCACTTAATTTGTTTTGATTTTGATTTAAGAATCTTTTATATTTTGTTGCCAAGCTCAAGACTCACATACGCTTAAAATGAAATAACTAATCAAATCAGTTACACTATTGTTAGCTACATTAATGCATTCAGAAACAAATATAACTTGATTTTCAGGGCTCTTGATAACATGTTTTTTTAGCATATAGCGGTTTGCTACACATTTTCTCTGCCATTTGCTATGCCATTTAAGATTGTTTTAGCATTTTTCCCTATACATTTGTGTAAACGTTTGCTCTATCACTGATCAAAGCATGAGCTGTTGCAAAAATTGCTAAACCAAATAAAAAAATCCTTACGCGAGCCCCCTGAACTGATTTATCTCGATTTGTTGATAACTTCAAGCATCTAAACAAAGAACTTTGTAATCACTACCAGTGGTTATCCATAAAGTAAAAACACTTTTCATGCCTATCGTTATTACCTACTAGAGTATGGGAAGATGGAAGCACATTTAACAGTTTACCCTTTTTAACATGTATAAGTAATGTATGTGCGCATGCAAGGAGGCCTACTTTGAGGCGGCCTCTTGGATTTGCAATTATAATGGAAAATGTACAATACGATGCATGTATGAAAAGATTTCGTTCCAAGCCTACACTAACATTTTTATAACCATTGCATATGATTTCGACAATGTTTTGCTTCACATTACGTACGTGTCATTTTATGCGATAACCTTGGTATATTGGTATTTTGGCCGCCATTTTGGCGCCATATTTGTTTTAAATTTATAACTTTGTTGGACTACCTATAGTCTATACCATCATGTTTATTATGAACGCAAATTATTTCAACTCATTACAATTCCCATTTGGACGACATTATATACTCCTTTGTTTTTATATACAATATTTGCCCAGCTACAGGTGATTTTAGCGGCCATACTTGGATTTCCCTCCCTTCCCACTTACCCACCCCCTCAGAAAAAATGGCAAACTATGTTTTTTTCCATTTATGGTCCCCAAATAACAAAATCAACTTTAGTTCGCTTTAACACGAAATTTGACTAATTTACATAAGCTGGTTTAACTACTACCGCATATGATTTCCGATAAGAACTGGCATTTGATTGCACAGTTAATCTGCTTAGAAATTGAAATTAATTCTAATAGGTATAGCACGAGGCTTCCATGCAAAGCCACGTTGAGCAAATTTTTGGGAAAACGTTTGATAAAATCCCAAACCTTTTATACTGACACTCTTTTGGATTTATAGGGCATTCTTAGATTTTACTTTTCGATTTAAAGTTCAACTTTAAATATTGAGGCGGGCCTGGTTACCACCTACTCATTCCCTGGTTCTGGGTGAATACCCGAAGTGTTTTGAATCTAGCCCAGAATGCCCATGTGCCTATACTGTACAGTGATGCTAAACACATGTGTCAGTACTTTAGGATAAAAGTGTTCAAGAAGTTTTAAAACGCACAAGATATTTCAATGTTTCACGATAAAATGGTATAAGCACTAATATGAGTGTAAAAAGTCAGGGTTTTTATGTATTTAAGATAAAATTGTTGTGGGATCACATGACTATGAGAGGTGAAACAAGCCCCAAAACTGTTACAGTAACCACCCTCTGCCTGGTAACAACCCGGGTGTTTACCAGTGCATTGCATTTCCAGTACTATCCCCAATAAACAAGTGGAATGAGCTGGGCAAACCTGAATTGTTTCTTATTTTATATCACTATCTAGCAATGAATTACGAACAGTAATTTACGTCATTTACAACTCATACTGTACAAGAGTTTGAAATAGGATATTCAAGTCAAAGAGTCATATGAATTGTAAATAATCGAAATTTGCCCAGAATATCCCCCTTTGATATCAATGCAAATTCTCATCTTCTATTTCTTATCATTGCAGATTTGAATTTGTCGTCATGAAATGATTATGTATAGCGGAAGCGCATGGTAAATAACTGCGTGTCTATTAAGCGTTATAACAAGGCGAAATCACAACGCCACCAGGATACTTCTGCAGGAAACTTTGCTTAATTGTCGACAAAATTGTACGGAATTCTTCTGCGTCTATATTAACTTTTTATAACGAAATTTCGCTATAATAAGGTTAATCAAAACTCGATTTTTTAAGGAATTTTTGGCATGAATCTATCATCACAAATATACTACGTGAATCAAAAAAAATGTGCAAGGATTAAAGATGAACTTGACCTTATGCAATCACTATATCATAGATACAAATCTAATATACTCCATGTGTTAAAAAAATGAAATCGACTGAAAAATAGGCTAGATATGGCAGGTTTGCAAGCACACCCCTATTTTCTCCGTTCCTATGGGATTTACACACATTAAACTTGTGTTTGTGAGAATGTACAATATCATGAATACCATGATGTCTTATTGTCTTTGTCAACTTAATGTTACATTTTCTTGATTATTTCAACTACAGACCAATCAATGAATCTATTTCAACTACAGACCAATCAATGAATCTATTTATAACCATGTGTCCAACTGATATTACAAATCCAAATACCAATTCACCTGTTTCAGAGCAAGAAAACAAGATCTTCCCATTGTTTAGGATACTGCTATATAAGAGTTTAGTCCCTTATTGGCATAGCTTGTATCTATACCCGGACTACAGTAGTAGTGTTGAAAACCCTTTTCATTTCCATTAGGATTAATTGGGTGAGATTTTGTGTGAACATTTACCATGCCAGTTCCACAATAAATTAGTTACATTGATAGTTACGACTGAACGCCCACTTCATTACTTCATAATGCTATACCCCGTATACCGTATATACATTAACGTAATATCTTGCATAATTGTGTAAATCCCATTGGAATGGTGGGAAAAGATGCGTGGTTACAAAATTTGTCCATCGGCTTATTTTTCAGTCGATTTCTTTCATTTTTTCAACACTTGGAAGTACATTAGATCTGCTTTATTAAAACAACAACGAATCTATGATTCAGTGGCTTTATCAAGGTCAAGGTCATCTTTAATCCTTGCACATTTTTTTTTTTATTCACGTAGTATAATGAAATATCCTTAACTAAGACGTGATAGATGGTTTTCATGGTCATTGGAGTATTCCTTGAAAACACCATTTTCATGTTTAATTTCCGTAGCAGGAGATGACTTAAGGAAGCCGCCATGTTTACGCTATCGTTCTGCTACAAGCCGTGAACTTCGCTCGAATCTTTGTTTGCTCATCGAAGTTCGCAAGGATGAGGCTTGTAGTAGACTGGCTGAAGTCACGTGATATATTTTCGCTGGATTCTGTTTCGGTATTGCGTGCGGCGTTGTAAATATAACACAGGGAATAAACATGGCAGCTTCCATTTATCGTGTACTTTTGTAAGAATAAATCTGATTTTTTATTCGCAATAAGTACTCCAATGACCATGAAAACCATCTGGTACATCTTGTTTAGGGATATTTCATTATGTGTCGATAATTTATGCCAATAAAGTCCTTTAAATAGTGATAAATTTTTAACGGGTTGAGCAATTGAAGTAACTGTCTCGCTTTCTCGCTTATAATATACAAATACAAAATGTCATGAGAAGCTCTGTTGGAAACTATTGGCCCCGAGGTGACTGCAATAGTGCTATTTTCTGCGCCAGACGGCTACAGGCACGTACCGTAATTGAGCTGGGCAATCTTGCGCGCGGCAATTTTGCACAAGTCATTCAAACCGACTAGGTTTGCCCAATCATGTCGCGTGCCTGTTGTGATGGGGGAAGGCACACGATGCAATATTGTTATTTAATTTTGCCTCCAACCTCAGTCGAATGCGGTTTAAAACAGCACTTCCAGCGGGCTTGAAACAAAAAAATCCGGGCTTGGCCCAGAGAGGAGCTTTGGCACTGTGAATAGTAAGATATCACTTACAAACCTCTAACTATCATCAATACAACGTAAGATAGTGGATTCCGTTGCTAGGAGAGACATTTTTTAGACATCTATGTCCAAACAAGGCAAATCCTAAACGTCATATCTTTGGAATAACTCCCCAAGTGAAATATCGGAGGGAAACAGTCTTAAAAAATCTAACAATCTAACCTTTCATGTGTTTATATATAGGCCTACATAGGTATACATTTTGTGGCAAAGAGAATTAGGTGTATTGGGTCAGTAACCGGGCTTGTAGCATGGCTCCGGCTCTTGACGGAACTGATAACATTATTGCTTGCTCTATCTATCACCCCACCAAGTTGGCTGCAAGTCATGAAAACATTTTTTTTTCACCTGCAAGAATTGTTTTAGGCCAATTTATATAATATGTACACTGTTAAAAATGTTCATTAAAAAACGTCGTTTTAACTGGCAGCTGGGACTCAAAACAGTTAAAACGACGTTTTTTACAGTTATAACACTGTTAAAACAACGTTTTTTACAGTTACTTGCACGTTTCGAGTCCCGACTGACAGTTAAAAATAACGCTTTTTTAAGAACATTTTTAACAGTGTTGCATGCTTCAACGCCCATGTCCTGCGTCAAGCTTTGGCGGTATCGGTATGAACAAGATAGAGACGCAGAGTTCAATTCTACCCATAATTCCTACTCTACCATTCGACCAATTACTGTGAAACTGTAAATTACTGTTAACACCACTTCCGCTTAATCAACGAAACATGCACTATGAGGCAATGAAGTATCAACTCCTATGGCACAGTTCAATAGCTTTCATTCACAAGTGTATTTAGAAAACACACCCCTGAGTGTTGTGTATAATATATGATACCTAGAATACACAAGATCAGTTCATGTCAATGCATGTACAAGTACAACCCACTGAACTGTGCCCTTGGTTGATGAGCATATTGTAACTCATAGTGATGACCATAACCGTATTAGCGTTTAGTCCTGGGTTTCGAACCACCAAATTCGGTCACAAAACCTAGGCACGACGAAAATGTTCACGCCCCTTCTGCTATAACCATCACCGTGCCGCCAAATTTGACCCATTCAATTTGCCTTTTTTTCACACACTACCTTGCTCAGTTAAATTATTAATGGACACTTACAAACAATGGTTTTCTTCTACGAGTCCATAAACATTTATTTTGTCACACACGTCAATGGCAAATAGCATAGTCATCCATCCCGTAGATAGCCACGTCTTGGCTTCACGCCTAAAAGACAAAACAACATTTCATACAATTATTTAAGTCATATTTCATGACATTGATCAATTAATGCGCACAGGTGCATAGAAAAGTTGACACATGATAACATTCAAAAACAAATGTAATGCTACAGACGGATGTTAGGGTTCGTAGCATGATGCAACAAAATTCCATTTACAATTTCTAAATATCTGCACATTTTTTAATTTTCTAGAGATTGTATTAGATGTAATCCAAAATGATTTAGGCCCAGGTACACTTGTACTATTAAAAACTAATTTATATTATTCCTTAACGGCAATTGGCCTAACGGTGAGAAGGGGGTGTCTTCTTTCAGTATTATGCGGAACGTCATCAACAAACCACAAAACTAAATGTTTTTATTGATACCAAATTGTTAGCACCACGGTTACATTTTCTCATATTTATTTAAATCAGGGTAAATTTTACCACTGAACTGTGCTCAGTGTCACTGTCGCCAATAGGTCAACTGCACCCACGCCCTATTCTATGAATATTATCTTCGTTCTTATAACCTCACAGCACGACGGTACATATTAGTCCGCACTAGATTTCGTAGTTGCATCAAGTTAAACGTGCGTGATATCCACATAATAGGGTCAAAGGTCACGTAGGGTCAATGGAGGTCAATCTGTGCAATCTGCGAATCTGTGTGCATCCCAGGCGAGTCTTGGGCCGTGATTCTTTTGACTGTTCATCGGTTGTGTACAAGAGTAAACAGGATATGGAATTTTGTGAAAAGTAAGAGATTTATATACTACGGTATATCATCATGATCATTGAAGGAGATGAGCGGAAACCACGAATATTACAGATACAACCCGAGGCTTTTTGACGGACAAGTCTGTATCTTACGTCATGTGGTGCTACCTAATAATGTCATTAGGTGCAAGAGTCATCATCACAAGAGACATGGGGAGCAGAGCAACTTGTGCAGATATGACCTTTGACCTACAGATCTGCATCTCACACCAGACATGGCGTTACCTACTAAGGTCCTTTGGTGCGAGAGTCATCAAAATTGGACAAATAATCTGGACAGTGCACCTACTTGTTCGTGGAGACGGACGACAGAATGTCCCTTCTGTCTAAACCCACCAGGGGAATAAAAATCGCTGCACTTTAGCCGGGAGTTAAGTGTTTACCATCTGTTAAAGCCATGATTGATTTAGAGCATGGGTAAAATAAGTTAGCCCATAAGACACCCAATTTAAGATACACAAATCGGAGTGCAAGTTAAGTAACGTCACACTCCAACTGAAGATGCCATTCTATAACTAATGGTGTAAGTATGGGTGTAAAGTTTCCGTCAGTTTGGAAGAACCCTTTGGGGAAGGGTTCTCCATAAGGGACAAGTGGGGCTAGAAAGCGAAGGCAAAGAGAGAAATGTTTCTCTTTTAGAAAAAAATAACGCGACGTCTAAAAAAACATCAGCCTTGAATGATGATTTTACTTTGATTTTCAGGAATCAATTTTGCATATAGACAATCATCATTACCAAAGTTACAAGTAAATGACGTATCTGGATACAAAATCCCCTCGTGGTTTTATGTAAATATAATTTTGCTTTCTTTCGCTTTTGAGGGGAAATTTATAGCTTAAGTTTCATCGACCGCCAACATTTGCAGGAAAAACAGAGAGATGTACCGTACTCTTCAAAGTGATATGTCAAAATATTCACCAAAAAGTAGCTTCATTTAATTTTTCTCTTTCGTTTTGACGGTATACCAATTGTTTAATATCGACATGAGATCAGTGAAGTCAGCCACGAACAGGAGAACAGTTAATTAACTACCACATTTCTTACAGTATCTCTGATTGGCTCATTACATGATATAACATGATATACCCCCTTAGAGTAACCAATCCAGATAGACCTATAATATCTGTATGCAACGTGAAGCTTTTCTTACCATGTCTCTGATTGGTTATTGATAGGGTTATGATGATAAAATTACTTTGCAGGTAATGTTTCTTTGATAAACAAAGATTACAAAAAAGACAACATCAAACGTGATTACATTAACTCAATACTAGTCGTTTGCACAGTCTGTGACTTTGGGTTCAAGAGAAAATAATCCAATCAATTGCCTTCACTCAAAATGTTCAGTTACATCTGTAGGATTAGGATCCAGTCAAAAAAAAAAAAAAAAAAAAAGACCGCCAACATTTGCAGGAAAAACAGAGAGATGTACCGTACTCTTCAAAGTGATATGTCAAAATATTCACCAAAAAGTAGCTTCATTTAATTTTTCTCTTTCGTTTTGACGGTATACCAATTGTTTAATATCGACATGAGATCAGTGAAGTCAGCCACGAACAGGAGAACAGTTAATTAACTACCACAATTTCTTACAGTATCTCTGATTGGCTCATAACATGACATAACATGATATTCGCTCTTTGCACGGTTCGCAATTTGCAGGTAGAGCCTCGAACTGGCATCCAATAAATGAGGGTATTACATAAACAATGCATTCACCTCTTGCAAGGCTCATTGGTTCCGTTTAGAGGGAATCGAACCTAATCGAACTGTTGTGTAAATCTCCCATTCATGTTTTTACCAGTTCGAGGCTCTCCCCGCAAATGGCGAATCCGTGCAAAGAGCGAATACTCCTTAGAGTAACCAATCCAAATAGACCTATAACATCTGTATGCAACGTGAAGCTTTTATTATCATAGGGTTAAATGATAAAATTATCCAATCAAATCGGCTAGTATGCCCATCGGGTTAAATAAGCAACCCACATCCTTTGTAATGTATCTTTGATAAACAAAGATTACAAAAAAGACAACATCAAACGTGATTACATTAACTCAATACTAGTCGTTTGCACAGTCTGTGACTTTGGGTTCAAGAGAAAATAATCCAATCAATTGCCTTCACTCAAAATGTTCAGTTACATCTGTAGGATTAGGATCCAGTCATGTTCTTAATTTGTATTTATTTTATAAAGGGGAAAAGTACAATATTTTAATTGTTCATTTTAAAATTATTCATCTACGGATGAAGTACTAACTCACTTTTATAACATATGTTTCATAACTAAAGAATTGCCCTGAATTTCTTCCTGCATAATACAATTTGGCAACACCGTTACTATAACTTTTGACAACACCACGGTTTGCTCGGTTTACGGCGTATCACAACCATTCCCCGAGGTTCTGCATTTTTGAGTATTTACGTCAGATATGCCAACGTATTCTCAGACTACACGCTCTGGTTAGAGTATAGTTAATTAAATCTGTTTTCATCCATAAGCCTACCATAACCTATTCCAGTGATAAATGTCTCACTCCATGTAGGTGCATAAGTTTATTCCATTAGTATGATAGAATGCAGAATCGCAGACCAAGCGCTATACCCATCGATACATGGAGATTATAAGATCCCTTGAATAGTAGGCCTACACTGTAAACCGTCCAGTCCACGTTCTTATTAGACAGTAAGTCATTACGGTTTGAAATGGTATTTCAAACAGTGCACCTGGGGGAGAAAGGGTAGAGGGAGGCAGGGAAGGAGCCACGGCAGGGACCCGGCCCCCGCCGTACGGCAAAGAAGAATAGATAGACCCCCAGGAGTAACATTGCTTGTTACAAAAACTAAATTGCCGTTAAATACAGTCTCAACCTCGTCTAATTGAACGCAAAGGAACGCTTTTCATGTTAGAGTAACTATTATTCGATATGG
The DNA here is from genome assembly GCA_023653785.1 of Ophioderma brevispina. Taxonomy (NCBI): domain Eukaryota; kingdom Metazoa; phylum Echinodermata; class Ophiuroidea; order Amphilepidida; family Ophiodermatidae; genus Ophioderma; species Ophioderma brevispina. Next base: position 229,205 of record JAMKCH010002994.1, read on the forward strand.
TAATATCGTATTTTAGTGAATACGTATTGAGATTATTTTTCATCCTGTAACGGGATGTTCAACGAGGACTCCTATTGTATCTTCTGATAGATATTAATGTTTCAAAATTACGAAACAGTACACTGCACCAGCTGGTATAACAACAAAAGGCAGTGTGTTGACATCTTACAAAGTGAAAGAACAAAACCAACCTGGTGTTGTTACAGATGCCCTTAAAGTGCACTAAATTCGGTATACTCATTGACAAAAAATAACTTCAAAGACTTTTTATGACCACATGCCAAACATAATAAAATGTTTAAAATAATAATACTCGTGGTTCGAACAGCCCTTAATTTATCCTGGAGAGTGTGAAAAAGTAGTATGTTCGTGGTATTAATATTCGGTTCAAAAGCAAGCGGTACCACACAGATACAAACCAATTCGCAAAAAATGTTTGACCCTTTTAATAGACCTATACAGTTCACTGAATAGGGCGTCGGTTTTTCATTATAAGTCACACACGTGAGTATGTCGTAATGTGTAATGATATAGCTCCAACGGAAACTGTATCATGTCGATCTTTGCCTGGTATACATGAAGATTAAGTGGTCTATTCTTGGGATAACCTTATTCCTTTATTCTGTTCGTAGTTGTTTTGTGTCTCTATCGGTTGCACTATACAAATCGAGAGGAAAAAAATCCCATTTAAACTAATATAACGTTGGGGGGTTTTTGGTGGAAAATATGCTGTTAGGCTCGACAAGCAAAGAGATATATAAATCAGTTTGATCTTGCCATTGAAGTTGAATGTTAACAAAAATCTGCCGTTTTAATGGTTAACCAACAACAATATTTAAACAAATTGTAGTCCAAATTGGAGTCCAAACCTTCCAAGGTCACGTATGTCACATTTGAGGGTGCAAACTTGTAAAATCCCTATGAGTTTTAGACCAGTTGTTCATTTTGGTAATCATAACAACTTACCTGCAGAAAATAATGTGTTTATAAAGGTTCTAACGATAATGAAAGGTCTATCTACATACATCCGATGTGTTTCTTGAGCTAGTAGTTCTTCTGACCGAGTATCGGTCATTGCATAGAAGAGTAGGGCACTTAAAACGTCAACTTAAAACATTGGAACATTCATTCACACGTACTACATAACGCCATTGACAAAATAGGGCCAAATGTCACAAGGGAGTCATATAAGAAGTTAAATCTATGTACACCCCGTGTTTCTTTGGTCAGTTGTTCTTCCGAATAAGTACTAATTTAATTGGTCAATGCATACAAGAGTAAGGGAGCGGTCATTATTTGTGCCAAGGGGGGGAATGACGGATTTCAACTTTTTTTCGGCAAAAATTGCGTGGTCCCCATCGCTTCCGTCAAAATTCACAACTCCCCTCATTATCATGCTGATTTCCCCATTAAAAGTTCATGTTCCCCCGCTCTCTCTCGTTGATGAAAAATTTCACGTGCCCCTATCTCTTCCACAAATTTTCGTTTCCCCCTCAAATCCTCCACCCCCCCCCCCCCCGCGTAAATAAGACCCCTCCCTCAGAGCCATTGAACAGTCAACCTAACCAAAATGGAACATAATCACATAAGGAATAATTGGGTCACAATAGGAAATAAAAAAATGCATGGCAAATTAGATGATCATATTTCAACATAGTTGTGGCGGCGCTGTCCGTTGAAATTGCCCAACGGTAATCCTAACAGCAGCCTGATGGGGAGATGGGCATTGTTTTCACGTGACAAGATAAAATCTGGTATTGAGAAGCAACGTGTGGTCCAGTGCAAGATGCTTAATCTCAATTGCGTCGTCGACCCAAGTGATATTCGGGTAGTTGTTATCTAAGTGCTGATAGGCTTGTGGGCTTTGTAAGGCATGTCCCTTTGAGGCAGCCACCTAATATGAAGCGAAATTATTGTGACGATTTCTTGAAGGCGGCGTATTAATATAATTGTCAACCGCGGTTTGAACCTTTTTATGAGATTAAGTGCTATATAAAACTGGTTATTAGTTATATTATTTGGCGCATAATGGGCATGATCAACAATTTAACTTTAAACATCCAATGCATTTTTGTGTGTTAGTTAACATATAGACAATGCAGGAGAAAAACTCAGTTGTTGCTTTCATACCTTTGTTGGTTGAACTTACCTTTAACCCTGTTTCCTGTGTGGGGGGAATAGATTTTCTACCAGCCTCATCTTCGAAGGTGTAAGAAGAAAAAAATCTTGTGCATGTGATATACTTTGGAAAAGTTCTTGGTCACTAAGTAGTACTTGTCCTTTGAGTTTATTGATGTGTACATTATATAGCCACGGTACAATTACCGTTTCAGCCCGTGTATTTCATTTAAAATCTCATCTTTTTGAGTGTCTTTACTAGTATCAAAAATCTCATGTTCAACGTGACCTATACCTCTCACTGTAGTTCGCTTCCCCACTTCTTCTCAAATCCGTCCCTGTCTGCGCAGAGTTCATGCGTATAACGCATTGCGCAGATCTATTTCTGCGCCTACTGATTGGTTAAGAAGATGGCCGGAGTCTGGAGACAACAGCACATTGTCTACATCGAAGACGTAATCTCTGTAAACAGGAAAAGAATTGGTAAAGTCTTTAAATTATTACCTACTGTGAATATCTCACCGCATGTTTAGCATGTTCGCTGTTTTTTTTACTTCAGATCAACCCTACATTTCGGCACACCTCTAGAAAAAAATGGGAAGGCACGAAACCAAGAATGGCAAAGGAAAATCAAAGAACGGAAAACAATAAAAGAATCTAAGATAAAGAAAAGCAATACTGGTAAGATAGCGATAACGATTAATCCAATCGCCTCACAAAATCATCCGCATTCTTTTCACCATAGCACATGGGGTGGAATTTAGTACAAAAGATGTATTGACATTTAAGGGTAAACATTAAAATTTTACATCAACCGTTATATCTTCATCAATTGTTAGCGTTTCATCAACATCATCAGCAATAGTTAGTAGTGCTTTGCTAAATTTTTACCAATTTGTAGCACCCTTTATATAATCTTTATTTTATGGATAGCCCAAGAATAAGATTTTATAGTATACGTCAAAACATTAAACCAATCTCATAATGTTATTCTCTTCACTATACCTGCACTACTAAATAATATGTCCAAGGGCGTGTTCTGCAATATTAATATTTAATTCTTATAACGCGCGATATAGCCATCGAAGGGCGCCACTTGGAGCAGTATGTTGCTGAGGCCTGCCAGTACTACAACAAGTAAAAAGTAATCCGGAACGAAAAAGGAAAAGCTTCATGGAAAGGAATCCGATTTTACATGGGCAGGACGAAACCTAAGTTCTCGGAGAAAACCTACGAGGACGGTAGGGAATCCACAGTCCAATTCACCTGCCGTGACTCGTTCAACGTGGAACGAACCCCGTCCCAATGGTGACATGCGAATATGGACCACAACACCAGCCGCCCCAGAGTGTTCAGCACTTCAATAAAACTGTAGAAAAGCTTATGGACAACGCTTCAGTAATTATACCAGAAACTCATTAACAATGTTTAGCAGGTACAGAAAACCACATTAACGATTTGTTTTTCAAAACTAGCCGGTGCAGAAGTACTACTATAGTCCGCTGTACTCACACTACGGTAACAATGGGTAAAGATAGGCACTCATTCAGTTGACTCTTAACACAACATAGTTTTCACGCTTTATTCCGTTGTCGTCTATTGGAGCCCGGACTGTGGTTCCCGTGGCGACATAATTATTTCACACCGGCATATAAATAGAGTCAATATGAACCCTATGTGGAATAACATGCATTCAGTACAATGTACTTTCCAATCAATGCGATTTATTTAATTCATATTAAGAATAAATAATAAAATCTTAAAAAATTAAATTACTAGATGGCCAGGTTTGACAGGCTGCTGTCGTCAACACTTATACATTGTTCATCACTGAACTAACAATGAATGACGTCTGTTATAAAAAAATCTCTAGCAATTGCTTTGAGAGTTATTTTCAATATAAATTAATACTGCAATAGATAGTAGAGTTTACATACTGAGCTTTAGTTTTGGAGTGTTTAAGGTCGATGAAATTGATAGCATAAATTCAGAATTAGATGGCCTTGTTTTGAACAACGACTTATTAGTATTTTGGAAACGTGCTACCAACGGAGGTGGAGATTAGTTTTTCTAAATTTATAAAATCTGTACCACATACTATTCAAACAACTTTTTAGTATACCTACAAAAAATCGTCCTTTTTTAGCTCAGCTAATATAATCTAAGCTAATATAAAATGTGAAGTACCTAATATAAAGGGGGACTGGGGAACTCAAGCGTCAAGAAATCGTCGGAAACCCTTCCTTTATGCTTTAAGCATTAAACTCTCAAAATTTTGGCCTTCTTAAAATCCATTTGGGTGCTCCTCCCTGATTTCACCGCTACCAACCTTCGATATGAAAATTGAAGCAACACCCTGCTTGCAAGGGCTTAAAGGGTCTGCGATTTTTTTAAACTTCGGTTTAAAATAGCATGTTAATTTTGTCCTCAGCAACATGCTAGAGCATGGTGATGACGTCATTAAGCTATCAGGGGGTTAACAAGTTAAGTTTCATAACGTTACAGGTTTATCAGCTGTGTAATACTTTGTGTAGAAATGATCCTCTCACGAAGCAAGGTTAAATGGAGGATCACGTTGAGGGGTTACATACATTTGCTTCTGGCATGCTGCTGATAATGTACTTTAACCCCCTCAGGTCTACAAACTGTTTAACGTATATCTGATTAGCGCATTACTTGATATATGATGCAACTGCTGAGTAAACAAATCAAAATAGGCCTTCTATAACATCGGTATCCACTTTAAGCTTTTGTTACCGTGTCTCGATTGGTTAATTACCTCAATTTACCCTCATGGACAACCAATCAAATCGGTCGGTACAATGTCCAGGAGGTTAAAAAGATTGAGGGCCACACAATCAAGGATTCGTATCTCAAGGACAAGAAGGTGGGGTTCGCAGGTTCGCTTAAAAACTTTACACCTTTGGAATCATCTTTCCATTTTTTAAATTTGTGAAAATTAACGGCAAGTCTTAAGGGAGGGGTATGGTGTCTGAAGCAGTGAACTTGAAGGATTTTTCCCTTAATTTCCTAAATAGTGGTATATACGGTTACACATATTGTAGCACATGTCACAAAGTTTTAAAATTCAGGTCAATTTTTGCTCTGGTTGCCATGTTAACAACGTAAGGCCTCTAAATGGCTAAACACTAGAACGAACGTAAATAAATAACTAAAATAACTCAACAAAGCTATGGGTCGTAAATGGGGTGGCATGTGCAGGGGGTAATTAGCAGTGAACATGAAGCCGGATTTAGTACCGTGCCATGGCAACCAATCAGTAATTTCAGGGCGTTCATTTGAATTTTGAACACGATTTTGAAAATCGGGCTCATGGTTCAATCGCCCTATATGTGCTGAGTATGGGTGCCAAATTCATGTGCATAGCATGTAGCTATGCTCTGTACGTTCGTTTCGTTTTGTTTTTGCGGAGTTTTAACCGAAAACGAGTTATATACCTCGAAACCATTTAGACAAAATGAGGGCGCTTTGATGTGAAATATGGATTTTTTTTAAAATTCAGTGATACTCTTTAATTACAAATTATTAATGAAAGAATCATCGAAATTGGTTGCATCCATTGTACTGTAATTATTTTTTTAAATATTTCGAAATATTCGCAGGTTAAAACAATAAAAGACATAAAAATACGTTACCCAGTACATGTAATTACTTTTTAAATTAGGACAAAATTAATAGAGTATTTATTTACTTCGACTTAGACCAAATAAATGCGTTAAATGGCCTAAAATAATATGTTTTTAAAAATTTTGGGGGAAAATATTAACCCATTAAATTTTAATGATAAAGTATAGGAGACTATGCGTTTTTGGCAATTAGCGTACACTTGCTTACTTTGATCAGCCCTATCTCGGGAACCGAATGTCCGATTGCGACGAATAAAAAGCATTTGTAGATTACAATCTACACAATTACGCCTTGCATTATCTCATTTCGTAAATGAGAAACAATTTTTACAACAGTCCAGACCCCAGACCCCCCCCCCCTTAAAGCTGAATTAATTCTTAAATGCTTCAAAGGAGGTAGTGAGTTAGGGGACCATATGTATCCCACGAGCTTGGATATTTTTATATTTCTCTGTCTACAGGAAGTTTATATTATGAGTTGATTGAGGGGGGCCAAAATGGTGGTGCCAATTTTTTTCGTGTGTGTCCCACATTTTAAACGCCATGACTAGATCAAGTTCGAACGATGGCTTCCATTTATCATTATAATAAACATAGATGTTATGAAATGTTACAATATGCAATATAGATGTCCAACATGAGAAAATGTTTGAAAAAGCTATATATTGGGCAAAATTATCATATTATGAGACCAACTACACCAAAATGCTTTCTACTCTTACCAAATATTGTATATTGTATTATCTGCTCAATCCAGGATAGCGGCCCAAAAGTCTCCAAAATGACCACCAAAATGTTCGTCTTTTGTTAAAGTCACGTTGACACTTTTAATATACTAAGGTAGAAGAAAAACCCAAACCACAAAAATTTAAGGACATTGTAAACTCTTGCCAGGATTATTTTAAAGGATTAGCTTCTTTAGATCCAAGATGGCAGCCATCGTTCAATCATAAGTTCCTACCTATATATATTTCGTTATGTTCATTATACACATTTATATTTCTGATTGATAAACAAATTTAAAAACCATCCGGTACTATCTTTGTCATCTTTGTAAATATACAGTGCTAATAATAGTGAAATCTGATGAAACACTCTGACCATCCGATCTAATAGATAATCCGTCAGTGACAAACAAACCACTTACAAGGTTTCTAATGATGATAACCAAAAATCGATTTTTAATAAATCATACCGGAGATTTCCAGATAGGTTCGCTAATTTTATCCACCGCCAATATACGGGAAATATGATTCTCCATTTCCCATCGGCAAATATTTGTACAATCTGCTTCTGACCCGTGGATTTGATGCTTAATAGATATTACAATATTCCATACAAAATCTTTAATTGTTTTTATTATGTTATAATTAAAAGAAATGTTCTTACAGGTTTGTAAATATTTTAAGTACTAAATCTACACTACATCTACACAAAGCATAGATTTCGACCGATTTGCCGAGAAAATTAATTTATGTCAGTTGAATTGACGGTGCAACGAGAATATTTGTGGAATGCACGCAAATATTGTGTCAAAATCGTTTCGTATCGATAGACCTCACAGATTTTCTTACATTGTTTTGGCTACAGAAATGTCTTAAAAGAGAAAAAGTGGATTTTGATTTGCTTTTATGCAATATAAAAACAGGCGGAATTTCGTATTTTGCCTCCTATACGAAATTAAGAAATTTCACAATTTTTGAACCAAAGAACCAATTTCTCACCCTTAATCCTTCGATGGGGATATTTTTGATGGAAAGCTTTACATCAGGCAAAAATCATTACTTTCGAAAGATTTTTTAGGAAACCTTATATGTTAAATCTCTCTTTGCACCTTTAATATCATACCATTACACTTGGAAATGTCCTGACTAATGGCCTTGTGGTTAGGTTTCCTCCACTCTATATGTCGGTGTGATTGGTTTACCCACCCCCTGTTTTAGTATGCTGTTGCATATTAGTTAATGCTAAGCATTATTTTGCAGTTGCAATGGGTGATTTTTTTGTTTGGATAACGATTTGTTGCTTGCTAGCTCTAAAACCTATCCTCGCGGTTACATGTATCACTGCATAAGCATAGAACCAGGTGTTATTCACATATTGCCAAAAGCGTTCCATCTTGAAACTTGTTCCAGGTACATTGATGTTCTTTTGTGTAACTCTGCTTCTACCTGCAACTATTACCCTATTCGCTGTTTTAATATTGATTTAAACTATTCTTGAAATAATAAGAGGTCAAAATAAAGGATTCCCAATCTACAATAAGAGATTTCAAGCACGGTGAATTCGCATTAACACTTAAAACTCTCTCATCATATATTTTATGACGGCGATTAGTTAATGGTTCTTAGAGCTTCAACTTGAATTTTCAACTTTGTAACTTCAGAAATAAAGGTGGGCTCAGAAATGCATGACATTTTATCTATGGGATATTTTGCTCCTAGCAGAAAGGGAATCAAACTAAGTCGTCTGCTTCGTTTAAATCATTTTCATTTTCATTTCATTTCAGACGTATTCGCACACCAAGTTCTGGATAGTGCGAACCAAGGACACAGTTCAGTGGGTTGTTTCTTTTCCATACACGGACATGACTGACCTTGTGTGACCTTGGGTATCATATATCATACCCCGAAAAACCAGGGGGTGTATGTTCTAAATACACTCGTGAATGGAAGTAACTAACTTTGCCAAGGGAACTGAGATTTTACATGCTCATAGTGTGCATGTACAAGGTAATATAAACACTGAGAACGACTCTTATTCAATCAATACCCATCAAAAAGCGTTTCCTCACTGCAATCAATTGTGAAGAAAGTTTCTTGGCAAGAAAACTGATGAACTCTCTTGACATCGACAATAATTTATTTTTTTTAATAAATCAATTAATCATAACAACACTGGACAGTATATTTTCACACGATTAGTTAGGCCCGGCGAGATTTATTTTCCCTGCTCGAAAATGATCGTGATCGAAAAGGTTAGGTCCGGGGCTCAGTCCTAAGCTGCCGTCTCGCCGATGACATAGGAACTGTCTGACTCAATGTCGTCGGGTATTGCATCTTGTCCTTCGTTATTTCCGACGGAAAAATTTTGGCATTTCACATTTTACAGAAGATCGTTTAGTTTATTCCTGTGTTTAAAAATTAAATAAGAAATCTGGAGAATATGGTTTTGCCATTTTTTATATTTTATTGCTGTGCATGACCATTTGCATTCTTTTTGAGAAAAATGACCGTTCCATACTGTAAATCATCACAAATCTTAATGTAAATGACAGCATACCACTAAGTGCTATATATGCCAAATTTACTTAAAGATTTTTTTTCCGAGGCAAAGCAAACATAAACACATGTCTGCCCACTCTTCGGGCTATTACTATGACTACCGTGCCTAAGACAATCAATCAGCCGGCGTAGACCTTGAATTGAGATCCGTGTGATATCACCAGCATTATATTGAATGTGTCATTTTTTATATTTTGAAAAAGTAGGGGAACCTAATTTGCAAAATTTGTCTCAGGGCGTTTGACTAACCATTCCTGTCTACGGACACATTTCAAATGCCGGTTAAGCATGCAGTTGATTTTCCATCTACATAACCAATAAGGAATTTTCTATACAACGTGCTTGCGTTTTGTGTTTTTAACAAGGTTTTCTTGGGTGTTTTATTAAATCCTAGTATTCCGTAGAAGTTTTGCGCACACAGCCTGAAAGGTGGAAATGGAGTACAGACTTTTATAGGAATAGATTTAGTCATTAGACCTAGCCAATAATTTTGGAGGGTGTGGCAAAATTTGGTTATCATTGCATTTTTAAAAATCCACTATGGCTGCCTCCATGACCAAAATCACTAATATCCCTTAATAATTTCAGATAGAGACAAATATTTCGCGGTACTCCTGTGTGTTTTAAGCACGAGAAAGTGTTGTTGGTAATGTTATCATACACATTGCCACAAAAATCCAATATGCCTGCTCAAAAGTCAAATATGCTCTCGGATCCTTAAAATGATCTTAACACATCCATTATACCTATTTACTACGACGCTATCTGATGCATGCTGAACACCTAAAATTTGTTCTGCCGGTGTTCAAAATCTGTTACAATGATTCACAATCTGCAATTGTTACTTAAAACCCTCTGGAAGCATTTCCAACCGCATTCCGGGACACGTCAAGTGTCTGCACCATTTGCAGTTAGAGGCTTTCCGTGTCTTAGGCATGCTTTGTGCTTTTTACACTATGAGATACATGTATTGATCACTAGAAACCTATTTGCATTCTCTGTAGTGGACATTTTCAAAATTCAAGATGGGCAGCCAATACAGCCGCCTTTAAATATAGGTGTAAAACCTACAGTATACGTGTATTATAGAGTTACATCAACTAATTATATTATAAAGGTGTTTAAATTAAGGTATGGGATAAGTATTTGACCATTGACATTCATATCAGGAATTTCTGCTGTCTTAACATTGCAAAAACATGTAGTGAGGGGGGCCAATGTTGTAGATGCTTTGTACCTTCTTAAAAAACAATAATATCATAGATCTGTAGTGGTTGAGTTTTAAAACACCCAAAATGATTATTACAGTTGAATTAAAGTATGAGAGGTATTCTTGAGATGTGGTATATTTGGGTTTCGTTATCTGGATATTTGTTTGAACAACATACTGGAAAATCAAAAATGAACGGGCCAGTATATTAGGATATATGACAATTCGTAGGGCTTAAAGATCTTCAAAAGGCAGCATATTGGCGTACATCTTAATTGGTAAGCTTGTTAACACACTTGAAATGGCAGATATGAGTTTCTACTGGTAAGAGCGCAGAATTTTACCTCTATCACAAATACTTGATGAGTTATGGTTCACTTGATGATCAGGGCATAGGGCCGGGTTAGGGGGGCATATTGGGTTTTTAGGGTGGCCATATTGGATTTGATGTAAATGTTTGTGGTGATTCAAATCAGTCAATAGCCGGTCCAAAGATTCCGCGTGCTTGTAAAACCTGAATCTAACTGCATTTAAAATTATGGCCCATTTGAAATGAATTTGAGGGTGTGATTGATAGCGCGCCATATTGGATTTCTCGCAAAAATGGACACTGCACGAAAATTTTGCACACCTGCCAGAAATTATTAAGCTTAGTCCATCATTGACAAAAAATCAATCAATAGAACAAGTCTGTACTCCATCTCCACCCTGTGCCCACAATTCCTACTTGACTATAGCATCGGGTTTTGCAAAAAGCAATCGTACTACGAGCGAGTTTGCCCCAATTCAAAACACATTTCTAGATGTAACCAAAAAATATCGAATAAATTTAAAATAGATGCTCTCCTTAGCGGTGCTGTTCTGTGTTATCGATTTGGGTTAGAAAATGAATGAATTCTCACTGTTTGTAATGGAAATGAATTGCGGCGAATATAATATCAAATAGTACTTGAATACTTTAATTGACAGCCATTGAATTACAAAATTACACAACAGGCAAAGGGTAACTGAATTTTCAAGTGAGTCGCGCAGCCTGGAGGATGATTTTTCACACAATTACGTTTGGATTTTGATTCAAAGAAGCGCGTATCCATATCAAATCCTAAGAATTAATAAAGTATTAATTGTACATTTTGAAGTGGACTCACAAACACTTTGGTTTTAAAAAGTGCTTAAACCCAACGAAATATTGACGAGAAAGAATTAATAAAGTATAATTTTACATTTTTGAAGTGACTCAACAAACACTTTGGTTTTAAAAAGTGCTAAACCCAAGAAATATTGACGAGAGATGGCAGGTTTTAAAAGGAATTCCTTTTACAGATAGGCTTAAAACCATAATGCAAAAGCCCCGCGAATGACCGAAATTGAAATTCAGTGTCTCAACACCCTCTCGGTTTTTTGCAAATGACACATAAATGCTGGATTTTTTTAAAAGCTGTGCATGATTGGTTAAGAAATCTTGATCGTACGGAGTGGGTATTGAATAGTCCTACATGAGGCTGGACTCAATCAAGCTTCTAATCACACGTCTTGTGTGTCTGAGGACGCCATTATCCAAACATTAAAGGCTGACTAAGAGATTTCCTGAGGAGGGCGCCCTCAATTTCCAAAAAAAATCGTGTTTTTTGCATGTACATAATGCTTGTCCATATACGAATCACTGTGTGAAATCGCTAAGCTTAAATCAAATTCCTTCATATAGAAAATCACAACTTTGTTATAAAATTCCAGATCCGGAATTTTTGTTATACACAGTATCCTATGGGACGTAATACTACACATAAATGTTTACTGCATCAAAACGAAAAATCCGATTCATCTTAAATTTCGGAATTGTGCATTTTAGGTTACTATCTTTAGTTCTAGTCGACTATTTTTCATTATTACACAAAAATAATATTTCGAAATCTCTGAGTCAGACTTTAATTTTCGAAAGCCTTTTTAACAGGTATTTTCGGAAATGAGGTATTTTAAGAATGAGAATTTTGAAAAAAAATCTTTCTGGCAGGAGGAACACCAGCACGGAAGCCTTTACCATCATGCATAGGGCCTTGGAACCTTAGAGCTGCCAACGCATGGAACATCCTATTGGAAATGCGTGCATAACAAAATAACCTAGCTTTTTTAGATACCATGCAATTAAGCGCTAAGAAATTTTAAAGCATATTTTTGAAAGATGCTCTTAACACTTAACTGCATAAGGGGTTTGCACTTCCGCTAGTGCATAACGGGGGGGGGGGGGGTCCTAGGGACCCCCCCTAATATAACCACTTTCCTAAAGGATTTTTAGATGAAATCCACCCACATGTTAGGAGGCTTCAAAGACATCAACAATAAAGAAATAAAAATATTGTTATTAAAAGTTAAAATGAATTTTGGGCTGAAAATTAGGGGCAAAACATGATTTTCATTTTGTGTCAAAATGTGCGAAAAAGACACTAATTTGTTTCTGCATTTTCTACGGCATTGCTTCACCTAGACTTATGCAGATTGCTTTAATTGGTGAAGAATGAACTACATTTACCATATTAAGCACAAACATAAATGTCTCATGCCATTTTATATTTTTAGGGTCACTTGTATAATTTACCATAGGTTCGTACAGTAAGCCGCTACATGATGTATGTAAAATATTATGGCTCCAATGGCCTACTATACTTTGCAAGATTTTTTTAATTATTTACTTTGTTTATGTCACTAGGTGTATGCATTATGAAAATCAGAATCACAGTAACTCTTATAAGATTTTTCATTTTTGTCATGGGCACTTCCGTTAGTGCATAAGGGGGGGCTCCTAGGGACCCACATGCTAATTAACGCAAAAACGATGCGATGGATTTATTTTTTTGCACCAATGCAAGCGCAACTAAAAGTTAGACGAATACAAAAAATATAAACCAAATATATTGCAGCGTTATAAATCGCCGACTGAAAAACAAAAAATGGGTCCCTAGGACCCCCCCCCCCCATCCAGTTAAGTGTTAATAAACGACATACGCAATTTACGTATAGTTTATATCCTTAGTTCTCACTGCTTTTAAAAATTAGACGAAAAAAAACACCCAATCGAATGAAATCGAATACAACCACTTTAGCAAATAACTCTGCAGGATTCATACGCTGGATTGTTGCTTTTGTGTTCAGATTTTGTCCTTAATTTTTATATTGTTGTTGTGATTAAAAGTTATAGGAATAGAAAGCAAAATATATGCACTATAGGAAGGGCTTCAAAGCTGCTATTGACAGGAGGTAAGCAAATACACCGGCAGTGTTGTGTATATACTTCATTAATAAATTTAACATTGTTTATTGGTTGAAACTCTATCACGTAGTTAAAAATAGTTCAACAATGCGGCGAGAAATCGGCGCTAGCCGTAACTAGTACTCCTAAGCCACACCCTCTCGTAAATAGTCATTTCAAGAGAGTACTTTTTACGGCTCAGATTTTATCGGTACTATTTACGCTCGCTTAATTCGCGTTAACCTACTGCGATCGCGTAGCGAGTCTGCATTTGCGCGTTGTGGATTGCATGCTTACTACCACATTCATTCACAAAGATGCATTGTTTGACTTGAAATTTATTGAATGAAGTATATAAAACAAATATATACTGACTCTATTCGAGACTCTGGCGTAAAACTAGGGTCCCTCGGTGACTACAGCAATATTTTGCGCTCCTCAGCAAAATAACACTAATGTATTCACCTCGGGACCATAGTTTTAACCAAAGCCTCTCATGTCAGTATATATTTGTATATTAATGCGACCGATTGTGCTGGTACTAAATTTCTTAATTGACAATTGCGCTACCTGATGAAAAGACATTGGTCCGATAGCTAATAGCCTCGTCCCCAGGGACCCTGCTTTTATCGAAGAGGTCAAAATATCGGTGTCTGAAGAAAGCTACTGTTTTCTCATTTACCTTATGGAATCTTAGGGCTATGGGATATTTGGATGTTATCAGCGAAAAAGTTGGCTCATTTTTTTTCAACCACTATTTTTTACACAGCATTTATGGGCTTTTAAAATCAAGTTTTGAACTCGTATGAAAACGGATTGAAATATTGGGGTAAATTTTAAAGAGAATTGGGATCAGAGTCATTTAATCAAGATAAATCCTTTATGTACTAAAATTGGGCCACTCCCTTTAATATAAAAATGATACCAGTTAATAATATGATAGCAGTTAATAATAATAATAATTATTTGGTTCTTGAATGAAAGGGGAAAATCCATTTTCGACCTTTTGATTTAGACCTTCTTGTTCTCAAAATAAGATGAATTTCCAAAACTTCCCTTTCAATTGTAATTTAAAACACACACAAACGCCTTTAAATTCAAACTATCTTTGTATTCTAATGATATGAAAAATATATGCTCCAATGACCAATCTTTGACATTACACGAGCTTCTTTTGTGGCAAAAAGAAAAACCACCAGGAAATTAAATAGATCTGATACATATGTATCGCAACTCCTAGAAGGATATTGAAGAACCCAGATGCTTACTTGATAAAGAGTCATAAAGTCTGTCAAACCTAAAAAGGATGTTCTCTTTTCCGTAAACAATCCTGAATGTACTCTCCAGACATCTTTCACCTTTTTATCCACACTAGCTCTTTCGTTAAAATAGATGTTACTGAATACACGCTAAGAAACATCCCTTCAATTTTGAAAAATTAAATGAACATTCAGAAAAGCCTCTGAAAGTACCAAGGTACTACTGCGATTGATTTACTTTAAGAAAGTACTGGAAACCAATTGTACTCAAGTATCGAAAACCCCTTTTTAGTTGAAATTTTACGCGGACGATGAAAAGGCTGATTAATTGCTCAAATCTACAGGGGGTTTCTTTTCTACTAAAACAATTGATTAAGAGGCTTGATCTCTTCTCTGTACATACGTATTCATAACAATCATGAAATTTCAGGTAGGAAAACTGCCAAAATATCAGATATCGGATAGTAGCTGAATGGTGAGAGACTGTTTCCTCTATCTCCGGACGTTGAAGAAGTCCTATCAGGTGATGCCAGCAGAGAATCATATTTTAGGTAGTTCAAGAACCCGTCCTTATTAAAAGTGAGGTTAAGTACTGTCTTCATGGCGATTGCCTCCATTACTTTCTTGCTCTGAGTTTGTCGTCTCTGCACATCCCCTTAGCGCTTACAGAATAAATCTGTTCTATAATAGGTTTACCTAGCTTTATTCCATAAAACTACCTGAAGCGGTGAAAATATTACAGCGGTAATCTATTATAGAACAGTGGCTTCGGAACTTAACCACCGGCTGCTCGCCGGGCACGCCCGGTTCTTTCGAATTGGTGACGCTTTTTATTGTTATAAACTAAGGAACACGGTTCAACCGCTATGAACCGCAAGCCAATAGGAGATTGAGCCTTGAAGTCATCCCTTAACATTCACAGTTACGAGGTTTAGAAAACCAGGTGCATAAACATGCAAATGCGGTAATGGAGTGAGAGCGCACATTCCCAGCTGTGTTCAGGATGTGACCGCTTATACGTTCAGAGTCCACTCGATCGATATCGGTCAAATTCCTGAACACAGCTGGGCATGGGCGCTCTCGCTGCATTACCGCATCTGCATGAGCATGCACCCGGTTTTCTGAACCTCGCAACTGTCCAATTTGTTACCGGTAATCTTATTATGGGAGAGCTAATTGATTGGATTGAGTTTTGACAAATTTTCTCTTTGCCCTCTTCTAAGCTCTAAGTAGACTATATACACCATACCCGACTTTTCATCTGCTGATGTCTGGTTTTGGAGACAAATAAAAGTTGCCAGAGAGTTTGATTAACTTTCTCAACGCCTTCAACAAAAGGATTGACTACAGGAATTTTTCTTGTAGTGGTGGAGGGGTGATCCTGATTTGTCATTTAGCGTCTTTCTTCAGGTCGGAGTCGCCCTCCTTAACCGTTCTAGAAGTAGAAGATTATGTCGTTCAATCAACATTTAGCTATTCGGCGCTGATTACCGAAAATGATTTCTCCGAAATATTCGGACCAAAAAGTGAGAGTTGGAATGGTTTAATTCTGCTTCTCATGTCTTCAGCCAACACGTATAAATCTATTTATTCGCAACGCCCAGATTGAACGGTGTGCTACGTATATTGATATCTAATCTGCCACAAGCCCGGCCTTGGCCACACTGATATTGTTCGTTCACAAGTGTAATACTAGACTAAACTTAACCTGAACTCTGGTTGCCCTTCCGAGTAAATCCCTACCTTCTGTAACTCTCACAGCTGACCTATCTTCATCCATCTTCATTTGAGGACTTCACCTTTCTCCTTCACCTTACCCTAATTAACATGATTAACATTATGGTACCACTCCTTTACACACACACACATTATATATAATATATCTGATTGTCTAGTCCGATAGAAACAGTGTTAACTTTGAGATATTTCGATGCATACAACTCGGCTTTACTTAGCTTATATAATAACCCTGAAACAAACATAATGCTGTGAGACTGTTGTGAGTTTATTTCAACGAGGTTGAGCTTAAACTCCCAACTAATTAATCAGGAATCTTTGGGCTATAAATGTGTATTGTTGATGATGCTAACACTTTATTTCTAATGTGAGATAATGCCGCCGAATTATATCCCTGGGCCTTACAATCATAGAAGAACAGTTTGGCTGAGATTTTCGAGATTTTGGCACTGGAGTGAATCCATGTCACAGTCTCAATACAACTTGGATAAGCCGGGAGCGATTTAATTGTTCTACAATGAATGATGTTGTTATAAAAATCGTACTCGCGGCTTTTTTTCCGTAACACAGTGGGTTATGGAATACTGCATAACATGATATGCGTAAAATGGAAAATCATTATGAAATTGGATTACAAGAAAGCTAAAAATTATACCTTATGGAAAGATTTTTTTTCACATAAGAAAAACATGGCTTGTTCGTGTACTGCAATTGCTAATAAGCAAATACCATAGACAAAATTTGCAAAACTGCTTTGGAACCAAATAATGTACTTTATCATATCATTGGGGCAACAACGATATTCATCCTTGGGTCAACGACGATATCACCTCACTTTTGCACATGAGAACGTGTCAAACATCAATTTTGAGGTTAGTTACAAGATGACAACGTTAATCCATCCAACCACACACACACAAATGCATACTACCCGCGGTCCCTGTTACCTACGTTTTGAACTAACCCCTTAAACTCCATACGTACCTCTCCAGATTCGACCTTCTCGTAACCTTCGACCTCTGGGGCCAGAGTTGGTTTAACAGTTGCATTTACGTAATGTATAGTTGTTGCATCAATGGTAGCCGTCACCGGTGCTCTAGCATCGGCGACATGGTTACTAGTTCTATTCACCGTTCTATTTTTAGGATTGGAAGCTTTATGTACAGTATCATTGGAATACAAAAAATTCTCTGAAGTTCTTTGAGGCGCCTCCTGTTGGGGCACCGCATCATCATCTGGAAGGAATGATTTGAAAGGATTTGGAAATATCCAATCTTTGGTAGATATGCCTCCGGCTTCTCGTAATATCCTCGCCTTTTCGAGTCCGTTTAGAGGCATGAGAGGACCATTTTTGCTGACTAAGACTGTGGGCTGTGGTGGGAAGAGCGAGTTGTAGAGCTTGACTGGACGCCATTTCTCTGTCGATTTGGCGTATGTGTAGTATAGATAGGCGGAAGATACTAGGACGGAATACCATACTGTTGCCAGAAGAATGCTTTGGCGACTCTGAAAAATACAAGACATCGAAATGCTCCGTTTAGCTCTGTGGAAAGCGTTTGATTTTCATTCCTGAAAATTTAATGATTTTAACTCTTTGTTACTTTTTAAACATGTACGGTACGATCGGTCGGTCTTTATTTGTACAGTTGTACGATGGCCCATGTACTTTCTTACAATTACGTAATAAGCAATGTCATTTTCAAGTGATACTATCAAGAGCGTTCTCTCTCTCTTTCTCTCTCTACGTCATATTACACGGTACATCCTCAACAAATTCGTTTACACTCCAAATACGGACGCTATCGTATGTTTACCTTTTCACCAACCAGGCGTTATTATCCACTTGCATGCTGAAGTGGTTAAGTCCCACAATTTGTTTTTAATCCGAATTGTCAATTCAAATAACTTTTCGTAGTAGAATCTGAAGAATGTGATTTGAAATGAGTCAAAACATGTTTAGTCCTAGAACGACAAGTTGAACTTAGCTTGCGGAACTCAAAGAGAACTGACTTAGTAAGTGATGTATGATTTTTTTATCACGGAGATTCAATGTAGCAGTGGATTCAAGTAAATACTTTCTAATTAGATTCAGTGGTTAATCCAAAGTACAGGGAAGTCCGGAAAACTGTCCATATAAGACACAGGAAAAGGGGGGGGCACCCAAATTAACTGGATATTCTAGCAACTTAATTATCTTGTCGCGAAAGACCGTAACCCTGACCCACGCCATACAAATCTCGCGTTTAAAGAACATTTAAGTATGTTAAACAGTTAGATAATCAATATTCACACTCGTTTCCTCGAAAGTAAAGTTTTTTCTTCCTGTTTGAACGTGAAGGGTTAATTATTCAGTAGAATTTCTTAATATGTGCACTACTGGGATCGATTTACCTAACTGGTATGATTGAACATTGCAAGAGGAACGTTTTTAATTAGAAAACGGAACTAAACTTGACTGCAGCCTCTGACTGGCAGCCTATCTCTGCTATGCCTGGGCTGCACCCAGCCTGCTCAATGTTAATACGGACATTACAAAATTTTTGGGAAAGCTCACGAATTTACGGGGCTCAGACCGCAGCTTGCGTTATAAAGCTGTGGGGCAGTTATACACTGGTAAATGACGAGTGTTTAGAAGTATGGGACAAAAATAGTTTGTAGTATTGTATCCATATAAGATTTAAACCCAAACAGTAGGTTTAGGATTGGTATAGGCCGGTTTTCTTATGGTTTAAAAACATATCATAACATGGTTTTTTGTCCATAATTTTCTATGTTAAATTTTTTAAACTGGCGACAAAAGGGCTGTTGCCGAACCAATCACTCTGAGGCCAGATTTCCCGGCTTGATATTTAGTTCACAATACCCACACACTCTCTAACCTCTTAATTCATATTCGTGGCCTTCCTATATTTAATCTTGTGCTGACTTAGCCAAGAAAGTCATTATATCAAAACACGACAATACATTTCCCTTCATCATGTTCATAAGACGTAACAAATGCAAACGAGTTTTTCAAACAATGAAGTAAATACGGTTTTTGAATCCTCATCAAGACCTCAAGAAAGAAAAACATCACATAATCGATGTAAGTGCAGAATCAATTAAAGGGTGTTGTTTGTTTATTCGGTCGTCTGTCTCTGAGTCACACATAAAGTCGTAGTCGAGAACGATGGTCAAGATCCATTCTACTACGAGCGCAACATTTGTCTTTGTTGACGTTGTAGCTTACTGGGGTTTTTTCAGCGTTAAATGGGTAAGGGACGTGAATAAATCATTTAAAATCCCCTACCCGAACCAAATCTGGAGTAATGAGATGAGTTAGTGGTGACAACAACAAGGTAGTTCAGGCTACAGCTTCATTGATACCTAATATCACCTTGTTTTATTAGATATTAATGTTTTCAACGGTTTCGAGAACCAGTTTTTTATGCTGATTCGGAATCCGATGGATGCCACACGAGCAACCTTTAGCAATTTTGTAAAAACGCAAAAAATTCAAAATGGCCACCCAAACACAAGCCCTTCATCTCTTGTTCACTTCAAAGTTGTGATTTTTTCCATCCTGTCTCGTTTAAACATTCATTGTGACCATTTAACCTCTGATTCTTAAAAAAAAAAACCAAAACCACGTAATCAATTAATTCAATATGGTCGCCAATACAAAAGTGTCTGACGGATCCTATTGTTTGACTGCATGTTGGGTAAATTTGGTTCAGTATCCTGTGTTTTGGCAGTCAAGAAATTAATTCAAATCATAAGATAAATTTAAAATGTGAGAAATTCCATCCTCAATTATAGATCCAAAGAGGGCTTTCCGATACTCTAAGATGGTATAAGGTGTGCTGTGTCTAACCTATTACTGCAAATGTTTGTATGATGCTATGTAGATCAATCAGATCAATGTACACATCGTTGGTAATCAATAGAGGAATGATAACATGTAAGATGCCATCCCCCACATGAGTTAATCCATATGGCTGGAATGGCCACTTACTAGGGCGGCAAAAATCCGATCACTACTAGTCTAGGAGAATATTTCTTTTGTTTTTTGTAGTTTTCAGGCGTCCATTGGTAATCCAATGACTGGGATACTTATGAATAACGACTCAATGACACTTATATATCTTTACTGGGGTTTGTTGGCAGTATAATCGCAACTAAAACCACAAAATTATAGCTTTAGCCTACAAGCGATGAATGAATGACTGACTCTTTATTGATTGACATTGCAGCCATATTGAAAACGCCTTATCTAGGGGCCATCTTGCAGATATCACCACTTTGATTATGTTTATATATTTAATTGCTCTGAAGCAGTTTAGTGATATACACACACATGACACATTTGCCTTTGTAGTATGCAATTTTGCCATTTTTAGCCATCTTGAAGGGTTTATTGATTTGATATTGAATTAGAAAATTGGTGAAGCTATTCATAATTGTTCATTAATATACTGATTGCTAAATCATTGGTATTTATATCAAGTTTACCATTCTGCGGTCCAAAGTAGACAAATATCAGATGCTTTGTTGTATTGGCGGCCATTGAATTCGGATTAGGTGGTTATCCTCACATTTAATTGTTCACAATGGTGTTTGACTGAAGGCACAAAATTACAACTTTGAGTAATGCATATG
Organism: Ophioderma brevispina; assembly: GCA_023653785.1. Taxonomy (NCBI): domain Eukaryota; kingdom Metazoa; phylum Echinodermata; class Ophiuroidea; order Amphilepidida; family Ophiodermatidae; genus Ophioderma; species Ophioderma brevispina. Next base: position 250,342 of record JAMKCH010002994.1, read on the forward strand.
ATTTTTAGTGTTTGGTTGCCATTTTGAATTTTTTTGTTGCGTGTCCTCCTCCTCCTCCTCGAAAAAGCTCAAGGTTTTTCGTCTGCATCCCTCGTATTCAGATTCAGCAGGAAAAAACTGTCTCAGAAACATTGAACAAACATTATATATATGGGATAAACAAGATCACTGGTCTGTATGAGCCTGGGGACTAAAGGTTTTGTTTTTCTCCTTCTAACTGTTTGTGCATTGTATTAATACCAACAAACGGAGCCTTTGGATGCTCGTGAGAAAGCGCATTCTCAAAACAAGGTCAAAGCGCTTTACAAAATAGAGAGTAATTAGCTATTGTAGGCCTACGAAGCATGGTTCATCTTTCAAAATACCTTTTAGTATAGTAACCAGATGATATAGTAAGTACAACATAAAAAAAAGAGGGATGAATGGTGGGGGGACGCCCCCAAGATGGGAACCCACGGGGTCGGGGGGGAAAAAGAGGGATAGGGGGAACAATCCCCAGGGGGTCCAGGGCGAAGAAAAGGGGAAAAACGGGGGGGGGGGACTTTTTTTCGAAAAAAAGGGCAAAAACTCCAAAAAAAAAGAATTGGGGGAGAAAATACAGACAGAGAGGGGGTCCGGTCCGCAAACATACCGCAAATTACAAACCGAACAGCGCATATTACGGAGATATCATGTGTATAAAAGCCATACCAAAAAACACTCTTCAAGCACAAAATCAACTTCTTAGGAAATATATGCCATTTTATATCTTTCTAAAAGTAACAATGGACTTGGAGTGGCGAACAGAGATCGCCCGAGTTCATAATGCTAGGGCCGCGATTTCTGAAGCCTGTCCACCGGCCCCCCTGAACCTTTTGTGTCGAAACAGTGAGAGCGTCTGGTCAGCTGGGGCAGAAAAGGCGCCCAAATCCTGTCCTGCCAGGCAATATACAACAAAGAAGGTCATCGACAAGTAATATGGCACTTGTCCGGAAAAAACATGCCTTTAAGTAAGCAGCAATAAGCTGAATAAAGACAACGCGCTGCGACTAAAATTGGTAGCCAATGGGCTCTTTCAGGAGTGGTGTGGCTGTTGGTCCTTCTATGCAGGGATCTGACCACCAGCCTGGCTGCTTTATTCTGCAAATCTGAAGTTTACTCCGATCTCTGTCCGACGTGAACCATACAAAATGAAGTGGCAGATCATCGATAAGGCGAGATAAAAGTCAGTGACTGGACGAGATGATACAAAAAGCCTGCTCAAATTGTGGATAAGCGCGGAATCCGTTACATAATTGCGAAGATGAAGTTAACAGACTGAATGATGACCTTTACATGATTCAGAAAAGAAAAAAAAAAGAGTATAGGACCATTGTCTGAGTCAAACACGACACCAAGGTTTCTAATTGGCGAGGACTGGGGATGAGACATCCAACTTCTACCTAATGGTAATATCGTTGAGGCGATTTGTTGTAATATGAGAAACATGCGATTGAAAAATTTCTGTCTTTTCACATTCAATTTGAGTTTGTTGTTTACAGCGCCTTCCACATCCTGATTTCATCAATACAAAGAGCGAGTCTTTTGACAGCATGTTTGGCATCACCAATCAATCTTAGGATCAAATGTCAAATAGAAGTGTACATCATCAGTCATACATGTTGGTACGCCATATTGTGGCTTCCGGCTTATTGATGCTATACATTATGTGTACATTATGAAAAAGAGAGCCACCACAGAACCCTGAGGAAGCCCGAAAGGGAGATGATGCTTGTTTGAAATTGCTTCCCCAATCCACGAGTATCAAAAGAGCGTTTCTGCAGTAAGACCGAATCCCTGTAAGGCAGTACCTTGAATTTTTGAAAGTAATCACGTAACCTATCCAAAGAATGGCAATGATCAACACAGTATCAAAAGCGCAGAAAGATCTAGCATCACAATACCAACTGCCTTACTGTTGTGAATTGCATTGATGATATCGGTCTTGACACGCAGAAATGCCGTTTCAGTGCTGTGTCGTTTCTTTGGAGCTGCTGAAACTTCTCATGTTTAAGTCATTTGAGACAAGAATGATCCTTTATCTGGGCACCGCACTCACTATTTTCTCCCCTCCTCCATGAACTTAGAGACGCAGCTAATATTTGACACCGGGCGATAGTTTTTGAGCCCCATCTTTGTCAGGGAAGGCTTTTTGAGAATGGGTTTCAACAAGCAGCTTCCCGGAGCTTAGCTGGGAAAACACCAGTGCGGATAGACTTGTTAATTATCGTGTCATGGCTCCGCCAGAGTTTCCACATTCTCTTAAGTCACACCAAAGGAATAGTGTCTAAGGACATGATTTTGATGGAGTAGACAAATAGCACCCTTGGTTACCCTCTTCAACAGTGTGACTGGATTAAACTCATGCATTGGATCGGTCTCATCAAGTATTGTCCGCAATCATTCATGCGAGTTAGACCCGGATAATTATCAAGGTCCAGTCTGATTTTGTATACGTCATATTATCGCTGAAAAAACCTGTCGCAAATGAGGCTACTTATTTCAGTAGCTGATTACAGTTAGGAATTGTTTTGGTTTTTTGGGTTCAGAAGCTTATTCAGAGTAGCAACCCTGGTTTTTGTTTTTCGCATTTTCTAATTTTTTCTCTGTAATACACCTCCTTAGCATGATGAATGAGTTTATACCATTCACTGCTGATTGTACACGGAGTTGTATGCCTGCCAGGGGAATCGACGACGGAGTGGGGTCGGAGGGTTTTTGATACTACCCATTGGTTCGAATGGTTCGGCTTCGGGGCCTGCGGCTCTCAAACGGTCTGACGTTCACCACGTCTGGCATCAATCATTATCTTGTTAACGCAGGTGATCGGGGGTGTCTAGAATAAAATGGGGACGGGTGAAACGCTAGATTGTCGGAAGGTTGCTGGGAATCGATTACCTAAACAATATGAAGGACTCCTCAAAATGGAATTACCCAGTGCAGCCAAATCATCACTGAGCCCATCACGAGGTCAAGACTTGCAATCATGGGCTGAAATGTCATTTGAGAAGAGTCCAATTGGTCATATTCTTTATATTTCTGATGGTGCACAAAGTTCTCATGAGTGGTGATTCTGCTGCTAATCGTACACTTAAGCAAACATGATCAGAGCCTAGCCCAGGAAAGAGGCCCCACCCAGCAACGAATCCATGTTCAGAGAGAATGATCAGTCCAGAGTTGACCATACTTTTTATGGGTAGGGCATGGATATGTTTGAGACACCTTAGCATCCCGAATCTCCAAAAATGAAATGGACTCCGGTTTTGCGGGGAAGTCGACATGCTCTTTGAAGATCCCCAGCAGTATCGTTTTAGCGGAACACGAGCCATCTCATTAAGGAAAGTATCAAACGCATTTAAGAATTGACTTATTATGAGACCATTTTCCCTGAAAGGTGGTGGACGATACACCGGGGGATGAGTCTAAACACGAGTTTTATTTCAGTCCACACAAGCCTAAGCTCAAAAGAAGGTGTTTTAATGCCTGTGGGTGTATTTTGAATGTTGTAGGGAAGGGGGACAAATTTTATGTTGTGATTATCCCAATACAAGGCCATGGTCATACAGTCCTTCCTGAGGGAAAGTGAGGAAGTAAATATCGCCTCACAGGCAGCATCTCAGCAATAACCACAACAGGATCGCTTTCCAGCCACCAGGTTATAACACAGTTTCACAAAAATGTCCACATCATTCTCATATGTCATCATAAATAGAGACCGTCTTTTTAACGGACCGAACGGGCATTCCATAGACGTTGTTTAGAAATTTTTTCATTATGTTTAGGAAATGCACGGATGTTGGCTGGAGTTCCGTGTTGACTGACCAGTCATTGAATGGACCATTTTTTTGTTTGTAGAATGATCTGGACAGCGGAGGTGCTGTCGGGGCCTGGATTGTGATATATGGAGATTAAATTAAATCAATGTTAGACCGGGGAATGTGGAATGGTAAGGTTACGATCATCCCTGTTGGATGTTTGGACTACTGTCACTGATTCACTTCATGTGCTTCCTCCCGAATGTGCTCCTCTTTCTAATTATCTTCTCAATGAATTATTCCCAAACTACTAATACAGAAAACACTAAAACAGAATTAAATTACAATGTCTTAAATACAAATTACAGATAGATAATACAAAGAATACAGAATTCAGATAAGCTTATACAAAAGTGCCAGTCAAAACAGGATAACCGAGTCTTGTGTGTCGAGGACAGGTCAAGGTCAAGAGCGAAGCACTCTCGTAAGCGGCCGTCAAAAAGACCCAAGTATAATGTCATAGACAGCTGATCAAATATAGACAATGCAAAAATTGAGTTAACATTTAAAACCGATTAAACGAGCACTGATCAAAAGAGCAAAATTAGTGAGGCTAGCCGTCATGTTATATGAAAATATGAACTAGAAACCCAAGATAAAAAGACTCCGATATGCGTGGACCAGGGCCACGACGAAGGACGCTTTTGTCTATAGAAAGAAGTGACAGACGACCATAAAATATTATGGTCGTGACAAGTCAGAACACATATTTGCCGTTACAAGGCGAAACACTCACGTTACAATTTAGCGTGTAGGCAGTCGTTCACACAAGGTCACGTTCAATCCAACATTGTGTGGGAAGAACTTTTGTTCCCCATGCCCCAAGTGCTATCCTCCATGAAAATCCACATAGGCGGCTTGAGAAACGTTCATGGTGACGTTACAGTTGATATACACATTTGTTTTTTGTTTTGCTGAAATGATAAATTAAGGGTGTGTAGAATAGGGATCTTGCCGGGTGCCACCCGGGCATCCTTGGGCATTTGAGAAATCCAAGATGGCGTCGCCATAAATAATAATTATCTATTCAACCCTATATTATCAAGCTATGGAGTTACTAGAAATAATACCGATAGGGGGATATCAACGACAAGTATTTGACTCTTGTAACATTAAGTCCATACTTCAAATTCAAAATGAAGCCAAAAACAATAATTTTAAACAGAGTCCCTATAACGCATTACGCTGCGATAAAAAATAGACATGGACTACTTAGGTTATGTTGTTAAGGACCAATAAATGTATTTCTGATACTTTTAAAATTCTAACATGACGTCAATCATAGGCAGCCAAAAAACGTGAACATCTTCAAAAAAATACTTCACACAAATGTATAATTATTACACCGCCTTCAAATCGAAACCACTGTGTCAATACATTATAAATGTACGCTTTGTCCTAACAATGTACAACCATACATTAATTTTGTTTAAATGCGCAAAATCGAAATACAAGGCGTTCTCGCACCACAGAAGTCTCGCCTGCTTTAACGTATAGCGTAAGACAAAGAGCAGCCAAGGAACCAGATTAAAACTGTACAAGTAGAATGTTTTCCCAAAAGAGGATTGTGCAAGAGCAGATACAAGTGGATTGCAGATATGTCCCCCTCCCCCCAACGCCCGGTCTGGGGGCACCCGAACCAAAAACTACAAAACCACACCCGAAACAAGCCCTATGCCGCATTCCCAGCCCCCACCTTTCCACCCCACCGGACCCATCCACCCCACCCAACCCACACTCCCCACACCCCAGAGGGGGCGCCATCAGCACCCCACTGCACCGCTGCCCCGACACCCCGCACCAGCCACCACCCCCTCCCCAACACCCGGCCCAAAACAACCACAGGCCCCTCACCCCCGCCCCGCAACACGCCACAACCCCAGACACCGCTCGACCAACAAGGGAGGGGGACACCCCTCAACACAACCCCACCCCGCTCCCCACACCAAGGACCCCTCCAGCACCCCCCCCCCTCCCCACACACCGGAAACCGGGCCGTCACACCGCCGGAGGCCTCTCCCCTCCCTAACACCCACACCCCCTCCCTTCGGTCTTAACACCACCCACCCTCCACCAACACCACAACCCCGGACTCCGTCCCTACCCCCCCCCCCCCCTTAATTTTTTTACCCCCCCCCACCCCAGCTCCACCCCCTCCCCCCCCCTCTCCCAACCCCCCGCACACCCCACCCCCTCCCAACACCCCACTCTCCTCCTCCCAACCCCCCACTCTCCTCCCCAACACCCCGCACTCCTCACCCCTCCCCAACACACCGTAACGCCCCAACCCTCCCAACACCACACCCCGCAACACCCTCCCAAACACCGCAACAACCCCCCCCCACTCCCAACCCCTGCAACAGACCCCAACACAACACCCTGCAATCACCCTCCCCCCCCTCCCGCAACACTCGCAACAAACACCCCACACACCCCACCCCCCGTCCCCAACACCCCTCCACAACACCCACCCCACCCCCCTCCCCAACACGACCCCACAACACCCCACCACCCTCCCCCCCGACCCCCCAACACCCCACCACCCCCTCCCCCAACACAACCTCAAACCACCTCACCACCTCGCACCCAACACCCCCAACCCAACCCCCCCACCCCCCCGCCCAACACACCTCAACACCCCACCCCCCCCCCCCTCCCCAACATCCCTCACCAACACAACCGCAACCACCCACGCCCCTCCCCAACACCACCTCAACAACATCCCATCCCCTCCCCAACCCACACCACAACCCTCCACCCCCCCCCCCCAACACACCCCGCAACACCCCACCCCTCCCACACAACCAACCACAACACCCCCACCTCCCACCTTTCCCCAACAAACACCCTCAACGACCCTCACCTCCCATCCCCAACCACCCCACCCCCCCTCCCCAACACCCCCCCCCACCCCACCCCCTCCCCCCACCCCTCACCACCTCCCCCCCTCCCACACCCCAACCTCCCCCTCCCACACCCCCTACCACACCCCGCCCACCAACCCCACCCCCTCCCCACCGCCCCTCCCCCTGATGAAGCTCACCCAACACCCCCCCCCCTCCCCACCCCCCTTCAGCAAGCCCCACCACCCCGTCCTCACCAGACCCCCCCCTCCCACCCCCCCCGGGATCGACGTACTCCCAAACCCCTCCGCCACCACGCAGCCTTGGAACCCCCGCCTCCCACACCCACCCCCCTCCCTCCCCCGGTCCCCCCGTCGCCCAGTCGCCCGTCACCATCTTCCCCTCCCCTACCGCAAGGGGAGCTTGCTAACTCCTCCCCCACCCCCCCCCCATTCCCCCCCGCCCTCGCTCCACCCCCTCCCCACCCTCGCCCTCTCAGACCCGTTGCGCTTCAGAAAACCACTCCTCCACACCCCCCTCCTCCGCCCCCCGTCCGGACCCTCTCGACCGCCGCCCACCGACCCCCCCACCCTCGCCCGCCCCCCCCCTCCCGGCCTCCCCCCCCCCCCCCCAGTTCGGGCCCTCGCCACACGACCGCCCCCCCAGGACGCACCCCCCCTTGCAAGCGACCCTGCCCACCCCTCCCCCAACACCGTATCCCACAAACGGTAAGAGGTGATTTGGTATCGCTAGAGAGCCCCTCCTACATCCTACCCGCGCTCCCACCACCTTACCCGCGGCTCCCCCCCCCTCCAGTCTCCCCGTCCACCCCCGGAAAACTCACCCGGCACCCCCCCCTAGCTTCCTCCCCCCCCCCCTTCCCCCCTCCCGGGAGATCCCCCCTGCCCGCTTCCGACACCCCACAGCTTCGTTGCGTTGCTTGCGTCCTAGCGAGTGTGTAGGCCTGGCTTCTCACACCCCAACACCCACCCCCTCCCCAACACCCCCTCCTCAAACACCACCGCAACAACCCACCCCTCCCCACAGACACCCCACAACACCCCACCCACCCCCTCCCCCAACCCCCAACAATTCCACCCCACCCCCCCCCACCGACACCCGCAACCAACAACCCCCCACCCCCTCCCCCACCACCTCAACACCCCCACCCCTCTCCCCAACCCCTCCGAGTTTCACCACGCCCCCCACTCCTCCCACCCCCCTCCCCAACACCCTCACACAGAGGTATAATAATCCCCCATTCCATCCTCCCCCCCCCAGTCCCCGTCCCCTTCACCCCCCCGCCCCACCGCCCTCCAATCCTGTCCCCCCCACAGATTTGGGTAATGCGAACAGAAACCCCGCAACACTTGTACACAAGCCTTTTGTTCTTAATTATGCAAATTAAGCACTTAATTAGCATATTTAAAACGCCACAATAACCACTTTGACCCAATTATGATATCCACAAAAGTGCATGACATAGTATTCTTTCATGATAGCGAAGGAATTTTTGCCTATCCATGTAACTGTTATCAAGATACAGTAATATGCATATTAATTAGCTCATTTGCATACCTAAGCCGCATCTCATCACACACTTTCAAAGTGCAAAAAAAAGATGGCGCACCATGGTAGGCTTTCATGGCAGTGAAGTAATTTTGTGTATCCGACTGTAACCTTTTAAATATTATAGGCCAAATTACGCTGATTATTGCATATTGATTAGCTCCTTTGCAACTTAATTTTGCCCCGAAATACGCCCGAATCGAATCAGTTTCGAGAACTCTCCAGCCCCGCTCCCCTTCCACCCCAATTTACAATCATTAATACGCCTTACGGACTCCTGAAAACTTGATCCACAAGCCTGCGGGAAAATTTTCGTAAATTATGCAAATTAGATACTTAATAGCATATTTTTACGCCCAAATTCTAATCACGGTCGGAACTCATGGACCGCTCCTTTCCACCAGTTACACCATCCGTAGCCCTTACGAACTCCAGATAAATCGTTCGTTCGTTCGTTCGTTCGTGCAAGTCCCAAAATCAAACAGTGGCAGATCCGTCTTTAACCAGCCTGATAGTTTCACTCATAATCATCCAGGTTGATCAGGCCTGGAAATTCCTCTTGGGGATTGTAGACCTCACAGTCATCTATGATCTGGCAATGGTTATTGACTCTCCACAATCGCAGTTTGGTGAAGGTTCTACTCCGATCTTGTGAAGAAGTTCTTTGTACGACAACGCCATTCTGAGTCTGTTTGAGGTTGACCCTGCTTTCCTTCAAGGTCCACAGCCTTTGGCTTGCTAGAATGGCTGTCCACAAACGTTTAAGGTTCAAAGTAAGAGGATTGACCATTGCTCATACCATCGTCATTGAATTCCAGGATGATCGATCGGGATACGTGACTGCAGTGTCATGGACTGGGTAGCAGAATGTTTCCGTTGAATTCTCTGATCCTCAAAGGGTGTGGTGGTGGGATTAGTCTACCAGGTTCCGCGTCACATTTCTTGGCGACTTGATCGTCTGAAGGTTCCTCCTACCTGGTTTTCAGGAGCTATGCCAGACCGAATTGGAAGATATTCTACTGGCGTCGCCAAAAGGCAACCACTAATACGTCTCATTGCATCATTCCGAAACGACATCATTTGTGTGAATGTACGCTGTTACTCCATACTGGTGCAGTGTATTCAGCGGTGGAGTATCCCAAGGCAACATTGATGTAATGTAAGGTGTCAAAGGGTGCAACCCATCCCTTTCTGCGAGCCTTCTAGAGGAGGTTACACGAGACTGCGTCCTGGCAGCGACTGCCTTATTGTGTTGATTGAAAGTAGCTGCGGTCCATTGTGACTCCAAGGTACTTCGGTGTTGGGTCTGTGACAGTTTTCTCTTTCTCCATCTATGATGTTAGTTCTCTTTTTTGCGCATCGATTTGCAAGGTGGAAGACAGAGCTGACGGTCTTGGGTTTTGCTGAGTTTCAAGTGCCATCGTTAGTGAAGAATTGGCTTACAGTGGGTAGGAGGTCTTTCCTCTGCAAAACACGTTTCTAAGGGACTCAAAGCAATCAGCAGCTAGTCCAAGTGCCGTGTCGTCCGCGTAGGAGTATGCGAACAATCTCCCTTTGCCATATCTGAGACGTCATGTTGGATGTTGTTCATTTCCAGGAGCTTTCCTATTCTCCCCATTCTTGAGAACTTTAAAATTGCTTCGGTGATCTCATCGTAGTGAATGGTTGGGACATGGGGCTTGCGGTGAGAGGTTGTAGAAGCTGTTTAAACTAAAATCTCTGCATTAACAGCACGAAAGTGGGCCCCCGCCTCTGGAGTGTGGTCTTGCCACTTTCCATTGGTGACAGTACTGAAACGATGGAGTTTGCAGAGACAGTACCCTGCTTTTAGCTTGACAGCCCGGCCCGGTGGCTTATTATTTTGGTACCAGCTGAATCGTACACAAAGCAGGTGACCACGGACGGCGAGCAGACAGACGCATGACAGACAGACAGACAGACGAGCATACCGACAGAAAGTTATTACTACTTCTCTGCCGAAAAAATTCAGGCGAGACAAAACTAATAATGGTGTCAAAGTTGTCAAAATACATAGGATTAATTTTTCACATATATTTGCACGCAATTTACTCATTTGAACACATTTTTATTTTAATCCGTAATTACTGTTATCACTTTGTTATGATCATAGGGATCATTTCTAATTGTTTCATTTGACACAATAATTTATACTTGAAGGTATATTTAGAAATTTTGTGGTCAAGTATTTTTAACATATTCACGTTTTTGGCTGACCCTATGGATCGCATCATATATTCGTAGACAAATCCATTTCCTTCATCCTTTCATAATACGTACAAATGCAAAAAAGTCTTTCAAACAGATGACTAATACCTTTTTGAATCTCAGCAAGACTCATCAAACCTAAAAACATCACATAAACGATGTAGTGGCAGAACTCACTTAAGTGTTTTTTATATTCGTCGTCTGTTCTCTGTCACCATAACGTCTAGTAAGAAAGATGGTCCGCCATTCTACTACGCCTGTCTGTCTTTTGTTGACGTTGTAAGATTACTGGGGGGGGGTTTTTTTCAGCGTTTTAAATGGGTAAGGGACTGGAATAAATCAATTTAATCCCTACCCGAACCAAATCTGGAGTAATGATATGATTAGTGTGACAACACAAGTTTGTTTTTCCTCCTTCTACTGTTTGTGCATTGTATTGTCGTGACAAAAGTCAGAAACCACATATTTGCCTTTACAAATCACGTACAATTTAGCGTGTGCGTTCGTCCACCAAGGTACACTAAGAAGTCCAAACATGATCCTCCCCCCAATGCTTCCTCCATTAAATACAACAGACATAAACCACAATGAAATCTGGCTGTTGTAATCCACTCATTTTTCAGTGTCTTAACATTTCACTTGGATCTGTGTTCCCCACTTTTTAAATTGGAACAGTCCTTTTTTATCTGGCTGTTGTACCACCATTTCATGTTCTTAACATCCACTTGGATCTGTTCCCTACTTTTTAATTGGCATTCTTTTTACATTCCCACACTTTGAAAAGTTGTTGCTTCATCCCCCACCCCCAACATTCCCCCCGATAATATCGGGGTTTATAGTTAATTTTTTAATAAGGAATCATCCCATATCCAGAGCTATCCAGCCCTTAGGTGGGGCGGGGCATATGGGCTGATCATTATTTTTAACTATTAAACTCGTTATCCACCCCACCCATTCAGCCTTTACAATGGACACTATTGTGCTGAAGATTATTATCCCCATATTCCCCATCTATAAGTAGCTCTGGTAGAGCACTATATGGTAGAGCACTATATAGAGACTTGCATTCCGAGGAGACCAATTTACCGCATTCTACAATCGAACAACCCGGCAGGATTAATTGGTTTACAAAAGACATTCATTTTCAATCTCAAAAATCCTTTAATAAATTCTTTTCTCCAATATACCCCTGCTGTTTTCATTCATTCGTTCTTCATTACAGAATCTCGTCTCACTTCTCATACAATGTGCATCATTATTCCACACATGCTCTTATAATGTATATCATTCCTGTGTACATCTTTTCAAATCTCTTGCAGGTATGTATCATCCTCTTATATATCGCGTCCTCACAAATTTTCTTGCGGAGTACAATATTAGTTACAATATCATACCCAAAAACCGGGGTGGTTATTTTCTAACTACACTGGTGAATGTAAGGACGAACTGTGCAAAGGAATCGAGATTTTACTAGCTCATGGTGGTACAACAACCTCTCATCCGATATGTGTAAAATTATCACATATCTTTTCCGTTAAAATGTGTCAGGTGAAGACCGAGTGGAGTTTTGCATAAACTTAAGACCTGGTTAAGGAATGAACGTCCCCTGAAATAACGTCTCAATACGTTTAGTATCTGGATACAGTAAAACCGGTGAAAAGGGAATGGTCCCGGCAGGGGCCATAGTCCTGTCCGGGCTCCATGGACGACAAACGGATAAGCGTGAAACTATAATTTTGCGGTGGAATAGTCAACTTATCAAAGTGCCCATATTCTTCCCCGTTGGAGGTGGACGGGAGTCTCGTAGGACTAGATCTCCTGCCACAGGGGCCCGGTGAAAGTGTGTGGCCATGGAATTTGCCAGGCATGATAACTGTCAATATTTGGTTTTTTCCATGTATTCGTGTCAGGAGGAGGAGAATTTTACAATTTTGTAGAAACTGTATTGTTGGTAGTTATGATACATATTTAATTCTCTTTCACTTTGGCAGGTGTTATTTCATGCTTTTTGTGTTTTTTGTGTGTTTAGGCTTTACCAACAGAACGTTATCTGTGTAAATGAAAAATAATCTTAAGTCAGAATCCTCATCATGATCACATGCACGACTCACGTACACAACCCGTGCATCAAATACTGGGGAGTGATCAAAGGACTCATTAAGAGTTCCATGTGTGCAATAATAATACGTACCTTCGGATACATATATTATCTTTTCAACAGTAACGGTTGACATTCAAAGTGATATAACAAATGTTCTGTCGAAAAACCATCCAAAATGAAAGCGTTTTCCCAGTAACAACTGCTCTCAGGGCACATCGATTGCCCTATTCGATCAGGGCAAATCGATTTACTTGCGATGTCGGCTTTTTCTGTTTCACTTCATTTGACTCCGGTGCTTATAAGTGCGTTCAGGGTTAAACAGCAAGGATTCAAAGCTGGGGGTGGGATTCTTAAGATAATCTTAAAGCCAGCCTAACTTAAATTACTGTTTCTAAGTTCGTTAAATAAGACAACTTTTTTACCTCGAGATATCTTGCCACATTACAACTGGTTTTTTTTTTTTACGGTGTATTTCCTTAAGTAATCGAGTTTAGAATCATTACAATTGGTTTTTGCAATGTTTTCCAAAACGATTGTAGGGTTTTGAAACAACTGGCTGTACGCAAATAAATAACTGTCCTAGCAACTGATGTTAAAAATGCAACTTTCATTTTCTCTCAGCACTGATCGATATTTGTATTAAAAATACCGAATTGCAAAGCACTGGTAATTTAACGGAGACAACGATTCTTCAACAATCCTGGTACATATTCTAAGGTACAGTACGGATACTACGGAAAGACCCATTATTATCGGTTATACCAGCGTTCTCCCGTTCCTCCCAATTAAAATCTGAGAGATTTTCCGAGGAGGCCGCCCTCAATTTTCCAAACTTTCAAATGTCTTGTTTTTTGTTGCACTGATATACATAATGCTTATCTATGTACCAAACACGGTGTAAATATAGCTAAGCTCAACTCGAAGTCCTTCACTTAGAAAATCACATCTTTGTTATAAAATTATCCATAAATTTTTTGTCATAACAACAGTTCTGCTTATGGCACTCTTTATCTACACATACATATTACTGCATTAAACGAAAAATCCAGTTCATCCGGAAACTTTGGAAGTGACCATATTTCCAACAGGTGAATTTTCCAAACATTTTTTATCAGTGAACAAAGTTAGAAACCAGTCTTTTCTTTGAATTGGTTACCATTTACCCTCAAAAAGTGGTAATCGTCTTGAGAGTTATGAATAGCTGAAATCCACGAGCTTCCGGGGGATTCGCCCCTGGACCCCCCAGAAGGCTCTGCTCCTGCACTCACAACCCATTAAAGACATTGGCGCTCGCTATATGCATTTCTCTTTGGCAAGACAAGCTTATACACTGTATACTCCCGTCTCGTGAGCAAAGTTAGAAACCAGTCCTTACTTCGGGTCTTTACTTTGAAGTGGTTGCTATTTACCCCTCAAACAGTGGTCATTTTGACGTTCTGAATGCTTAAATCCAATAGCCTTCCGGGGCCCCTGTACCCCACCCGATCAGGGCTTTCCGGTTTGCGCCCGGTTTTTTGTGTCAAGGCACTTTGCGGTGTCTGCAGTTCAAACGATCAAAAAAAATATGGTCTGTAATAACATCTACTTAACGGGCCCGTAAGTGGTCCCGAACCGTGCGCTGTTAGTTGTATTGTTTTATTCTCTCACTAACGCTGCCAAGGACTTTACGGGCAAGCGATAACATTTCTTCACTTTACAACCCCCCTGACAAAATGTCTAGCGACGGCCCTGACTGGAGTCCGAGGACTATTCTCCTGCCACACCGGTGAAAGTGTGTGGCCATGGAATTTGCCAGGCATGATGAATGTCATCATTTGTTTTTTTTTCCAATGTACTCGTGTCAGGAGGAGGAGAATTTTACCCATTTTTGTAAGAAACTTGTAATTGTTGTATTTTTTTCAATAAAGTTGCGTTTTGTTTTTTTGTTGGTTCTTTGTTTTTTGGTGTTTGTTTGTGTGTTTTGGTTGTTTGGGGGTTTTACAACAAACGTTTATCCTGTGACATTGAAAAACTAATCTTAAGTCAGATCCTCATCAGGATCACAATGCACGATCCGTCCACACACAACCGTGCAATCAAATAATGTTGGAATGATCAAATATCATTAATAGTTCCATGTGTGCAATAATAATACGTACCTTCGGATACAAATATTATCTTTCAACAGTACGGTTGAAATTCAAAGTGATATAAACAAAATGTTCTGTCGAAAAACCATCCAAAATGAAAGCGTTTTCCATTAACAACTGCTCTCAGGGCACATCGATTGCCCTATTCGATCAGGGCAAATCGATTTACTTGCGATGTCGCTTTCTTCATTTAACTCCGGTGCTTATAAGTGCGTTCAGGTTTAACAGCAAGATTCAAAGCTGTTATTAAAGATAATCTTAAAAGCCAGCCTAAATTAAATTACTGTTTCTAAGTTCGATTAAATAAGACAACTTTTTTACCTCGAGATATCTTTGCCAACATTACAACTGTACGTGTATTTCCTTAAGTAATCGAGTTTAGCAGTTACAATTGTTTTTGCAATGTTTTCAACGATTTCAGGGGTTTGAAACAACATGCTGTACGCAAACAACTGTCCTAGCAACTGATGCGTAAAAATGAAACTTTTATTTAATTTTCTCTCAGCAATGATCGATATTTCTATTAAAAATATCGAATTGCAAAGCATGTAATTTACGGAGACACGATTCTTCAACAATCCTGGTACATTATTCTAAGGTACAGTACGGATACTACGGAAAATACCATTATTATCGGTTATACCAGCTTTCCCGTTCCTCCCAATTAAAATCTGAGAGATTTTCCGAGGAGGGCGCCCTCAATTTTCAAACTTTCAAAATGTCGTGTTTTGCACTGATATACATAATGCTTATCTATGTACCAAACACGGTGTAAAGTATAGCTAATCTCAAATCGAAGTCCTTCACTTAGAAAATCACATCTTTGTTATAAAATTATCCATAAATTTTGTCATACACAGTATCTTATGGCACTCTTATGCTACACATAAATATTTACTGCATTAAAACGAAAAATCAGGTTCATCCTGAACTTTGGAATTGGCCATTTTAGGTGAATCTTTAGTTCTAGTTAACAATTTCTAATTAATACACACAAAACATATACTTCGAAATCTCTGAGTCAGACTTTAATTGAATGTTGAGCAATGACGTCACGAGCCTAGTTATCTGGGA
The DNA here is from genome assembly GCA_023653785.1 of Ophioderma brevispina. Taxonomy (NCBI): domain Eukaryota; kingdom Metazoa; phylum Echinodermata; class Ophiuroidea; order Amphilepidida; family Ophiodermatidae; genus Ophioderma; species Ophioderma brevispina. The sequence continues at coordinate 266,117 of JAMKCH010002994.1, forward strand.
CGTCACCGAACAAGCAATGCGCATGTGTACATGTGTTGGTTTGACGTCTTTTGCTCACAATAAAATACATTGTGGGAATGGGAAATTAATACTTGAGTGTAGGGGGTCCACGAGGACCTAAAGACTTGTTTTTCGCGTGCCATGTTTTAGAGCTTAATTATTTTGCCCAAGATTTTATGTAATTGCCTAAATATCAGTTGCGTATATTTTGGTGGAAAAAATCAAATCGGCCATGGCGTTTTTTAAATCATACTGGAGTAACTTTTTAATTTTTTTTATTTCAGCAATGTAAAATGTCCCGTTAAATGTATTTGAGTTCTCCTATGATGAGCCAAATTTTATGGAAAAGTCCTTCGGGAAAGTGATTTTTTCAATTCTTGGCGTGAAATATTTTGTCGCAACATAAAAATTGGGTTTTTGACCGCCATTTTGAATCGGTACAGCCAATTTTCATTTTTCCGTTATGTGGTCGATGTTGATGTATCCCATCGATGACCGGAGTTTTGGTTTAAAAACATCCAACGGCAAAGCGGTTTTCAGAAGAGGTCCACATGACCCCTTATACCAACGGGAGTGCAGAAGACCTTATACACTTAAAGGCTGACTCAGAGATTTTGAAATATAACTTTTTTGTGTAATAATTAAAAATAGCCAACCAGAACTAAAGATAGTAATCTAAAATGCACAATTCCAAAGTTTGAGGTGAATCGGAGTTTTCGTTTTGATGCAGTAAACATTAATGCATAGTATTACGTGCCATAGGATACTGTGTATATCCAAATTTCCGGATCCGGAATTTTATAACAAAGTTGTGATTTTCTATAATATGAAGGACTTCGATTTGAGCTTAGCTATTTCACACAGTGATTAGTATATGGACACGCATTATGTATGTGTAAAAAACATGATTTCTTGTTTTTTTTTTTTTAATTTTATGTGTAAAAAACATGATTTCTTTGAAATTTTAGGAGCGCCCTCCTCGGGAAATCTCTGAGTCAACCTTTAATATTCAAGCAGAGAGTTACAGAGAAGGCACATAGGGCAGCTTCCTTTATACCGAGGAAAATAGGTAGATCCCCGATTTCTAAAAGCCAGCACAAAATACTAGCCAAAAGACTGAACAGAACTCCTCCTCTATATGACGGTACATTCACTTTTCCTCCTGAAATTTTCATAGTTACCTTACCTTTATAAAATGCCTAAATGCTTTTAGGGGTAATATGAAGGGGGAAAAAAACTGGGAACAAACCATCAAATAAGATAAAGTCCAACAATACCCTATTATAGGCGTTTTTTGCTTCCGATTTCATTCCCTGTGGTTAGACTGTTATGACAAACAACCAATTTTGCTACAAGTAAAGTATATGGGCAATATGGTTGTCATTATATCCGGGCGAATTTTAAAATCCCAAATCCGGGTTTTTGCGTCGTGACTATAATGTGCAAACACTTCGAGTCATCAGCGCGACACCACATAGTCGGTTGCATTAAGTTGCTTATACTAGCACAGAAAATCTTAAATCTGCATCTCATTTTCAATCACTTTACCTACTAATTTACCGTAGTCTATAGAAGTTTTCAAACCAGATCTAATCCACAATATTAATTAGGAAAACACTTATAATGAATCAAAACGGTGAATAGAATACAGGGGTGTATATGAAAAACTCAGAATCCCAGGAAAATGTCACTAAAATCCAAACATTTAAAGGGGGTTTGTATATTAATCAAATATCTATTGAGCGAATTTACGATACATTTTTTGTGTGTAAATCTCACATAGAAAAAGTCACTGAGCCAATTTTTTTCTGCTTGGTAGTTTTCCGCCCTATAATCACGCTATTCTATTGACATGGTTACGTTGGGGAACGGTATTGGGGACACGACAATTTTGGATCTCTCACGGTAAAGAGAGTTATTTCGATAAAGAATAATCAATTCTTCCCTATTTTTTAACGGCTTGTAAGCATACCACACTGATAAACTTTCTACTGTTAGAACAGTCCTTTTCACAATGATTTTAATTTTAATAAGGTAGGATGAAAAAATTTCTGGTTATTGTATTTATTTTCGTTCGCGCTACTTTTGGACCCTTTTGGGATCTGCTGAACACTCCTATTAAAAATACTTAAGCAAATTTGCGAAGTGGTTTGCGGATATTGATTTCGTAAGCAATCTTTAGGGCCCTTTAAGGTAAAATTAGGGCGAATGGATTTCTTTGCGCTCCAGCTAATCCAAGAATGCGAATACGGCAACTGGTTCGCCTGAACATTTCAGTAAATTATAAGAAGGTGTATTCGTTTGTATTATTTGCATGCTTGGGTTGTTCTGGAGGCGGTCTGGCCAAGTTAACTATTGACCTCCCGTGCAAACAACTATAGAGGGCTTTCCACCTCACTCATGCATAACCTATAACAAAAGGTGTTAGTTCCCGTAGTAGTCCTCATTCAGATCAATTTAATAACCGACCTCAAAGTACTTGTGCTATTCAAAGTGTGACCAATACTTTTATGCATGGCCTATATCCAAATGCATGTCTGATCTTTAGATTAGAAAGTCTCCAGGAAATTTGGAATGGACTTTACCATTCCCGGCAAGATGGCAACAATCCGAAAGGTGGAAGACCTCTATTTCCTGAACTTCGCAAAAGGCACCAAACCTATTTCAATTAAGAACATGTACTAGGTTGAATTTTGATATTGCAGGGCCTAATCGCAGTTTAATCTGCGGACAAACAGGGCCCGATTCCAAAAGAGCCTCAAATCATTGCCGAAGAATAGTATCATGATAGCAAGTTGAGTGAACGTATTATCTGAAAGTATAGATAAAAAAAGCCAAATTTACTCTCTTACTGACTCTCCTAGCGCAACATTCCCTCCCCTTGGGTACAACTTTAACTGGGCACTTACAAAAGTGTTAAAACAGGTCATATTGGTAATGATTATTAACACGTTAAAGCGTTATATCACGCCATGAGCATCTCCCTTTACGGAAGGTAATTATGTTGAATGGGACTTTTTTTTTCCCTTCAAGATCATCCGAGCATGCGAAGAATTACAATATACATGCACTTGGTTCACTCTAAACGTTTCATTTTTTTGCAGGCGATTCTTTTTACTTATTTGCATGCTAGGATTGTCGGAAGACAGTCTGGCAAGTTTACCTCTTGACAACATAAACGCATGCACGCGCCCTATACATTGCAACAATAAGAATTATCCCAGGTCAACTGGAAAACAGTTTATACTTGCTGAGTAGCGCTAGCCCACTGAGCCGAGCGAACACACTGGCCTCCTATTTTCGGAAATGTGACATTAAACCTTGGAAAATATACAATAACCTAACGTCACTATTGTCTAATAGGAAAATGTGATTGAGTTAGTTATTTTTAGATTAGACGGAAATAGCTCTTTCCTTTGAGGGGAAGATGTACATTGTAAAATAGCCTATTCGCCCCATTCGTAAGAGTAAAAATAGGATTTTTATCTGCCTATCAAGCCTTTCTTGTCCTTTTGTAAATAAGGATTCAAGGGTACAATTTTCATGATATTTTCAGTTTTTTTGTGTTTAAAGAACAAGTACATTCAATCGAGCAATGGTAAAGTGGAACAATTTTGTGCCTATTGTTTTGCGATAAACCACCTATATAGGATTTTGCTTCTTCCTCAGTTTATTTATTCACATATGCCTATTAATATACACTAAATATTTTCGCATACCGTATTTTTCAATACAGGCATTTTTCTGTACAGCAAAACGCGAAAATATCATGGTGCAAAATATCCCATTTTTGGTAGTATAGATTAGGTCCCACTTGTTTACAATCATGGAACAGATGAACCCAATCCTTAGAGAAAAACAGATAATGAAATCAGAATAGTATTCAGACTGCTGGCATCGATCGAATTTAGCCTGCGATTTGACCTGTTTTCAATTGTCGGTGAACACGAGAACTTCATAAAACCAGCAGACATAATGGCTGCGCTGTGTTGTCAGAATCCAGTATCATGTCATATTTGATTTCATGCATCTACCACGACGAATCAAAATGTGTTAATTGATATCTTTGTTGTATCTTAATTAAAATCGGCCTGGCTCACTCGGATTTTCCACTCTCTCTCCGGCTTACTAATGACAGGATTATAATGTCAGCCCAGAGATACTCCATTATTCAATTTCTTCTTAATGATTTTGACAAAGTACATAGTAGTTCTATCAGGTTTGATTTTGTTGACAAATGTTGAAAGCGTGAAATATTTTGTCGACAGTCCCAATAATCTACGCGCACTACATGTTGAAACCCTCAGGCATCGCTATGTAACAAAACGCGCCGTATTGACCATCAAATTTCTCGGCAAATTTTCAAGAAATTACCGGGAACATGTAAGAACTTGTTCTGAACGACTTCCTTGATGAAACCCCTTTGTAACCTTTTTGTAACTACAACTTACCAGAATCCCCAATTGAAGGGTATTAATCTATTACAGAAACATTAGATTGAAGAGGAGGTAGAACATGGCTTAATCAGCCGTCCTCAATTCTCGTTTGTGTTTTATTTACCGCGTTAACACTTTGCGCGCCAAATTCATAAGAAAAATCTAACATCAAACAAAATGATTCAACTTTTGGAAAAAAGTTAAACTGTACATGGAAACCAACACACCAAAGTACACAATTTAATTCTAAGATATTTGACTTGTGTAACTGGTTCTTGAGGTACTAATAAACCCAAGTCTACCGACTGATATATATAAATATATATAGAGGAATCTCAGGACTTAACCTAGGTTCCCCTGTTTGATGGCGATTTCACACGACAGGAGCCTCTGTGATGCGTGTTAAATCGCCTCATCATTCCGGTTGGTTGCTTTTCTATTGCATGTCTCTGTCCTCCCTCGACTGACAGACCGGCAGCCCCATAGCGAGATTAAGCAAGCAACTAAGGTCTAGCGGGAGTAATATAGACCGCTTAATTGGCACCTTAAGACAACAGAGTTGTCAAATTACTTGAACCTTAATTTTCTTTGAGTGATGGATATGAATCTCCTTTTACTCTGATAGACCAATTGGATTAAATGTAAACACGACAAATCCATTCTGCAAGGCATGGATTTCACTGAGAATGTATGTTTAAGCGAAACATAAATTGTTCTTTCGCCAAATGATGCTGTCATATCGGTTGCGTAGACCATTACTCAAATGATTTGGATGAATTGTCTGCCAATTCTTCACCATTCCTTGTCGATCTATTAACTTTGAATATAATTGTTGTTGACAGCCATTAATCGCATGGGACCAAACTGAAAATCGATGCTCTATAGAAATGTTAAGGTTCAACCTCGTCCTACTACTCCCAAACAGATATATGGTTCGATTTAAATGTAACACATTTACAGAGTCACGTTGGATTAGGGATGTATTAGGGCGAGCAAGACTCTAAATTCCACACACTATCCATCCTTTAAGAATTGAAGGGTGATGCAGTATCATTTATGGACGAATATTGTGTCCGAAGTCAGAAAAACTAAATAATGGGCGAGGCGCAGCCGAGTGCATTATTTTAAGTTTTCCCGGCCAAGGATACCTTATGAGCCTGTAGATGATGTTGCAAACCCATTGTTTCTATTCTATTACTAGTTAGTGCATAAAACAGCTTGATATAATAAGAAAATGCATTCGCGACCAATATTGCAGAACAACTTATTTGTGGACAATTAAGGTTAGAACACACGTAATTTTCGATTTTTCTATTTAATATACTGCATTCCATTGCATGCATTGTCCTCTATGACAGCTACACACAGCTGAGGTACAGGTATTGATTCACCTTGCACCTGTCTTCAGAAAACAACAATAGCAGTGGTATGTGAATTGCTGACCATGTGCTTTTAACACCTGCCAAAATCATACCAGGTGCAGAATGAATGGTGGCAATGGCGTCACTGACAAAAGTAGCGTAAAATGCCTATTATGGTTATGGTATGGAGTCATTTCTGTATGCTTGAATATTTTCCTCTACTGGATTCGCTCTTTGGTAAGCCAAAAGCGAAGTAAAGATGTGATGACAAAAGTTTTATTTTACTACTGTCTACTGTGTTTCTATGAAAACAATTGCTTGTAAAATCAAATCAATCTCAACGGGACACAATGGCATGACAAAGTATTCAGACATAAAGAAATGGACCCTTACTGAAATCACTTCTTCAAATTTTTAAACAATTACATTCAGCAAAAACAGTAAAAACAACAATAGTTACAGACGATTCCTGCCACGGAAAATAAAGGTGTTGACATCCCTGATAGAATTTACATTGTATCTAACATGTTTTTGACATAATTCAAAAGCATTCATTCAGACATGGTTTCAGACATTGTACAGGCTTATGGTAAGATATTGATCTGACAAGTGAAAGGTGGATTAGCAGGGATTAGCACATTATACAATAGCATTGGTCCATGAGCTGATGACAGTATGCTCTTTGATAAAATGCTGGAAGTAATGTCAGCATCCTTGGCTGCCACAGTCAGTCAAGGATACAGACATTACTGCCAGCAAAAAACATGCTAGATACATTGTAAAATCCAGAATATCAACACCTTGATTTTCCGTGACAGGAATCTCCTGTTCATCTTGTTGTTTTTACTGTTTTCACAGGATGTACACATCCAAATTGTTTTCAAATTTGTGGAAGTGATTTAAGTAAGGGTCCATTTCATTTTGCCTGCTTATTTTTCATGCCATTGTGTGCCTTTAACTTTTGTGTTGATGGGCTTTCAACTTTTTATTTGCAACATTGTTTGCATAAAAGTGAAATCATTCATATGTTAAACAAAATCCTAACATATGCTTAAAAAATATGTCATTTCCCATTTTAAAACACTTATTTGAAGGTAATTCTCCCCCTCGCACAGCCATCGATTTTGCAAGCAGAGCCTTCAAGTTGCAGTAGTCCACAGACAACATGAATGAGAAATTAAATAAGCTATAACATTGTATAAATTTAATTTAGGTGGTACATTCCTTCCTACGGCTCTACTTGACTGGTCTATAACCTTTGTGGTAGAACCATACAAGTGGCGAATTTCAAAGGTCATCTTCTCTGTAAACAATTGCAAATTACGGGAAATTTCAACTTCAGAATAGGGTACTAGCACAGAGTTCAACAGATCAACTTGGCCAGACCTGTCCTCCAGAACAACCCAATCATGCAGAAAATACAAAACAATCACCTGCAGAAATATCTACAATGTCCAGGTAAACCAGGTGCATACATTCTATTCTTCGCAAGTTTGGATGATCTGGAAGAAGTGCATTCAACATAATCTATCTTCCGTGAAGGTAGGTCCTCAGTTCTCCTCAGTTCCCTTTAAAGGTTCTTCTTCCCAATTCCCCATTTTTTTGGTCAAAACACAATTTATCATATGCACCAATGAACGTATTCACAAAAATAGATGCATTGAATGTTCTACAAGTGTCGTAGCCACTACCACCTTTACGAAACTACTAAAACTCTGCTTAAAAGTTTCAGCACAATATCCAGATGGGATAAGCAATGTTTTAAAATGTCCCACCAAAATAATATAAGTCATATCTTATTAGAGTAACATGCGTACTAAATTGATTTACATGGCGATTGCAATTTGGAGGGGCAATCAGTGTATTAATGCATCAGAAATAAACGTGCTTTAATTGACCACTTTCAGCTAACTTAATTTACCACCTGTGTTGTCAATAATAAAACAAAACACAAAGTAATCTACCCCATAGAACCAAGACTAGACAACCAATATGGCACCTACATAGGAGGTCAATAGGAATTAGCCTGGTCAGACCTGGCCTTCAGAGCAACCCAATCATGCAGTGAATACAAAAGAATCACCTGCAGAAATATCTGAAATGTTCAGGTGAACCAGGTGCATTTTCTTGGATGATCTGGAGGAAAACAGAAGCCAATTCAACATATTTACCTTTTTTCTGTCAACACCATAATTATATTATACACTCTTATTTCTGCCGGGACAGCTGGGAGTTCAGCTGGAATTCAGGGTCAAAATATTACCTCGTTCAGGGTAGTGTCAGCCAGAATGAGTCACAATTTGACCCAGAATTCCCGGAGAACTCCCGGAGAAGCCAGATTTCGTGTCAATTTGACCCAGCAAAATCAAGAGTGTCTGGATGCACTGCGTAAGCGTTGCTCCAAGAGTTTGGAGAGTTGTCAAATGTGTATCCCATATAAAAACTTAGTCCGAAAAAAAGTAATGAAAATTGCACTCTAACTACTAAATTAATGATCCGGGTGTTTTACTCCAGAGTCAACCGTGCGCAAGAAAGAGCACAACATAACGTTCAAGAAGGAAGGGAGAATTGACCCAATCAAACTACGCATTTAAAAGTTAGCTGACATTGCTCTTATACATGTATATTCTCTATCATTCGCCTCGTCATTCTTGATATCCAAAAAAAAGTCACAATTTGCAGTTAATTTATCAAAGTAGATAGAATCTTTTTTTCTCCCTTTAACATCAATGCCAGTATGAACCTATCAAGACCCAAATGGCAGGGAGGTTCTGCATCGCTGGACCCGGACCCTCGTTAAAGAGAAGTCAAAATGACAAAGGATGTAGCCCTGATTTAAATTGTATATGTTTTTAATTTATGCTGTTATTATTAGGGTCGAAAAAAAAATCAGTGATGACTAAAACACGAAGTAGAAAGTGACTTTTTAAGCACTTTTTTCTGCTTGGAATCAGCTCCACGGCGTCGATTGGGCGGATGTTGGGGCGCTGTTTGTGATGAGTCCCGTGAGGTTTCTCATTCTCACCCCAAGGCCCGCAATTGGCGATTGCGTCAAATATTTGTTCTGAATCCCCCCAATGCCATCGCCATATGTTTGCCATTTCGACTTGAGAAAACATGGCAGACAAGTGGTGCTGTGTGCCACGGTCTCTGCAGAGAATGCAGAATGCAGAAGCAGAAAATGCAGAGTATCAAGGTGGCGAGCTGTCACACATGAGTTGTAACTCTGTATTGGCATATTAATTTAGGACCAGCCTGAGCACAATCTTAAGTATAAACTTATGAACTGCCCTGTCCACGCTGATTTAGTTGAAGGGTATCCTGTGGAAGGGTATAGCATGTTAATGGATTTGGCAATTGAACCCATTATATGGATGTCCCAAACTAGCAAAGTCGTAAACTGCCACAGAATTTTAATTGCTTGCCCATTGATAAGGTTGGTGGATGTGGACGGGAACATAAGTTATTCACATTATGGTAGAAACTAGGAATTTGGCTAAAGATTCCACACTTGGATGTAAAACATTGTATTGCTAAATTGTTATTGTAATAATCTGTAAGTGTAACTCTGTTGAGAGATTCACCAAAAGAACATTTAATGCTGTCTGTAGGAAAACAAAAAAGGTGTCTCAGATTTTCATCTAGACTAGGGGCTATTGCATGCGGTAGGGTCTGTGGATTTTATGCTTGTTGACAACTACTCACTCCCCTGGCCTCACATGCATGTAAACAGCATTAATAAGCTAGAGCTTTATTCTCAGTTGGGACCATTAAAGGAACAGGTATTTGTATGCAGTGTGGTGATGATTGTGTGTTGTCTCAGTCATCACCATTTTTCTTGTGTCTGGGCTATCCACTCAGCACGGCACATATTAAGCTGTACATTCACATCGACCTCTCTTCAAATCTTTAAAGAGAGACACTGGCACATTTGAAAATAGTTTGGCACCCAAGATTTTCAATTTTTCACATCGAATTGATGTTTGCATGGTTGTAAAGTTTTATATAACAAAAGGCCCTCACCCGAAATGATTAAGGACAAATCAGCTTCCCTATGGGTATACAGAACGATTTTGTAATTTAACGTCGCCCCGGCCCGAATTACATTCAGCAGGACGAAGAAAATGGTTTAACACAAGAAAACGCACTTCGTATGCATGTGTCTCACGCTATGCACACACTGTTTTGACTGGTCTATACCCTTTGTGCGTTTTATAGCAGTGAGTACGAGTCAAAAAATTATTCATGTAAGTATACACATTGTGATTTAAAGGTATGGAAAACTTAAAAGTTGGCCTAACATAAATTACCGGATGTCTTTATCCTCATATCAATGTCCCTATCTGTTTTGGGGTATGTTATTTTTATGTGTAAAATATATCTCTGGTTCTCCAATGGCCGAGACTAGTTATTTGAGAGGCAATTGAGAAATTTCAGATTGTGTGAAATGTGCCAGTGCCGCTTAACTTCATGGTCGTTGAAGGTTACCAATCATCATGTTCACAATGTATAGTTGCCAACTTATCTCAACTTACTCTCAAAAGCTGGACTTGATAGAGCGGGGGATGTGATGGATGAGCTGGACAGAGGCTTGGTAGAGGCTACCTAATATTAGGTAGCTTCTGGCCTTATCACTTGCAGGTATGTTAGTTAGTTACCTGGACTGTTTACAGACATGCCCAAATCTGGTTTTTTGATAATTTTTTCAGACTTTATGATTTAGGCCCCAATCCGAAAGGGCCTTGAAGTGTTAAAAAAAACACACCGCTTGTGTAGTCTGCCATCGCGGTTTGTGAATGGTGCCAAAGGTCATATGAGGTAACCAAGGTCACATGAGGTCATCAAAGGTCACAACACCTCGCCCCCTCCTTTCCACCAGTTACATCATCGTAGCCATTACGGAACTCATACGGCTGTAATTTATTAAGGGGTTAACATTTTGATCAATACACACAGAATACAACCAGTTATTAATCCCTATGTGCCTTTTGCAATTCTTGCAGACGAACCAATGACCGGGGCCTATAATTACTTTCCAATTGGTTATTAGTAAACCATGAAATTAAGAGAAATAAATGAAATAATGGGTGTTTCCATAACCTGACCGTTCTGACCATCTTTGGTATCAAGCACCTTCAAAAATATTAAATGACTGTGCACAGATGTAACAATCATGCAAATATAAAAGCAGCAGTCACTTTTTGAAGCTGTTTGGGAGTTACTCCACTGAATAGACTCCATCTTGCCAATTTGATATGCTAATTAAATATTTTTTACACCAAAGAATAGCAAGGTTTACTCTTTCATACCCTTGGAAATTAAATCTTTCCTACTCAAACTTGATATGAAGACTCCCAAATAAAGCCAAAGGGGCTATAATTACCCCGGTGCATACCCCAGTCTGCCATACACATAAAATATATAGGCATACAGCAAAAGAAAAAACAATACAAGCCTTTCAGACCTTGAAAAGACACATCCAATTTTCTAGCCCCCATGCTCCCTCTATCCAAAACTGTTAACAGAATTTTCTACAAAAACAATGATACAAAGGCAGTACCTTACACGTGCACACTGACTGTCTTCTATCCACACATGTTTCAACCCTCAAAACCAATTTTAATATACAGATTCACATCTGATAATAACAAAATCCTTTCATTGCTCTCCTCTTGGTCTCCCTCACATTGAACACTTGGTGCGTACTCTGGGTTGCTTACATTGAGTGAAACCACCTGTCAGCAACTCCTAATTATATACTATACATGGCAGTGATACTTGAGACTTGTGATCAGGCTATCAAGTAAACTGGACCAATTACTGAATGCATCGTAACTCAAAAGTGTTGACAACTCACACACTAAAAACTCTGCATTTTCTGCATTCTGCATTCTGCAAATTACAGAGATCCGTGTGTCCACTGCATTATGGCACCGCTGTTATGTCCCTTAGCTGTCGAAGCTCTGGGTAATATTCCCAACCGCGGAAGCTCCAAACTGAGTTGATGAATGAATATGAAAATTGGTTACGGGAATCGGCAGACTGTCACAGTCACAGGCCTGGCCAGATCCGTGGCAAAACGTCATCGCAGGCCTGCGTCATCGCGAAACCGTGTTGCCAATCTCCTCTCTCAACAGTGCACTATTTTTTTTAACCAAATGCAATTTAAAACAAGAAACATGTTGGTGCTGGGCACCAATATATGCCCCGCGCAATGACAGAATTATTTAAAACATCCGAAAATAGCCAAGAATTGAGAGATAAATAACATTTTTCCAAACAAAATGCTAGTGTATGTGACTTTTATTGAAAACTGATGGTATAAAAAGTGGTATCGTAAACATAACTCAAGTTCAGTATACTCTTGTTCAAGTTTATAGTTAGTACCTAAATAGTCGACTCGACCATCGTAACTGATGTCAGCTGTCAAGAAATTGTCAATATTTCTGAATATGCAATGATATAACCAGGCACTGCTGCTGGCACTTCGCCCAACTTGCCTGATATTTGACCCCACTATAAACACGTGGAAATAGAACCTTGTACAGATCCAATATAAAATTGTATAAAAACACCGAAAATACAATCTATCTCACACTGTATCATCATTTTAATTACACCAAAACTATTTTGTGTTTGCATAGATATTTATGCCATGATCATCACAACCATTACGTAATTTTAGCACTGTTCATCATTTTCAATTGTCATGAAAAATTCTTATGACCAAGGCTCTTCAGGCTTCAATACAGCAAAAACTCCATGTCTTTCAAGTTATTCCACATCTATAGCCCCGCGCTCCCGCGCGGGGCAATGAATCACCACATTTTCCCTTCAAATTGATATCAAATATATTGCCCATTTTGACTTCTCTTTAAAGTAGCAATTCGAACGCAATTCGTAAGCGACGTTCTACGCACATTTTGAATATGGAAGAATAAATTGGTTGAAAGGACACAATTGTGACCTATATAATTTAACCGAAATCCATTTTCGATGTCTGACGTGGTAGCGTCAATAATTAGTGTAAACAAATTAACATTTTATACAAATGTGATAATTAAAATTTAGCCTTACATTTCCCAGTAAAACGTCTTTCACCGGGACGAACACACAAACGTGATGACGTACATGACCGAAACACGGGTCATTTTAAACAAATCACAACTTGAATAAAACTGTGCCATTACACTTATTAAAACCTTTTGCAACATCTCAAAATACTATACAGCACAGTAATAAAATCAAGAAATTATGCGCGCACCTTGAGCAAAACAATTCCTTGTGGGAAATGGAAGGAAACAAAGGTTTTAATTTCAACTAACAAATGACATTACAGTCCAATCAGTTATTTTTTAAGAACGGAAAATGAATAACAAAACCGGAACTTTGGGACAGCAGGAAAGGCGTTCCCTTTGGGAAATCCCGACTTTTTTCTATATCCGCGATATTGGTGCAAAGTAGAACAGTTCAAAAAAGCTGCACTGTGTGATTCGAACACATCGCATTTTTTAAAGGTGGATATTTCAATGTAAAACACTGGCAAATTATAAATATGAAATCCGATTTATATGACGAATGTCGAAATTTCTGAAGACTGATTTATCATCGTCTTGTGGAACAGAAACTAAAGCTTTCAAATTTATAATTGCTGTAGCCTATTATACTGTTAAGTTATGAGCCTTTGGTACGTCAATTCTCATGACTTCTATTATTTTTCTTATTTTCCTTATCTCACGATCACATTAACATGATCTTTTTGTTGGATCACCTTTTACACATATAGAAGTTATGCAAATTTCGTTGCATCTGATACGACCTTCGAGTATTTGGTCATATCGCTCTAGTGGTAGAGGTATCACAAAATGCATTTTGAAGGTTTGGTCCCCAGTACAATGACCAATCAAAAGTTAAATGACCTTTATCACATTTTCACTCATTACTCTGTAACTGAACAGCACAAATATGCCAAAGTATGTATTTTCTGATTCCTTATGATGAGACGAATCATTTGAGATCTTTGCAACTAAATCGAACCACTTTATATGACTAATCTCTTTAGATCCAAGATGGCCGCCAAACAGACACCTTGGGACAATATTTGATTTTGGTAACATCAAAACTATTTTAGGAGATGTCGTAGAGATTCTAAAAATCATGTTAGAATTTAGTTTTAAGGGGTTGCATTGGGACTCATGTAATCTGCTATAAACTAACTCAGTTTGTAATAATGCAATCATTTTGAATAGTATTCAATTTAATACGAAATGCATTTTCAAGTTGACAACTGCTTTTTAATTGCTTAGAGGAGCGATCGCTCTCTCTTCTCCTTCTCCGTCTCTCATAAACGCTGAGGTCAATATATGGTTTTGTTTGCTCAGTGCTTATTAGCTATTTAGCAAAATGAAATAAATTAGTTCCAAATTTCGAGTTGAGTATTTTCCAAATATGGATAGCTTGCTCGAACGGCCATTTGAATGAAGCCGGCTCTGTGTTTGGATAGTTTCCTCATATTTGCCCACAAATTACATGACAAACTATGAATGATAAATAATGCATTCATAATTGGTCATCTTGATGGACATGACTAATTCAATAACAAACCCTATAGGGCCTAAATTCATAATTCATCATTTAATTGGTCAAAACGCTAAAATGTTTTTTGTAATGCACTAGAAATAACAAATTAACAATTTGTCATTCATTTATTTATCATGCATTTTTAAAAGGTGACAATTTGTAAGTCATAAAAATATCTGTGATGATAACAATTAATTGTAAATGCTACAAAATACTAATCAAGCATTATTGCCGGTTGATTTCCTTCAATGATAAAAAAAATCAGTGTGCATAACTAATCTTGATTTTTCAAATAAGACCCTTTTCTTGATAAATTAATATTTTCAGTGGCAGAGTACAGAATCAAGCCAATTCACTGAGCTCAATATATTTTAAGTTGCTCGCCTATGGGATGGCATGTCCCTAAAACGGGCACCCGAGGGCCGAGATATACAACTTCTGCTAACAGGTGTCTCTGGAATGTAAGATAAAAAAACAACCGTATAGACGTCGACGTCATAACACATAATAGTGCTGGCGTATCTAGTGTAGCTCGCCATACATGCTAAGATTACACATCGGGACCTATCATGACAGTATTCAGTGAATTGCTCAGACTGGAGTGCGAGTGGCTACCTGTGCCGCGTATAGGTGTTGCCAACGTCTAGACACTGCTTTCATACAAACACTACGTCAACTAGAATCGCCTGTTTATTTAAGTCAAATTTAAACACTCCACACTTGACCTCAATTCTCCATACTTAGAATAATAATCAAATATTACTTTCTTTGTCTTGAGTTAGAATATCGTGGCTTATGAACTCTAGGTAAACAACTTGAAGCGGACTCCGCTTTTTTTCCGGTCAATGAAGAGAGGCGGGTTCTTTCGAAAACATTTCAATTCCCTATAGTATTTAATGCAATATCAGTTATAGCTGGATCGGGTAAACATTGCTAAAAGCATCTTTGGATATTAGAATTATACAAATGCTTGAAATCTAGCCACCATTAGCCATCGGGTACGGACAGATCAACCACGCCGTGTTATCACTTCTCACAGAAGATTTTGCGCATTAAAAAGAAAAATCAACATAATATTAAATTTCTTTAATCATAGAGTTCAGCGGGTTTATGATGTCTTCAAAGTTCACCGACACTGTTATACCATACCACAGGGGAATTGCACATTTTCTTATTTAAGCAGGATAGATAGTTTTTTGTACATCTGAAGGAATTTCTGGTATAGGGTCCAACATAATGGCACTGCACGCTGAAATATTACACGCACGCAGATGTCGCCGCAAAACATGAACATGCACGTGTATGTAATGTTGTTACCGAATCGATCAAAAAACAAATCCACGTTTCACGACCATGCCTCACATAAGCCTCACGAACATGCCTCACATAAGCATCACGAACATGCCTCACATAAGCCTCACGAACAAGCCTCACATAAGCCTCACAAACATGCCTCACATAAGCCTCACAAACATGCCTCACAGGTGTTCAGGGGCACAATAGGTTCAGTAAGATTATTATTAATACTAATAAACATTAATGCTTACTAATAGACAAGTGTTGTCTACCTAGAGAACTAATTAAATTTTCATAAATCGTGTATGTAAATATACCGTTCTGATGCTATCCGCTAGAAAGCGATGGACACCTTTTCGGACCTTACACCTATAGATGATGTATATCGCTCCTCTACCAACCCAGGCTTGTTAGCTCAATTGGTAAGAGCGCCGTGCTAGTACCGGAGATTGTCGGTTCGAGTCCGATCAGGCGCATATGGGTTTTTTAAAACTTGCGTGCGTTGGCCATATCCAGGGAAATATTAATAAATATTCATCCTTGTCTACCTGGAGAACTAAGTAGTTAAAATTTCAATTCGGTTCCATATTTGGAAATAAGAGCAAATTTTAAACCTTCAACAGAGATGTACTTGAGTACATGGGCCTTCGTACAGTCGTTCAGGCAAGATCAAAATGGTATAGGGCATGCCTATGGGTGTAACAAATATGCAGAGGAACATCTACAGCTCACGGGCTAAATTATTAGACATGCCCCGGAAAGAAACAAATTAAAACGAAGTCTACTCTGACGGAAACGTTGTGCTTTCAATCAGAGTGTTGTTTTTAATGTTAAATCCTACTCCAGTCCAATAAAAGTGCTAAGAGTTTACACGTCATGCCCACTTTGAACACGTTGAGGTGGAGACATTTACCTCGATGAACCGACTGGCATGCATATACTGTAAAATGTAAGCCTTTTCTTACTAAAGATAATCGCCTTTTCATCATATTAACTTTTGCACTGCAGCTTTTTGCTATGACATGGTGCTTGCTCCATTCTCCGTGTACAAGAAAAGTTATATGACAAACATAAACCGTAAATATACCATTCTGATGCTATCCGCTAGGAACTTAAGCGAGGCACACATTTCCTTTCGGACCTAACACCTTTAGATAATATTATCGCTCCTCTACCAACCCTGCCTTGATAGCTCAGTTGGCAAGAGCGCCGTGCTAGTAATACGGACGTCGCCGGTTCAAGTCCGACCAAACGCACAATTTTTTCAAACCTCGTGTGCACTGGCCATCTACAGGAAAAGATTAATAAATATTCAAGAAAAGCTATTGTTTGTTTTTAGCAGGTATATTTCGTTAGGACTGAGTTAAAAGATTTGCCATATCAAATTGTATTAAAGGACAAACTTCAGGATAAATGCCATGTTTACGTACATCTATTCTTAGGTGGAAATTTCAGGAAGGGCTTTTAAGCTGTAAATTAAGGCTTACAATAACCCTCTAGGATTCAACTGCAATTACTCATGTCACATAGGGGCCTACAAATCAAGCCATTACCCTAATATGTCAGCAGTTGGCACACATTAAAGAAAAACATATGTACGTTCGGACATTGATGTCCGAACTTAAATGGACGCAATGGCAGGAAAAATATTCAGACATAATGTGTCCCTTTAAACTTTATCAACGGTGGCCTGGAAGATAAATACAATTTCTACTACATTGCGAGCCAAGGATTTTGGATGCAGTTATTAAACATGATAACAGCCGTTAAAATCAACAAATAGGATTTTGCTCGTGAATTGCATTCTAGCCAGCACGTCCCATGTCAGTGCATGTTTTGAGGTTCATGGCAATTACAAGGCAAAAAAGATGAAAATGTGAAAAGTTCAACACATTTATTTATACTAGACTTTCGGTGATACCCAAAATAAATCGTAAGTCATGTTGGGTTGCATTCAGAACTGATGTATATAAGCCCTTTGGGGAATCCAAAATAATCGTATTTCATATTTCTAAGAACATTTAATGACGACGTAAAGGACCTTTTCAGGTATCAAAACACACAACACCAAAAACGCACTTCAATAATCAATTCAATGGAGGTCTAGGACTTGCCGATTTAACATAAAATGTGGGAGGCTAGCGTGAAGGGGAACATGCAATCCATTCAATTAGTAATGGAACTTGACACGTTAGATTGCATTAAAGGAGAATTTCGTGATCCACAACCTCGTCCCCTCAACTTACCTAAAAAGCTAAGATTTTTATATCGTCTGAACCGTTAGCCTTAGCAATCCATGTGTCACATGCAAATTCAGTCGTATCTGTTAGAAATTCGCAATTTTATATTTTCTGTCCGACAGAAATTACAGCACAGTGGTCTATGGAACAGTGGGGATCAAGCAATTGCTCATAACACAAAACCTCAGATCGGAATCAACTGAAATTGAAATTTTCTCAAGGATGCCTACCGAACAATGAATAAAACAGAAGGTACTGGAATCGCGAAATGCACCTTGAACTCTTCATTATCAAAGGTCAGGGTTTTGATGGAATCTTGCTGTAAATAGAACATAACGGCCGTAGTACACTCATTGCTTCATAGAATATTAGTCAATCTTTCCCTTAGTCATCAATCTTTCTTAATTTCGGACAGAAATCGTATGTCATTGACAAACGTTTGGCATACACTTCTGAAAGGTAATATTAAAATGTCTATTTACCGACGAAAGTATGATAGCTTATATTGTTGTTAGTCCTAATAGATGCATTTATCGAGGCAATTATGCATTATAGCATATAACATCCACCCCACCCTAAAACCTTAGGAGAAAACAAGAACACAAATTCAACGGTTTAAGGTCAATTCTGATAGGGACACATAATCATGCCAGCGTTTAAGCATGGTTTAAGTTTAATCCTTTGAACACGGCAAGCGACTACAGTCGCTGAAATATCAATATGTGTCAATTTTTGTTTCAAAAAGGTCAAAATCATTTATTTAACCAGGGCATATGCATGAGTCGAAACAAGCCTAATCTTTGCTGGTATTTTTAGATGGCTTTCCAATTGACCTGCAAGCATTTCAGATGCCATCTCTAGAGCCACTGACTTATCTGCTATAACTTACACAGAATTGGCCAGTGTCGAAAGGGTTAACAGCTGAAGCTGTATTGGATAAGAAACATCTGTTTGATGCTAAAAAAGTCATAACATACTTAAATGATACCATAGAAAATCCGCCAGGGCAAGGGTGAGTTACTCATTGACATTTTCATTTCGTGGCATAACGGTAAAAATGTCCAAAAAGATATGAATACAGGGGGTTTGCAGATTTTTTAAGGTATAAACCAATATCATTATTTTCTTTTCTTTTGCAATACCTTACACCATGCGCATGCCATAGCTCAACCAAGCATGATATTGATAAAGACATGATGGAACAGTGAACAGCTTCATCAGGTTCGTTGACGAAATAAACTGAATTATACATTTTAACCTTTTAAGAACCTAAAAGAATTGACACCGACCTGACAGTTTCGTCCGTCACGGGCGATAGACGACTTCACAGTTCTTCAAACTTCTTCACAGTTCTTCAGAATCTGAAGAAGTCTGTCGTCCATGACGAACGAAACTGTCAGTTCAATGTCAATTCTTTTAGGTCATCAATGAAAGATGATTTTTTTTTAATTCAGACATGATAAAAGTCCGTAACCCAAATCGACCTTTGATCGGAAATTAGACACTCGTCTCAAGGCCCCTACCTCAAAGATTATTATCACCAAGTTTGCTTGAAAAGGAAGTCATGATTTTCACATGAGAGCCTTTAAAGAGGCACTGGCAGATTTAAAAAACGTGCGCCCTCTAGATTTTTCAAAATTGATATTTTTGCATGCTTATAAAGCTTTTTATATACATTAGCCCTCACCTGAAATTATTAAGCCCAAATCAGCGCGCTTATGGGTAAACAGAACGATTTACGGCATGCACCTTGTTTGACCGACCTGTGACCTCTGTGATTTTAATATCAATGACGAGTCTATGATATTCATGCAATAGACACATTGGTTGATTAAAGTTACGGTAAGCATAAAGGTTAGCCTACAAATTACCTGGATGTCTTACGCTTCTTATTAATGTCCCTATCTGCTTTTGGGTATGTTATTTTATGTGTAAAGTATATTTCTATTCTTCCAATGGCCTAGACTATCATTTGCAAGCAAGTTGAAGTAATTTCATATTTTCTTAAGATGTGCCTGCACTGCCGCTTTAACATAAAACCTACAAACATGACAAATATCACACGGCAATTTGTCGTGTCAAAACGAGCACTTTTTATTCTCTGCCTTCTTGTGATATTTCTGTTTATTGCTTCTCTTTATGGTATACACATTTTCATCGGAAATAATGCTCAAATACACCTAGGAGACACCAGAATATTTCAAGCTGGCTTCTTAGCCTAGGTTTTGCCTATATCGCATTACATACAAACACACACAGAGGTAGTTAAGAATACTGTCACTATATATCCACTTTCATTGCTAAACTAAGGGGGTAATAATTAAATCAAACTACATACCCAACGCGTCCCGCGTCGTTTCCAGACGATCATCTTCAGCAATGTGCAGATAGGCCTTTTTGGCCAATGGCCGGCCGGTACCTCGGCAACCGCCGGCCACTATATATCGGCTACCTGCGGCCGGTATATCGGTTTTCACTGAATGTCCCCTCCAGCTCTTTTTTGCCTGCTGCCGATTCACGATGATAACATCCAGCTTAACTCAGCTTGATTGCCGACTTCTGCGAGATTAACAAAAATAATAACACACTTTATGGATATCTTTCAACGATGTACTTAGTATCATTTTTTCGTTAAAATTTGTGTTCAACAAACGTAAGAAAACCACTTCTGAACATGCTGAACAATATCTCCTGATGGAAGTATCATAAAGAAACGAGGGTATCCAAAGCAGAGTAGTTTTGTCTGAGCAATCATGCAAGAAACAACATCTATATTTTATTACAATGGCATCAGCTGCACTCCCGTTTACTGTCCTTCCCCATATTTCAAATGTCTCAAGCTAGCGAAGATTTTATTGAGTCACTGCAGTCAATAGGAAATATTTCCAATATAAACCTCATGGCTACAGCAAGTTGTCGTAATAGCTTCCACCACAACACACAAGGAGAATAACAACCTGCAAACCAAGTTCATTGGCTTAATTTACGATCCCCGGAATAGCAAAGGCCAATGATCACCAGATCAGAGTATCTTCAAAGAAAGACGTGAAACATGTGCTCATGTCTCGCTATGATGATTCACGCACATTACGACTTTGTATTTGGGGCAACAGATAAAACACCGTGTATGAGGTCACATACCCAACGACAAATTTAGCGTATGCCCGTAACACAGGATCCATGGTTGTTTCTAGCCAAAGTAAATTATAACCTCCTCCTGTTCACTTCAGTCGCATTTGGTAAAATACTTGCAGTTAATATGACCTTCTGAACTCCGATTCACAGGATATACGTCACGTCACAAGTTCCTGTACATTCACTTCTCTGACACTGCCTTGCCTACACTGCCTTTGTTACAGTACATGTGCACGTACACGAACCTCGCGAGGGAGGGGCGGCATAAATCACTATTTTCAGTAAAGTGTTAAAGGAACTATGTCAAGATTTTTTGTCAAGCTAGTTTGGCCGTACATTCATAAATA
Organism: Ophioderma brevispina; assembly: GCA_023653785.1. Taxonomy (NCBI): domain Eukaryota; kingdom Metazoa; phylum Echinodermata; class Ophiuroidea; order Amphilepidida; family Ophiodermatidae; genus Ophioderma; species Ophioderma brevispina. The sequence continues at coordinate 287,512 of JAMKCH010002994.1, forward strand.
TATGTATTTATACATCACGAATTCCGAAAAAATAATACAATTTGATTGTAAAATTAAACAAAATAAGAGGGCATTTTAATTTTTGCTTTTTTGACATACGAAGAAACGGGCGGATTTTCGCCACGGCTTCATTGATCAAAAGCGCCCAACTCGTGACGTCAAAGTGTAGTGACCAAAACATGTGTTGACTCGAATTGTATTGTCTGACCACTGTACTATGATGGATTAATGAAAGTAATAATAAAATTAGAACAAAAAAAGTTACAAAAGACATATTTGGTTTCATTTCGTTGTGTTTAATATTATTGAAGTGGCACACTGCGATAATGATGGTCACAACGACGTCAACGATGGTCATCACTTTGACACCACCATTTGCCTGCGATGTGGATTTGTGGAATCGTTTCGGCTAAGCGATTGGGTGGGATATTAAAAGGGCAAAATACTCAACAAATGTGGGACAATTTTCAACTTATTTTGATTTATATGTTAATCTACGTTACTTAAGCTTTCCAATCCATACAAATTTTCCAAAATTCAGAATCATGACATATCAACTTTAACCAGGGTCACGTCTTATAAATGTGCTTCATAGGCCCAATTTCTAGTTTTACAGGTCAACCGAGTAATTTGTAAACAATACACTGTAAGCAAACGGGAGAGAGGGATGTCAAAGAATTTCTTTAATTTACAGATTGTCAATGTCTTCTGGGAGAGTCTAGCAGAGGTCTTCTGTTAATAATGTAAAATTCGTTTCATATTCCCACATTAACTGTTTCTAGAATGAAAATCTGATGTGTTTTTAAATGATCAGGAAGTGTATTATTATCGAGTAGTTCTATTAATTGCCTTGTTTTCGTATGAGAGGAACATGTCTACAATGTAGGCCTATACAGTTTAAAACATCAGGACATATTGCGCTCAAAATTTCGCTTTCATACATGTCAATTTAATGCGTGCGTAGCTTAATATGTACTCACTGCAAGGATAAAGCCACCCTTGACAATTTCAACTACACCTACCATTTAAAACAAAAGCCGATTGAATTTGTTAACACCAATAACAAAGGTTACATTCTTCATTCACGAAAGAGAGAGAGAACAATCGCCCAAAGAACCCAAATGCCACGAAATCGCCGTACACAAATGCTGCCGAGCTTCTTGTCCTTATCTCAGCACGACATCAGAAAATGTCATGGGCGCAAGGTGAACTCCATGACTGTACACGATTCATACACCAATCAACACCAGCACATATCAGGGTAACAAAATGTTGAGTTCGTGACAGTATGTTGTCTCCCTTAAGGTGTTTACCTACCATTGCGTACCAGGCATAACAGTACTTACTCAAGCCATAATAAGGCGTATTGAGTATCATGGTCTGGCCTATGAGGTGTTTATAACAGAATCAGACCGGTAAACATTCCAAAAAATGCAAGAATTCTTAACGTAGGCCTACATATTTATCGGAAAATGTACATTCTGAATTTGTTCCACCATCTCATTTAGCTCGAATCTAAAGCAAATGCGACAAACTTGTCTATATATACAAAAGACTGTTTTCCATCATAAGCCATGTTCACACGGTCACAAAACTCCAAGGGTTTGAAAACTCAAGAGGTGAAAATTAAATCCAATTATTTTACTTCCAAGCGGTGTCCACACGATAGCCGAATTCTGAAATCACCCAACTGATCATTCTCCTCTGCTTCTCATAACGGATGTGTAGACCGGAAGTCAACATACCGGAAGCCATAGACTTTCGCGCGTGATATTCAAACACGGGAATTTTGTAAACAAAGATGACCTTGAGAGTCACCTCCGCTCACTACCCCGAAGCTGACCACACGGCACGACACTCCAAAACACTCCGGAGTGTTATCGGAGTTTGAGCTTCACCCCAAGTTTTTAGGGGGATAAAACCCCGCTAGACCCTCGATAAAACTCCGGAGTCCGGAGTTTAAAACTCCGGAGTTTCAGCCTCAGTGTGGATACAACTATTATGCAGTGAAGTATGAACAAACCGTAACCATGGTAAGCTAGCGGGTTTTGGAATTAAGGTTTGGAAATGAATTCGCTGACGTAGTGCACGTTAGTATCCATTGGTTACTGGTTCAAGCCTTGGCTCATGCACCTGTTCCGAATTATGAATCGATCCATAGGATTTGATTTTATTAGTGTGATCAATGTGATCTCTGGCTCGTACCAAAGTTAGCGTGAGCCAGTTGACCTGGCAACGGCCTTATTTTATTTTAACGTGCTCTACATCAGCGAATAGGAAATGAAAGACTGACTCATTCAGTACATTGACTGCACGTTACATTTCATTTGCAACACCCTCAACGGTGAAAATCTCCATGGAGTTGGAAGGTAACATTTAAGATACTACACGTATTGACCCGAAACTTTTGAATTCAAGCAATGTAATCTCACAAGATATTGCTCGGAATGAAGTTGTAGTAAACTGCATGCGTTTTGGTTATTGAAAGCGGGTATATCTCTTCATCATTAACCTACCATGTTTCATGCGCATCATGAGACCATGTATGAAGTTATTTAAGTAACTTCTTCATGTTCATGAAACAAACCATAAAAAGGTCCTCTTCGAAACAGACGTTAACACACGAATGGTTCTTTTTATTCCGACTTTCATTTTTTTAATTTTAAAATATGATTTGCCCCAAGTTCACTTTTCATGTGAAACCATATTTTAAACCATAGTCAAAATGTTCAATCCGATGTTGTTACTTTTTGAATAAATTTCACATTTGCAATTTAATATTTTATACGATCCCTTAATCTAATCTGTATTAGAAATTAAAAATGTTAATGCAACTACTTTTTACAGAACTTTCGAAAATACAAATTACTACAACTGTTCTCGAGGCATTTCAGTTATGTAGTTTAAATAAAATCCATTTTTTGTTATTAAAAGGTGTATTTTACTGCTCTCTCGTCATTCAGTGTTAACAGTTCATTTATTCTGAGTTTTCGCCTGAATGCCATATTTTCGTAAGAAATTTGCATTTTCAGTGTCTATTCAGTGTGGTTTTCGATGTTTATTTTCGGCTTCCCGCCTAAAGTTACGTTTCTTGAACATCATGCTACCCCGTGCATTTGCTGCGAGGCGTACCATTCAATTGAGCATAAATCCCAGCGGCAACTGTGTATGCGTCGGGAATACATCATTTGCTCGAACACAATTTCCAATGGCTTAGATGTTTCTTAAGGCCTAAAATATAATTACTTGAAAATGAAAATATAAGGATAATGGTTAATTTAAAGTGGTCTTCAATTACAAGATATTTTCAGTATTGGCGCCTGAGGAACATTGATAAAAACATTTCTCCTCCTTCACTCTCAAGGAAGTTTGTGCTTCAATTGAATCTGAAATCGAGCACGGAAAACACAGACGTGCAGCTGAATACATTTATAAAGGTCAAAACCTATCGTAACATATGTGTTTATACGGTTCACATAACGTAAGATACGCGGGAATGAAGTGTTTAAAGGATGGGGTCTAGTCCATCTTCACTGACCATACAATTCGATGTCGCTGCAGCAACTACGATTTGGATCAAAATTGTTTACCCACCTCTCAGTGCTATCAATCCCCATACAATTATGCCGACAAATTACCAATTAAAGGAAAACCGACAACGTGTTATGTTTGATTGATTGAACTCCAACGATGTTTTGAACTTGAATTAGATCAATCGCTCTTCTGTTTTCGCTAATTTTGGCAAATAAAAAGGGGTTAACACATAACTATGCGGTTGAAATGTGGATTTGAAATTTATCTGTGACTGAAATAGTTGATATTCTGTAAGATATTGTTGTATTTTGCAAGACCTGCACGCTCATGCTTACAATCTACACAATGAAATGGTTTTGCACGTTGCTATAAAAATGATTGTCTTTTATATATCGTAAATTGAAACATTACAGAAAAACAGCATAAATGTCCAGATGGTAATTCAATCGGCCAGAAAATCCGACACATTTGATGTTACATAGGCATTATTAGCAAAGCTCAATGTATATACTTTCCACAATGGTCATGATCGTCGAGTGCAATTGGACAATAATTTTGTCGACAAAACGATGCCTCAACGAGTTTAAGGTTTAATCTATATAGAAATACGTTGTCCAATGATTAGGCAGTCCTGAACTACACAAGGGTTAAATTATGATGACAGTTACCGAGTACTTCAACAGGACTACCTGGTCTAAACATGTAGCACGGCTGTCGTCTTAAGTTTTAATTTTTAGGTTAAGGTCAAGGTGTTCAGTTTCAAATTGTTGGTTCATATCCTCGGCTATACAGTGCATGTGACAGGGTCACTTTACAAGCCTGTGCAGCATGCAGTGTTATGGAGTTTGACTAATCAATTCAATATTCTAGGATCAGGGGAATAAGAAGCGTCGGAACATTATCTGGCCAGGTTCATACTTAAATATACTCGTCGTTTGTGTAAGATGGAACATGACCCCATTGTTTTACCGCTTATATTCTACACATTTTGTCTGAGAAGAGGCTCTAAGTTGCACCAAAGTATACTAAAGCTACTACAGTATTTTTCCCTAGGGTAAGAAGGGTTGATATTATGACCATGGTCTTTCCTAGTGTTACCTCAATGTAATGTACTTTATCAAAGGTCATGTTTCATCTTATAGTGAATACACTATAGATTGCATCACCGTTTTGATTTTTGGGCAAGCGAAATCAGTGTGAGTTACAATATGCTCATCCACCAAGGACACAATTCAGTGGATTGTACTTGTACATGCATTGACATGAACTGACCTTGTGTGAACTGGATATCATATATCATACCCCAAAACCAGGGGGTGTATTTCTAAATACACTTTTGAATGGAAGGTACTGAACTGTGCCAAGGGAATTGAGATTTTACTAGCACATAGTGAATAGGTCATTGGACCTTGACCATTATTTCAAATAGGTAACATATGGTTACAATTAGTGTAGTCATCAATTTGTAACCATTTGTACAACAGAACTGGCCTTGTGAGTAGCCCCACTAATGCTCTTTCAAAACATTCACATGAGAGCTAGTCCAAACAGCAGTGGAATCTAATATAAATACCGGACATTGACTGGATGCCTAAAACTGAGTGACAGTACAAACAGGACACTGATGGTTTGATGTTGACGTGGTAAACAAAGTACTAACATATCCATATGATAGCGTGCACCTTGTCTCGCCATTTGTTTTAAAGGTATAAAATAGCACAATTGAGAATCACATTTACTTTTTTCCCCTTCTCTCTCGCAAGAATACTCGGTATTTATTGCGGATTATGTAAAGAAATCGAGGCCTTCCCAACGTTTCCCCAAAATGGACCAAGCTTAATATTGAAAACCAGTGAATTCCTGATGAATTCTAGTGATTATGAAAGTGATAAATGGAGTGTGGTTAAAGCTGTAGACGCGATATTGACATCGAAATTGACCTTTGATGTTTTTCGAACTTGTGTGTATTTGGGGTCGCTATACTTTTAGTTTATTTAATTACATTCCAAAGGGCAACCTTTTCATGAAAAATTATTAGTTTATTTAATTACGTTCCAAAAGCCAACCTTTTCATGAGAATTGAAGGTTATCAATGGGAACTAATACATCAAAACTATGGGACCAAAAACTCTTTTTATATCGGCGTTGGCACGTACATTGGATGTACACTTACGTCAATCTCTTACAATGAACATACAAAATTACCGACATTGACGGCAAATTCGGTAATATGATCGGAGGACGTGTACGAGTGGTGGGAAGTTGCCTAGGTCAAAGTTCAATCCCTTAAAGAAACAACTCCATTGCCGTGAACTCATTGGATAAAGTTTTCATATACCACCAATCTCCTGATCACTAATTTGTCGTGCAAGCAAATGCGCCTGCTCAATGGTGGTTAGGGGCAGCTTTCAAACTTAACCACCGTTTGACAGGCGTCATGTCAGTTGAACCGGGTTTATCGTTTAGGACAATAGTAGCCGCTTCGAACCGGAAAGAACTGGGCAGAAACGACGGACAACTGGTGGTTGAGTTTTGAAGCCGCCCCTTAGGCCCATGACGTACTTCCAGTCGCAGCGACCATGACACTTGATCTTGGGTCAAAATTCGGTATTGCGCACGCCGATCGCTCGCTGCGACTGGAAGTATGCCATGGGCCTTATAGGTTTATATATAGCAAAGTTCGTCGTTTTAACTGAAAAGTACCATTTTAGGCTTGCTTTAATAAGCTCTGCCTGGTTACACAGTTCAATGTCTCGTTCTGATCGAACTTTTACCCATTGCTTGCTGGGCGCACTTAAGTCCTGGTTTCTTCTATATGAGGGTTCCTCTTCATCTTTTCCTCAATAGAACTTGCGGAAATAGCTTACAGTAAAATAGTGAGATACGAGAAAAAACTCGTACTATAATGGGTCCAGGTATATATCTTTGGGATGAAAATATTCCAGGGAAAGCAGCTGGCAGAATACCCTCAAACCCCGAGAGCTTTTTCTTCCGAATCTCATATGAGTTACAATATGCTCATCCACCAAGGACACAGTTCAGTGGGTTGTACTTGTACATACATTGACATGAACTGACCTTGTGTGATCTGGGTATCATATATCATACTCAAAATCCAGAGGGTGTATTTTCTAAATACATCAGTGAATGAAAGCTACTGAAATGTGCCAAGGGAATTGAGGTTTTACTAGCTCATAGTGAACATGATTTCCGGCACCTGACGTCAAATTCACAGGCTGCATTGAATCTCTGGCATTCCTGGAGGACATACATAACCTAAATACCATGGGTGATTAACTTTATTATGTAATTGTGATCAACATGATTACATGATTCGCTCTACTATATACATAATGCGTCGCCGAGGGATATTTTGAGTATAACTAGATTCGGCTCTGAAACTTGAATATCTGTTATGCCGCTTACCCACACGTTAAGAAAAAATGTTTCCTCATCAAAAGAATATGATTATCAGGTATATTTCTTTTGATCTTATGGAACATAATCTCTCGCAGTGTAATTATGAAACATAGATGTGGATACATTCAAGATTCAAAGGTGGTGAAATACTAATCAATAATTGATAATCGTAAACAGCTTGATCGCATCCGGAAGTACTTCGCGTTAGATTCATACGAAATAGCCAATCCGCATGAGACCAACAGTTTTGAATTAGTAATTAACTGTTTTTAAGTTCCTAGTTTAAGTCAACAGATTGTAACAAAATATCATCAGATCAGCTTACGACATTGAATGTTGATAATCAGCATAAAATTGTAATTTCTCGGAAAACTATTTCCTATCTTGTGGACACCAATTAAGATTTCACACATTATGCTTGAAACATTTTACTAAACTTTACCAGGTTTTTAAAGATGGGAATCTTAGTATTGTAAAAAATTCTCCCATGCTGATTTTTCCGTAACTTAAAGTCTACACTAATCTGAAACAAATAGATTTTGAAGTATTTTCTGCAAACTTCTGATGCTATTTTTCAGACATTAGCCATTGGTAGCTCCAGTATATCAACCATGATAGCGTACAAGTATCGGAAATGATATTCTATTCCCCAGGGCTTAGATATGTTAAAGGAAGCATAAATGCTAAGCCCAGGTTGCTTTGCATTTTTTCTTTTAACCTGATCTACCAGCATTGTACTTTTTTTTATCAAAATCATAATTAATTTTCGCTTCAGTTCCGTATACATGTGGATTTTGACATGTTAATATTTTAGGAAATTAACGTTTACTACCAATTTGACATTTTATGACCAGTAAAACTCATTCAAATACCTGACAAAATGTTTCAGTAATCGTATTCAATAGGCAGCCATGTAGGGTGACAAGATAGACACATTCCAGGACTACAATACCTTCCACCCGTCAATGGATCCACTTGCAATCGCTAAACAGGATCGATTGACAGCTTAATGTATTGTACTCCTGGAATGTACGCATCTTGTCCACCAACATTGTCTGGTGGCTGACGTCATATTGAATATGGTTCAATATTAAATTCTAGTTCCACCACTGTGCGAGTGCCAAATTGTGTAAAACGTTTTTCTATGGCGTGTGAACTGCGCACTATGATGAGATTGCGATTTATTTCGATGAAATACTGTACACAATTTGGCACTCGACGACCCCTACCTCTAACTTTAATTGCCAAAGGTCATTGAACTTCTACTGTATTTCAAATATTACAATGTATCATGATTTGCAGAAAATTTTGTACCAAATCGTACAACAGAACCGGTGTGAAAGTAATCATAGTCCGGCAGGTATCATAGTCCGGGCTCCATAGACGACAACGAATAAAGCGTGAAGCTAATGTTGCGTGAAGAGTCAACTGAATCGATTGCCCTATTGTTCACCATTGTTCCCGGACTGTGGCCCCGGATGATAATATCTTCCCTGCCACACCTGCCTTGATAATTGATTTTGTATAGATGAGGTGACATGTGACGTCAACGTCGGGCAACGAATACAGTGCGCACCTGCAGGGCTTTTGTTTTTTAAAATTCGCGCTCAATCAGTATGATAAGGTGTATGCTGTAGATGTATGGGTATATTCTTCGCACATCTAACATTTCGTAGACCAGGTGCCAACTTCTGTTTGTAAACAATTATGCCACATCATCTATCGGGCGCTTCAATATATTTACTTGGCCCGATTGTCCTCTAGAACAACCCAAGCAGAATGCAGCCAATACAAAGAATCCCCTGCAGAAATAACTGAAAATTTCAGGTGAACCAGGTGCATGTATTGTATTCTTCGCATTCCTAGATGATCTGGAGGGCAAACAAAAGTCCAATGAATATAATTTACCTCCGTGAAAGGACCCCACAGTCAGTCCAGACAGCAGTGCAATCTGGTATGAATAAATTATGCCAAATTAACCATGTTCACTTCTTGAGGGGTCAAGGGTAAAAGGGATCGACCGGTTGCAATTTTACCATCAGTAAACACGCGAAAATTAATTTGATCTTACATTATATGCGATTACCCAACACTGAAGGAGTTATTAATTATGTCTTTGAAAAAACACATTTCTAAAATTTCAGAGGATTCTATGGTGTGTATTGATACCATAAGCTAATGTTAATGTTACCACTAAGTGGTTCTGATCGAATACATAGACAATTCTTGTTTAAATTGTAACTTCTTGCAGAGACGATCGAATCTGTATTCGGCAGTGGGCTCATAAACAATACGGTTCTGATAATATTTTTTTTAAATCTCGGTGTTTCTTTAAGTAAATCGGGGAAGGGTACGGATTAGGAATGCACCTTAACAAATGTTACAAATAAATTACCTTATTAAATAAGCCTGACCTAGGAATTATTATGTAAGCTTTGACCTCATCTAGCAGTTGACTCATTCTTGTATGAGTTGCTGATTTTCAACAAGATACACGTGACTGATGAGGCTTTTCTGTCAATATGGCTACTTGAACGCAGTTTACAGCAACACACTGACGATAACAATGAGCACACTCGATTGAAATATTCATGAGAACCCGCAAAATCATCCACCTTTTGACAATTTCCGACCTGTCAATGGTTCTGATTTAATAATTCTCTCGCTTTGCATTTTCAGCTGCTTCGTATGTCACCTTACAAAATTTGGCGATGCAGAAGAGAAGAGAAAATGTTAATGGAGTCTAGTACATGTTTTGCATTGGCTCATGCATATGCATAAGACAATCACACACTGAGCGTAAAGAACAACTACTCCTACATGGCGCATTGTAAGAAATATAGCATATAAGTATAACGATTAACGATTGACCCTTTATATTAGTTTAAGCACAACACAATTCTCCTAACCCGAGAGGATGGGAAGAGGTTAAGGGATAGAAACTAAAGAAGATTGCGCATCTTGGGTGGGATTCGAACCCGAAGCCCTCGGCGCGCCAGTCCCATGAGCAGGGATGGGAGCCGTTCAGCGATTTCGTGCTCATATTGTGTCTTTGTTTGATGACAACATTCCATCGTTTTTTGGAATTAGTGCATTTTCTCGCCTCGGCTCAGTGAGTTTTTAGTGAGCTTTGGTCGTGATGGGGTTAAAGACGGGAAGTTCCGATTTTTTGCCACTGAAGGCAAGGCCGGCCACTCGCCTTTTTCTAAGTCTTCTGCCCTTATTCAACATTCTGCCCTACTATACCCCTAGAGTTGAAGGGCAAATGTCCACCAACTATCCCTATTTTATTGAAAACTAGAGCACTAATTGTACTGTGTGTCATCAGCTATATACCCGCTAACCCTCGAGGAAGCTCCGTGCCTATAAGCAATTCCGGCAGCAGTCACGTTTGATATAGGCTATAATTTTTTTTCCTGAAGAACAACCCAAATTTCTCTTAAATTAATGTTTGATAAGCTTGTGACTCAAAAGGCGCGGGCGATTTTATTGCCCCGCGCGGGAGCGCGGGGCTCTAGATGTGTACATAACTTGACATACATGGAGTTTTTGCTGTATTGAAGCCTGAAGAAGCTTGGTCATAACGATTTTTCATGACAATTGAAAATGATGAACAGTGCTAAAATTACGTAATGGTTGTGATGAACATGGCATAAATTTTATGCAAACATAAAGTAGTTTTTGTGTAAGTAAAATGACGACACAGTGTGAGATTATATTGTAATTTTTAAGTGTTTTTTTATACAAATTATATTGATCTGTACAAGGTTCTATTTCCACGTGCTTAAGTCGGTTAAATATCAGGCAAGTTGGGCGAAGTGCCAGCAGCAGTGTCTGGTTATATCCTGGCAATTCATAAATATTGACAATTTCTTACAGCGACATCATTTACGATGGTCGAGACGACTATTTAGGTACTACTACAGTAAACTTGAACAAGAGTATAGTAAACTTTGAGTTAAGTTTACAACACCACTATTTATACCATCCGTTTTCAATAAAGTCCCATACACTTGCATATTTTTGTTTGGAAAGCTATTTAGCTCTCATTCTTTGCTATTTTTCGGATGTTTTAAATAATTCAGCCATTGCGCTGGGGCATACAATTGTGCCCAGCACCACATGTTTCTTGTACCCATTGTAAGTGGTGTTCTAAGCTTTCGTAGGCCAAACTTTGTCGTTTCACCTCGGTTCAACTTTAGTGTTCGCTGCAAGTAGTTCTTGTCACAGCGGTGTAAGTGGGTGCTGTCAAAGGCCAAATCCATTCTCGGATTTCGCTGCTATTTATCGGCAAAACCATTCTTCAAAATTATCCACATAGCAAGATCATGTGCCTACGATAGAATTGGCGATGAGGTGTAGGATCTCCATAGCAAGCCATTGGAGACAGACAGACAGACAAACTCGCAAAATTATCGTCGTGATTGGGGCTATGGCGTGTGGATATCCATTCGGTAAGTCGGGATGCCCAAGAAAATCCAATAGTCGATATTGGTCTGCTCTGTAATCACTAACCTTAACAAAATTCTAATGTTTTTTATCAAGTAGGTAGGTCCCTACTTTCTCATTCCGCTACAACCGTTGAAGTTAGGAGAGCCAACCCACGATAAGGGGTTTTTTTTACTTTGCTGAATGAATGATGGTAAGAATTTATGTATATGAATTGTATTTAAACATGTAACAAAAGTCGTGCATGGGCAGTGCTGCCCTCACACCATAATTGGTCCAAATAAACGCTTGCGATATCGTGATTCAATTTGTACTTCTATCCAGTTTATTTAAGTTTTGCTTTTGTTTGTATTAATTGAGTTTGCCCCCGACCCAGCCTTTCATCAAGGCGTTGTGCTTATTTATATCTTCTACCGTTCCTGTACATGTGGCTCTCCTCTCGGCGAAGCCCTTCCACACGCGCCTCCGGCGATCCTGGAGGGGTCTTTCAACAAATACTACTCCACCCGGGCCCCGACGTCCGATTCAGTAGGAGGGCTATGTGAAGTTACACTATGTCCCGCGGTGCTACAATGCCGACACCTCCAACCCACGCCATACACAATACACGCTCCATAAAAACCATCTTGTGGAGTATGTTACAGCCAATTTGAAACTTTATTCACACGGTCAAATACTAGCTCGCAATGCAACCCTAAATTACGAGCAAATCAGACGCATTCTTTAATCGGAATGACGTTTTTGTTACTTATGGACTGCTCTATTTTAGATGCAAGTACGCCCAAATAAAAACGTTCATCACGGTAGAAGTTCCTTTTACTAGTCAAATACTGTACATGTTTAGATTATCCCCGTTATCTAAAGACTTTACGAACAAAATGTAAAGATCGCTACAATTAAATAATCCTGAAAACTGAAAAGTTATATTTAGTAGGACTTCTTACCTGGAGATTTTATTCAATAGTGTGCACTTTCCTTGTAAAATTTAAAATAGATTAATTCACAGCACTCCTACTGAAGTGTCGTACTTTACACTCATTTAAATGTAACGATGAATGATTCAAAAGCCACGGTGCCTTCATATTCAACTTGTTTTTTTGAACATCTCCATGTGGAACGTTTTCCCAAAGGATGACATCCGCATAAAATATCCAGGTTGGTTCAACCTTACATTTATATATACGAACTCCCATCTGATTTCGCCAGATATGGTACAGATGCTATTTTTTGCCTATGCGATAGTCATGATGGTGGTTACTGCGCAGGAAGCGGCCATGCCTTATAAATAGATAATGACCAGCATTCGCCTGATCCTGCATTTATGCACGCTTTGCTTGTTATTCATTGAAAAATAACGCGTAAAAAGGAACTATTACATGCAAAAACAAGTTAACAACTAAATGCCTAAGTTATGCACAAGACTTTCAAAATAAAAATGGTGAATCCAGACGTCACGTCTAAATGCTTTTATCATTTGAAACATAACACGTGCATGTTAAAGCGGAAACAGGAAAATAAATTATGTACCCTAGCCAATGTAATTTGAGAATTTTAAAACACTGGCTAAATTCCAAGAATTATGCATGACATTGTTTTTTTCGGATCTACTCTATAACATGTCTGAGCTGAAGTGACAGGACATTAACATAAAACTTGACATGCTGAGTTCACGCCCTGCTATTGGTAATTTGTGTTTACCACTTCTTCCTTGTCTTCAGCCTCCAGGTATATAACAACAACAAAAACTTGTTTTGATTTCAAGGAAATGAAAACTCAGAAATGTACCAAGGTCTTACCACTTCGCGAATTTAGCCTATGTCAAAATAATAGATTAATTTCCAAAAATACCCAATTAAAAAAATTAAAATGTTTTCATTAGGGAGGTCAAATCCGGTCAACAGAAAACAGAAAAACATTTAATTAGACTATATAGCTATCAGATTTTAGCATAATTACAATACTCGCTTAATACCGAGTAGATGCGATGGGTATAATGGAATTATGCCGAGGTTTTTAATATGGTGCTACTCTTTAGCGATCAAAGATGCAATGAAAAACAACCTATCAACATTATATACGCAAAGAGGGGGAACACGAACTTTTAAAAAGAGAAATCTCATAGAATGCGAAATATTTGAAAGGAACCGAAGGGGGAACGCGAAACTCTTTCGCCGAAAAAGTTCATATCCTCCATTCCCCCTCCCCCGACGTAAATAATTATCGCTCCCAGAAGATCGGTTCTCTCAAATCTTAAAGGTGGGTGACCCGATCACAACCTCGACCCCCCCCCACCCACACACACACACACACACACACACAGCAAAATGGAGATTTTGGTAAAAGAAAGTTCATACCCCAGTGAAATTTTAGGCCCAGGATAATGTTTCCTTTTAATTTTATGAACAAAAACGTCTCAAAAGTGTGGTATACCACATTAACATATACTGCCTATGGGCCAATCTAGTACACACTTTTGCTTCTTCCATCAAAACGGATGGGCGGATTTAACTCAAAATTTGTAATCAGCTGTTTTTGGCGATATGCTTCCATGTGAAGGATTAAACATCGTATGTAAATTTGGATCATGATCGCATGACCCACCTATAAAATTGCAGACCTTTGGTTGAGGAATAACCTTATCACATGAAAATACCACTCCTTACAAACAAATTCGCCTACTACATTTCAACAAAACAAAATAATACGAAATGCTCAATATTGCAATGCAATTTCAGTATTAATTTTGGTAAAATTTCCAAAGTTTTCTGAGTAATATTAGCTGTCTTCAATTCAATCAACACAATTGGTGTTCAAATCAAACACTGTCCACTGGTGTCAACTCAAACAAGCTTGCAAATACTAGGCTGAAACATAACGCAGCAAGCGCGCAGCATAGACCCCTTAGGCAAGAAACGTCGCTCCTGAAATACCATCCGCTAACCGTTGAAAACCTGATATGCAAAGAATACACAAAATAACCAGGCGATATTGAAAATATCTGTAAATGAGGCTACCTGTGTTAAGGTTTTAACCCGAGAGTTTTCGGCGACGCCGCCGGCGTAACACCTAAGCCGTACAGATGAATGACAAAATGTATCTATTACCAAAGGAATTGCGGGTTATGAAAAAAAATGTTCCTTGGATACACGCTGCGATCATTTCCGCACCGGGCAATGAACTTCAGAACTATTGTTACGGACATTTTTTCCTTTCCCTTTTAATAGCATTTTTTTTTATAAATATATACACTAGAATAATCTTCTATACTAAATTGATATACTAAACTAACGCGAGATTTCTAAGGTTTCCGAGTATTTAGATTGGAATGAATGCGAACCTACTAATATACTTGTCAACCAAAACGGCTTACTCTTTATCTGTGAAAGTGTGTTATCAAAACATACAAGGTTCCACGAATTCTGTCTAGATATCACCATATTCCACCATGCTTGGCACTCAAATACATCTCTATATCAGCTTTTACGAAAATTCAGATGTTGGTTTGAAATTTATAATGGAACCTTTTTTCCCGCCTTTTTCTACAGACAACAATTTTTGCATACGGTCGAGCGCGTGAAAATAAGGCGGCTGTCTGAAAGTGGGCAAACCCAATCTGACGTATTTTACCTAACGAATGAAAAAGCCGTGCAAATTTGAGTAATTGGAGTAGAAGCAAATTTGCGGGAGAACGAATTTAGGTCGGGATGATTTTTACCAGGCAGTGAGTGCGTTTAATATTTCTCTTACTACAACAAATTCTCATCTCGAATGAGACGCAACTAGATAACACGCCCCTTAGGGAGGAGTCATTATTTACGCCAGGGGAATGGAGGATTGAGGGGAAACCCGAAAAATTTTTTGTAAGAGAGAGGGGGAACGTGAAATTTTTCATCAACGAGAGAGAGAGGGGAACATGAACTTTTAAATGGGGAAATCAGCATGATCAAGGGGGGAGTGTGAATTTTTTTTGAACGGAAGCGAGGGGGGGGACGCTAAAATGTTTGCCGAAAAAAAGTTGAAATCCTCCATCCCCCCCCCCCCCCGCATAAATAATGACCGCTCCCTCACAAGAAAACTCTGACATTTCATCCCATGAACTAACTGGTATTCAGGCAAAGATTCATGACTACGTACAAACCTTTACAAGGTACAAGGGTTTTAGTCACGGCTACATCAATTACCTGTACCAATGGATGCCAGAAGTAAACTTTATATTCGTGAAGCTCCTGCCACGGTATGTAAGCAATGTTGATTTGGTGTCCAATTCGATCAACAACACATCAGTCACAAATGATTTTGGATGTCGAGGGACAACACAGCACATAATCTACCATGAAGTATTGAAGACGGGGTGTTGCAGACAGGTCGTGAAACACTGACCGCTGTTGTAGCATAACTCATTAGGACCACCGACCTTTCGGTTACCAGGGGCAAATGCTGTCAAAAGGTCAGGGATTGGGTATAGGGTGCTCCCATAAGATACTGAATTTTGGCTGAATTGTGATTGAGTGACCAGAACACATGGAAACACCGACCATGATACGCACGTTCGAGATTGTTACCCACAATCCTGTCTAGCAAGGAACCCATGGTACTAACATCACAGGGCACCGATTCATTTCAATTCTAGACTCTTATTATTTTTCCATCTCTAACTCTTAACAAAATTATAAGAATTGTGCCTGAAGCTAGGCTTGAACCCACAACCTACTGATTAAGACCAGCCTGTAAGATGGCATAGACACACGCCACGCAATCGGAGCCGGTGTAGAAGTTTTTATATTCAACCGGACTCATAGTCCACACTACAACGGTAAAGAATAGGGCACTCATTTCAGTTGACTTTTCACGCAACATTAGTTTCACGCTTACTCCGTTGTCCTTTTCTGGATCTGGATCTGGATCATTAATACTCCAACAAAGCAGGTTCCTGCATCACGCTAGAGTACGCAGGAACCTGCCCCTTCCTGCCTCGGCATTCGATCACTGCTGAAAAATACTTTAATTGTAACATAAGCGAGGAATAACCGACATGATGCAATGACCTTATTTCATCTCACCGCAATGCATAATGGAAAATACTAAATAGATTCGTATCTGTCCAAAATGGAATTGAGGAATCCCACTGTTTTCTTCTATCAATAAACAAACTGGGTGCTTCATTTCTAGAGATCGTCTCAAAGTTGCATACAAATATGATATATGAATATTAAATCACAAAGGAAAATGCAATAGGCCTACCGAATGACGCTCACACATCATCATGAAACAGTGTTGTTTTGTTTTGTTTTGAGGCGGGGTTTGAGTATTTTATGGAACTGCATACTGCACCAATATTGTGAGCCAGAATCTTTTCAGCTTTGCAAGTTATAACAACCAACTCTCTCAGACAAAGCGGGGGAGTCAAAAGTTATTCTGTCACGTGGTTTACGATCGGGGATCGAGCAAACTTCCTCGCACGTGCGTTGACATCGGACGAATAGGTCATTATCCACGGGGTGACGGTCACAACGTCGGATTTGCCCATCTTCATAATCTTACCTAGCCGCACTATGTGGCCCTATTATATTACCCTATTATATTTCCAAGCTTCGCAGTGTCAGCATATTTAATGCTTGTATATATCGATAACTAAATCAGTTTGACCTGATACGTAGTGAGTGCTATTTTTTATATTATTTGTATGTTTGTTGTGTTGATATACTTTATGTTGAGTAATTGTCAATAAAAAATCTGTAATCTGTGGCCCTAGGCAGGCGAGGCCGAAGGCCGAGCCGAAGCCGAAGGATGAGGAGCGAGGCTATCAGCGACCTCTGCTGATAGTGTAATATAGTGACTGAGGCCGAACAGTAGTGCTAAATCTTACCAAAACCGTTTTCTGGCTGTGTAGATTAATTCAATCACAATTGAACTTTTTCCCAGATGCGTGAGAGTATATACATTGTGTCATAAAACGCTGAAGCGAGGTCCTACGGACGACAATACTTGCACAATGCTAAGCACTTCAATTAGTTTTCAAACTTATGTATTCCCATGATCATATTCAGAATCAGCATGGGAAATGCATTCAAATGAGTACAAACAAGCCTAGTCTTAGGTCATTTGGGAAGACATCTCAAAAACCATTATGTACTATAACCTAAAAGAGAATCTAGCAAGGGAATCTGAAAGGGTTAGAAAACACCACGGAAACCGGGGTGGATCATATGAAGTTATTACATTCGATAGGGGGTGTGACAGTCTCAATAGGAGGTGTGACAGTCTCAATAGGGGGTGTGACAGTCTCGTTGAGAATAGGATGGCGTTTTCATTCAGTTTCTTGTAAAACAAATTCTTGGGTTTTGAGCACGTTGAGCGGTTGAGACCGTACTTTTTTAAACACACATACACTGCATACCCTTAACTATTTTAGTACATGTACATCGGCCTTTCAAACCTTTGCTTTGTTCTGGATTTAGTTATTTTAAAAGATCTCACCATGTTCACGACACGGATAAGAACCTACGTAAATTACATTAGTTTAATATCTCAAGATATAATTTTAAACCCTCATCACGTATAGGCAAGGCAGATCAAGCTGGCGTTGCATATCGTTTCAAAACCGCACAGAACAATTTACTTGCTGCACACTTCAGCATGAATTAATGGAGAAAGGAACAAAAAAACCTTTCATACCTACCTTCATGAAGAAATAGTGCATGGAGATTGCGGGACTAGAGGTTGCAATAGGACAGGAGAAATAACATTCATAACATGTCTCGGTAGACTTAATATGCGACAAATTGTTAAATTAATTCTGCACTCAATTCTAGTGTTTATTGATGCTTTAAACTTGGCTAATCATGTGCTAAATTGCAGGCCGTATATAGTTCAAGCAGCATAACTCCGATTGCTAATCGATCAAGTGAAAAAAGCTGGTACACGCAAATTTACAACTTCTCAAACTGTACCTTCGCTTCACTGAGTCAACTCCTGCTGCTGTGACAAAAGCATATTCAAAATTACCACGCAGAAAGGTATACACAATCCGCAATATACAAAACGGTGTTCCACAAGAGTAGAGTCCCAACAGTGAGTTTCAATTAACATAGAATGTATGCACATATATCCCCTTGTAGTTAATGATTTCCACTCCTTGAGCTTCCTTTCCCTTGCATGTATCTGATTCCTGGACTTGTAATTCCTACATTATATCCTTATCACGATAGCAGTATTGCAGAATTTCCGCAGCTAGACTAGTTGATAGCGCGATTCATCATCACATTAATGTCATGTTTCCAATGCCCAACTTTCGACAACATTATTACATTGCTCAATGCTCTGTCATGTACGCATGTTGCAACCACGATATTACAACGTCGTTTTGCTCAAGCCCAGATGGATGTACACCGCAATACCAAACGGCAACTGTATGGTAGCAAAATGTATTGCAAACTGCTTACGTTTCGAAATGCCAGCACCAATTACATCAGTCTCGGCCTCTATTTCATCTTGATAACAAGTCAACAATCATTGCAAGGATGGGTGACAAACCGGTTAACGTCATCTGGACTAGGTGACACTTGACGTCTGCATACACCATTCCACAGTATACTTGCCTTATTGACCTATTTGAGACAAGTCACTTCGTTTCTGTTTATCAAAGATGTAAGCATGAAAAATGTCAGAGACCCAGGTTGCTTACGACATTAACCTAGTATTAACTTGCATCTATTCAAACCTTTTACAGTGTGTTTCTGCAGCGCATTGTGACTTAATTGTGTAATGCGCTTTATAAGCATGGTTGTATTATTATTATTATTATTATTCCATTTCTTGGGGATAGAAGTTCCATTTGCCTCCGATTTATAAAGAGTTAAGAACTAGATATCGGTTGTTTAACTCTTAAAACTGCTCTTCCCACAAGCTACAATGTAAATTTTAATAAAACGGATTCGTTAAATACTTCGTTGCCTTGGAGGGTCTTTCCAAACAAACCTTTAATTATTCAGACTTCGGTAGTCAACACTGAGCCTACACGTACACGTCTAGTCCCTTATTTCCAAAAGTACACATGAAATCGGAAAACCATTTTTAATATCGTGACGCTTGTTAATTTAAATGATGTTTACCTTAGAGCTTGCTCACACGATCCAGTAATTTGCCGAAGTACGTCTTCTGATTGTGCTCATCATCGCAAAATATTTGAGTATTTGTTTTACGGTCGACACGTGTGTTTTTCAATACGTTCACAGAATTCAACCATCATTCATTTAATTCCTCCTTTGACGCCGTACGATCATCCGCTTTATTTTATTTCATAGCCTTTCATATCAATACACACTCTCGCTGACATATTTGTAGAAAAGCTGTATGAACAAAGTGCGCACTTATTTTGAACTATTATCCCGTGGCGTGTTTTTCCAATTAGTACTGGCAAATCCAAAATGTCAAAGGCCTTGACCGATTCGAGGTAAAATTTCGTACATGTTGTACAGAATTAAACATCGGCAATTCGGCATACCGTGTTACTGGCAATGCTTGTCAACAGAAGCTGCGGTGACATCTGGACAACTGTAACACCAACTAAATGGGTCAACTCCTGCAACATATATTGGTCACTGAAATATTATAACCCACACATATAACCAGGGACGAGACTTGACAAACCACAGACCCTTGCACATACAGAATTAGTCTGAGTCACAGACTGAGAAACTTATGAAGTGTCCAACTTGGCATGCATGCGCTCGGGCTCATGCTTCACAATTCGCAAACACAGTGTAACTCACGCTTCGCGCTCGTGGCCCCCCCCCCCCCCCCCCCCCCCCCAAAAAAAAAAAAAAAAAAAAGGCCCCCCCCCCCCCCCCCTCAACGGACAAAGATAAACCGAGTCTTTAACAAGACCAGTACATAATATAAACAAGATGAAATTTGAACCTCTTGCTGCCGTATGTTTTATAAGGTGTTGGTCCAAAATTGGCCGCTTTGTTTGGCGACCGGGCAATGCAGGCCCGCTAAAATATATACTCAATCTGTGGACATACACGTACATAAATGACTTTCACATAGAATCAGGAGAACATAAGGGATTTTTGTGGAATATTTTGTCAATCGTTCTATAGCTATTATTTACCCATTGTGGACTTAAAAAATTCAAATTACAGAAAGGATAGTTTTTATATGCAGGTCACTAAAATGGCTATTGACCATGGACACGAGCTTATCAACGGAACCTAAGCAGATAAGAAGCAGTGGAAGCATGCATGGTGCTAATAAAATGAGTTATTTAAATATTGGTGACTTTTAAAGCGTTTTATTCCGTCTGGTAAGAGTAAATTCTAATAAAGCTATAACAAATTCTAAAACACAAAATTCTTAGTGAAGGGGTATGACGGTGTATGGCATGCGTTATTTGGTTAGTATAAACAAGCGTAGAAAGCAACCTAATTGTCACCGGTAACGTTCACGATCCAACATTTAGTTGCATTTCGCAGTTGTGAATACGTTTAATATTAAAATCCGTTATGCTAATGATTTTTGTATCATAAAACCACAATTTACTGCCAATTCCGTTAGCACGGAATTGTGATACATGTCCACAATACACGGAATTGTGTATCATGTATCATTTTTAGATAAGCCACACGTGCGTCCAAGCTTGGTTAAACGTTTTCGTGACTTCACATTAAATTCCTAGTATTCTTTATTAGTTCGTTTGTATACATTTCATGTGTACTTATAACTGAAGCCTAGGAAATCACCGCAGATAGAAAATACATGTCGAGACACATTCAATAATTCAGGCCTCCCTGGTCATCATAAACAGATAAAGTATTCGACGCAGCGCGGAAATGCGGAAAACCTCGGGCGCATTTTGTCTCTTCTCTCATTCTGTACCTTTAGATTTCAGGCGATTGATACATCCATTCTTTTATATCGAATGAAAATACTACAAAAACCAATCGAAGCAAAAGGGCGGACAGATCTTCAGGGTAATATACTCTAACTGTCCCTTAAACCTATTGAAAATGATCCTCAAGCAATGCACCTATCTCTCACGTGCTTTTAACGCGCCACCCCACTCTCCTTCATCAATGTCAGATAAGTCATGCAATTGGGCTCTGGATCCATCGAGGCTCTCTGATTGGCCGAGGCATGCCTATGGGCTATTTCGGTTTAGTTTTTAACTCAAAATTGGTCAAGCAACAGTCTGGTAATCGTGGTGAGCGACATACAGTAATAGAAGCGCTTCGCATTGGCCATTCGCAATGACGTTCCCTCTTGCAATCTGTGTATGCCTTGCTCCATTTCTCCTTCAATTACCGACCACAAGTAACGGGTTCCATTGTTTTAAATTAACGCAATGAAGGCGAGGTATTACATAAATTTTAAATCTGCAAAATCTCTAGTTTGTTCACTAGTTTTTAATGCAAAAGAATTCGTTTGAGTCAACAGGGAAGTTAAAGGCTGGCTCAGAGATTTCGAAATATAATATTTCTGTGTAATAATTCAAAATAATGATAATGGTCTCGAACTAAAGACAGTCACCTAAAATGCTCAATTCCAAAGTTTGAGATGAATCAGACGTTTCGTTTTGATGCAGTTAACATTTATGTATAGTATAACAGTGCCATAGGATACTGTGTATAACAAAAATTCCGGATCCGGAATTTTAGAACAAAGTTGTGATTTTCTATATGAAGGACTTCGATTTGAGCTTAGCTATTTCTCACAATGGTTAGTATATGGACAAGCATTATGTATATGCAAAAACATGATATATTTGAAAATTGAGGGCGCCCTCCTCGGAAAATCTCTGAGTCGGCCTTTAAGAAAATACGACATTTACTTTTTACATATCAAACTTAGCTATTATCTTAACGGCTTAAGTCACTGGAAAATCGAATAATGAGATGAATCGTGACATGCGAGATTTCACGAGAAAAAAGAAATCAAATGTACTAATGGACTTATGACAAATTGGAAAATCGGCAATTTTACATTGACCGATTACCGGTCTCAGAATACATTGCGATTTGATGGCATCACAACAACATTCTGTCGGTCTTGGACTTAATCAAATTAAACTCGATATTAAACATCCAGTTACTCTTAATATCGTTACTGATTTGTATCAACTTGTAGATTGTAACCCCTTGAGCACTACATCATAGGTGCATTTCATAGAGCATTTCTGATTGGCTATTTCATCATAATATTCATTTCAATAACCTATTGAAATGCAGTTTCCAAATATTTAAGCTATAGCCTTCTTCAGTCTAACCGCCATTTTTAACATGTTGCTAATTGGCTCAAAATCACATTAAGGGTTCCATTTGACCAATCGCCAGCCAATACTCATGAAGTTTAAAACAAGATAAATATTTTGACGCCGAGAGTGCTGACTCATATTGCACAAAAATTAAAGCACTTAAAATTCCGGAAAAGAAATATGTGGTCAAATTATTTGCTGCCTTTTGTAGAAACAAGTTTGAAACAACGGTAATATGACATGTAATTCGATATTAATAACAAAACAACTTTTACAATGCCAAATTATAAATTTGATGCAATCAGCGGTTTTGCCAATTAAGTATCAAATAATCTTTCAATTGTGAAATTTCAAACATGGACGTGATTCTGATTTCTTCCTTCCTTTATGAAGATGAACCGTTAGATTTATATCATGTAATTACATCGGAATTATCATATAATGGTCGTGGCTACGATGCCAATGTAGAATGGCATCCAAATTGTTGGCACACTTTATATACCTTTATACAAAGCCCCAGCCCACCTCCCCCTGATCAATGTAATTTTGTTCATGACATGTTTTTAAGGGGCCCATGTGGACCCAAGATTTTTTTTTCACGCGCCATGTTTTAACGTTAGCCCAAAGCATGTAATTGCCTAATCAATATCGGGATAAATTCTAATCGGCCATGGCGTTTTTTATGCTAATTAGCATAAGCATTTCTGGGAGGCGCTACTCAAATTTTTCCCCCCTTTTTAATTCTTATTTCAACTATGTAAATGTATATATGTTCTCCTAGCATCGCCAAATTTTATAGAAAAATTCCTTCGGGAATGTGATTTTTCATTTTTGGGCGGGAGAAATTTGGTGGCGGTTTTTTGGACCGCCATCTTGCATCGGTAAAAAAACGATTTTAATTTTTTCCAGGTATACGGTCGTGCTCCATCAATGACCGGAGTTTTCGTAACAAAAAATCCAACGGCAAAGTGGTTTTCTGAGGGGGGCCGGGGGAGGTGGTCCACATGAGCCCCCTCCCCTTTATACACCAACCTTGTATACTTAAATGTTAACACCGCCCACCATTGATTGGTGTTGAAGGAAAGGATCAATAGTTAAGTGGCTTCAAGATTTACATCAGTGCGATCTCTGACATTTCAAAAATACCGTAGGTGTCCACTTTTTGAGGGGATTGCAGTATCATGAAATAGAGAGTCCTGTGATGCAGAGTCCCACAGTATATTCTGTCTATGTGTTCTCCATTGTGCGCTTCACGCATCATTTGTCAGCACTGGCTACCCCATCGTCTCGTCTATTAAAGTCGCGTTTTTAGGATAAATGTTTATACGTGCAAGCTGAGGACAATAAGTGAGACTCTAGTCTTTACACCGACCATTCCTTACCGTGTAGCTGTAACATAGGTGCCAATGAAACAACGTTTGGCAATACGCATATTAAACCAGGGAAAAGGGTTGTGATAATTGTTTCTACATTGTTGCGGCTGCACATCTAACAGGATACGGTGGTGATCGATCAGTTACGAGTCTTCAATTCAGGCATCTGTATGGATATGACACATTGCAAGATGGTCACAAAAGACCTTTTTGTTTATGTACATGACCGTCAGAACGACGTCAGAGTCCAGCCATTTTCACTTAACGGTGCGTTTTGTGATATATCAGCAGCTGTTTTGTTTATGACTCATCACTATCTAAAAAAATGTTATTTCAAAATTTCCGTACATTCCGGTTTTAAGTCGTCCGATGAAATCATAAAGACCTTATTGGCAGCTGATCGTTTGTGTGTCTGTCAGTGTTGTTGTCAAACCTTTTAGTATACACTTTGATTAAAAATGTTGTCTAGCATTTCAGTGCAGTGATGGACAAAATTTCACACCTTTGCTTAGAATGAGACAAGGGGTCTTAGTGGGGTAACAGCTGAGGGGTCATTCAAGGGTCATTAGGGTCATTCTGCCTTGTGAATATGTATGTAACCATTTGGTTAAAATATAGCCTTTAGTGCAGGATGATCAAGTTCAAGATATTGGTATTTTACTTATTATACATTGAGACAATAGGTCTTATGTGGGGGGGTGACAGATGAAGAGGTCAAATGGTCATTCAGGGGTCACTTAAGGTCACTTATCTTGTATGTGGTACATTTTGGTTATAATACAAATACAAACGGCATTTGTATAGCGCCTTCTCAAAAAAAAGGTCAAAGCGCTTTACAAAATAGGAGTAATTATCTATTTAGCAAAAAACATGGTTATATTTTAAAATACCTGTGTTGTTTATACTATGAGTAAGTACTTAAACATCAAATATAAAATAAAAAAAAAGGAAAACAGTGCATAATTAAAGATCAGTGACGGCAATACCACAACACATTAAGCACACAATCAACTCTTAGGAAATAGATGAAATTTAGAGCTTTCTTAAAAGTCACAATGGACTTGGAGAGTGGCGAACAGAGATGAGGAAAGAGTTCCATAGGCTAGGGGCCCCGCATTGATGAAGCCAGGTCACCCATGACCTTTTTGTGGGAACACAGGAGGAGCGTCTTGTTCATCTGCAGAAACGCAATCTGGCCTTGCCAGGAATTCTACAAAGAGAGGTATTGGACAAGTAAGATGGCAAATGTCCGGAAATGCCCTTGTAAGTAAGAGCATAGCTTTAAAGACAACGCGCTCACTAAATGGTAGCCAATGGAGCTCTTTAAGGAGTGGTGTGGCTGGTGGTCTTCTATCAGATCTGACCACCAGCCTGGCTGCTGTATTCTGCAACATCTGAAGTTTACTCCGATCTCTGGCCGACTTACATACAAAAGTGAATGGCATAGTCAATGCGAGATAAAATAAGTGAACGACGAGATGATGACAACTCTCAAATGTGTTTAAAGCGGCGGATCCGGGAAATATTGGAAGGTGAAAGTTAACAGACTAATGATGACCTTTACATGTTCAGGTCATAGACATTGTTGATCAAACACGACACCAAGGTTCTAATTGCGAGGACTGGGGAACATCCACTTGTCCCGACCTGATGGTAATATCTTGAGGCGACTTGTGTAATAGGGTGAACATGCGATGAAAAAATTCTGTCTTTCATATTCAATTGAGTTTGTTAACAGCGCAAATTCCCACGCCCACTGATTTCATCAATACACCCTGGTCCCCAACTCCCGCAGAGAGTTCCTCATCACCTTTTTGTTTTTTACCCCCCACGTTCAATTTCCGTCGGTGGGTGGCCTTATCATTCCATCAATCTTATGATCAATGTCAAATAGAGCTGTACATCCATAGCCTACCTGTGGTCAAGCAATATTGTGCTTCGGATGATGATGAGATACCGTGTATGTGTAATTATGAAAAAAGAAGAGGCCCGACCACAGAAACCCTGAGAAGACCGAAAGGGAGAGATGATGCTTGTTTGAGATTGCATCCCCAATGCGCACACGAAAAGAGCGGTGTGCAGGTAAGACCGAATCCACTGTAAGGCACTACCTTGAATTTTGAAAGTATCACGTAACCTATCCAAAGAATGGCATATCAACCAGTTCCAAAGCTGCAGAAAATCTCCAGCACAATAGGCAATGCCTTACTGTTGTGAATTGCAGTGAGGATATCGGTCTGGACACCCTTTCAGAAGTGCCGTTTCATGCTTGTGTGTTCTTTGTAAGCGACTGAAACTGATCATTTAAGTCATTTGGGACAAGATGATCCTTTATCTGGGCACTCACTTATTTTCTCCATGAGCTTAGACACGCAGCTAATATTGACACAGGGCGAAGTTTTTGAGCACCTCTTTGTCTAGGAATAGGCTTTTTGAGAATGGGTTTGTCCACAGAAGCTTCCCGGAGCTTAGATGGGAAAAACACCAGTGCGGATAGACCTGTTAATGATCAGTGTTAATGGTCAGCCAGAATTGCAACAATTCTCCGTAAGTACACCAATAGTGTAATTGTCCAGCTTTTAGTGCAGTCAGTCATTGATCAAGCTTTATACTTGGTACGCTTATCATTGAGACAGTGTTGTTTTGAAGCGTTAAACAGATGAAGGTCAAAGGTTTCATTCAAGGGTCTCCTAAAATCATTATAATGGACTTTTCTCTACACTTATCTTTGATCAAATACCGGTAATCAGACGACTTATTTGGGACCGCTGCTGTCCCTATTTTTTAATCCTCATGGAGCAAAATTGTTTCGTTAATTATGGTGTTCCATAGGCTACTGTGTTGAACAAATGATATATTGTGTCTTTCAAAGTAGATCTAATCTGACACTACGATTAAGACGCATACAATACCATACCCAACGCGTACCCTCCATACAATATGCCAATTTTTTTCTTGGCGACAGATGAAAAGATATGGAGAATGCAATGTCCCTTTAGAAATTAATTTTGTGTAAGCTAAAGTTATAAAAAATAAGTATTTTGCTCACGATGCCTGCCTGGAGAGCGTTACACGCATTGCCCCATTTGTTCGGTTGATTTCCCGCCAAAATGGAAATAGAGTTATTCTTGCATTACGAGGTTCCTAATATATTGTAAAATGCAAAAAGAGTTTCATAACCAAACTTCCGTGACTACGAGCAACTGGAATGCAACACAACTCCGTTTTTATACGTTACTATTTAAAGCATTCAATGGGCAGGATTGAACTTTTTGGGACGGGTACTATTCGGTACTTGGTAATTGATAATACTGGAAATAATTGGTCTAAATGGGGAACTTCGTCGGTCTCGTAATAAGTTCTTTTTAAAATCAAATTCTCAAAAACTTTCAATAAACAATAGCTAAGAAAATTCCTTTGAGACATTTAATCCTCGAAGGGGTTTAATAGTATATAACACTTCAACCAGCTCTTACTTCATGCGCAATGTGCGCTTGCATACAACATGTTTTGGTCAACATTTAATGATTTGATTTTGACTGGCATGTCCGAGGTGCCAATAATATAAGCATTCAGGGTCAAAAAACAGCCATAGTTTTTGACGGTTGTACCCACCATACTGCATAGAGCTAGTTTTTTACGTATAATGAAGCAACTTCATCAAAATGCAATCCATACAATTACCACCATCGTAAATGTCAACGCGTCATGGAGCAGCCGTTTTTATGCGCTGGTTATTTTGATCAAGTTCAACTCATTTATAATGAACCACTGCGTCCAATCTGAGGTTTCTTACTTGCAAAAATTCATTCCTCCCAATTCTGAAATGAACTCAAAGTGTGTTCATTGTGTACTTATTAAATTTACCAATATGTCAAGACTTTTACAATGATTATGTGTGTAACTTAAGAGAATTGATGCAAATCAACTTTCAAATCTGAATAAAATGAAGGGTAATATGCGATCACGTGATACATTAGCCTTGCAATGTTTCAGAACTCGTCACTGTAATTTTGTTTACCTTGTTGTTTCTATTTTATATATGCACCCACGCGCAGAACAAACCTCCTTTTCAGTAGGAACGCCAGTGGCATTACTTCCGGTATTTTTTTACAGGACGTGACCCCCGATATGACGTCACAAAATTTTAAATCGCAGGCGCTCCAGATTTGCGAGTGCGAGTACTCTAAGAAAACTTTAAATATCGAAATGATTTAAATTTTCGGTTGCAATTTTGTACTTACCACTCATATAAGATACTTAACTTTGATTTCCAGTAGAAATTGGTAGAATTATGTGGCATTTCGTGCGAGAACATTAAAGCTAACACGCCGAAAATACGTACCAACATGGGCGAAAGTCAGAGTCACGAACGACAACAAGGAACATTTTAGATTTAGGCCCATGAAAATTGCCATCACGGAAAAAATGCTACAGAGTTAGAACTTGATGTACACTAGTTTGTCTTGAAACAATCGTTTAATTAATGGCTGTTAAACGGCCATTCGCATGTTTTTGTTTCGATCTGAAAGGTGTTTGCATGCTTGCGTGACAATGACACGCAAGGATGACGCAAGTAGATACGAAACTCTGCAGAAATTTTGTTGACGCTAGAATAAAATCGAGTATTTGTGTCTCTTGGAAAACTTTAAGAAGGACAAAAAGAGATTGTTTAAGTTTGTTATATACTTTTATTGGGAAACTGCATCGTTTTACAGAAAGCAATGCCTTTAAAAGATAAGAAAAAAGTAAATGATGACTGATGAGGTTCGGCAGTTGATGGTAATTAAGTGTCACCTTTGGTGTAAGACTTGATGACAGAAATCAATTAAACCTAGTACACCTTTCAACGCTATTCATCATATTGATTATTTCGTACAGATGTTACAGGAAGGGAATAACCTGGTGCTCGAGTCTAGTGGCGAAACCTGCTTTGCAAAGAGAAAGCCCACCCAAAATCCGTCCACTCCTCAAGCCCCACCCAAATGAGAATCAGGAAAAATATAAATTTGATAGTAATAAGAGTATACTTGAATATTTTTAAAAAATCTTTTCGCGGGAGCTGGCCTGTGCACAATGTGTTGAAAAGAAAGTATGATGTGCCCCTATCCGAATCGAAACACGTAACCTTTCGTAGTACTTGCATAGAGCGCGCTTGCTAACTGAGTTAACAAGGTGGTATGTATAGAAAGCGATAGATCAACTCTATAGGTCTATAGTTATCTATCTGTCAACTATCATTTTGACAACTTGTTTTTCAAAACTGAATTTCTAGCAAGTACGGTCTTGCCTCGATAAATCCTATCAGAAGATTGAAATAATAATATACTATAATTTTATCTCATCATGCTAAAAATTATCATTCATTTTGATAATAATGCACATCGCAGGTAGTTTGAAAAATTAACTTGGAAAATTCTGCTGGAATTCGGACAGCATGATCATGACTAATTTGCCTTATATCGACTTCTGTAGAAAGCCGATTGAAATTTGTATATTTATAAACAAATATACATACTTAAGACTTATTCTGCAGTCGGTGGGAATAATTGGGTATCCTCCTGTGTTAATAATTACTCAATTAAAAATTGCTAATAAAACCGCGCGAAAATATCGTTCCTCGTACCACACGAGTGCTCAATATGGGGCCGCTCACCAAATTTCGAACCCTTAAAAATTGACCATTTAACCCCTTAATTGCGTCGTTGTTGGCGTTCCTACTGTTTGAAGCCTGACTAAATGACCACTTTTGATTGTTCATCAAAACCAAAACCTCGCCAACGTTATAAAGATAACGCAGTACAATTTCTACGTTAAAATTGGTAGCACGCACATCACATGTATTACTAGTACCTATATGATACATGAATTGCTCATAAAATCGGTCATTCTTCGGTGAATTTACATTACACCTAGTCCTGATGTAAAGACTTCATTGAGAGATTATTACGGGAAAAAGCTTTATAATCCCTTATTGAAGTTTTGACACTAGAATAGTTCTGGGCAATGTTGCATAGGACATTGACCTGTACGCTTCCGATTGCCATTGCTATTATAGTAAGTTCACTATAAGATAATAGTCTTTTGAAGAAATACATTCAGTTCACACTGCAAAGGTCAAAAGGTTAGAATGTATTCTTACGCTAAATACACTCTATGGCTATAATTGAAAAGTAAAAGGGCCACGATTCTTGACCTAATGTATGAAATGTAAGTGGCGAAGGAAATAAGTCATGTAATATCTAATACCGAACAAAATCTAGTCAATTTAAAAGCATGTAGAGGTCAATTAAATTTGCCCCTTCAACAGAACCCCAGCACACAGAAATGTAAATCCTGCTCAACTTGACTGAGTAGAGATGAGATATGTGTAATCTGCGAATGACTGGTACTTTCCATTCCACTAATTGCCAAACTTATTTGAAACAACTTGCCCAGTACGATGGCAAATCTAATCTCATACCCCGATACATTTGGTTTACAATCAATATTTTCCCACTGGGTGAAAAAATGTTCCATGATTGCGACCAGTTGAAATGACTTGAATGGGATCATCATGCTTATATGCTTTGTTAAAATACACAGTGGGTCAATGGGAGCAGCCATGATACCAACAAATAAACGCAGGTGTGCAATGCAATGTTAGAATTTTAACGGATTGTAGTGTGTCTCACAAAACGGCACCGTATACCAAGTTTTAAAGAAAGCGGGACTAAATGTCAGCCGGAATGCTCTTCAGCATGCAATGCAGCGCTCACAGCAGAGCCATTCATATTAGAGCCACTCAATGCCACGCGCATTAAACTGACAATCAAATTCCCCGCGTAAAATCAATTGAGACCTTCAATGCGTACCTCCCTTTCATCAAATTTTGCTACCTGGCCAGCTAAAACGGGGATTTAAATTTGTTGTGGGACAGGTGGACTTCAATTGGTTCTACTCTTCATTAGGATATGGTATAATATTTAAACATTATGGTTATTCGTTATTTATATTGGTGTTAATCTGTGAAGCAGTTATTTCTTCATTTGAATATAATCATTGCAGAAGTCCATTTCTATTGGCTACCTTAGCAAGCGTTGCTTTCAAAAGTAACGCGTTGACGCAATACGTTATTTATGACTGCTAATTTGCCACAAGCCGACACCCTCTATCTGCAGGACAATATAAGACGATCGGCTGACATTTTCAACGGTGAAGTTGCGAGACACACTATATAATCCGCTAAAATTCTAAATTCACTGCACACTGCTTTATGATTGTTAACATCGCGCTCCCATTGACCCATTGATTATATTAACAAAACTTAGCGTTGTAATCCCCTTGGAAGACGAGTACATATTTAAAGGAGAACCCGTACAATGAATAATATTAAACAATATACACTATAAAATAATTATTGACCACAATCGAGTGGTTTCATAGAAAAACGGAATCATATAATCCTAATAATGAATTAAAACCATCTAGTCTGACCATGTGCTATTTAAAAATCGCGTAAGTGTATAACGTGTTATGCGATGCGACCGGCACGTTTAGGTCATACATTCCATAGGAAATACACATTATGAAAGATCATGCGTGAAGATGTATGACGCTACTGTGCCGTCCGTATTGCATAACACAAATACATATCCCATATACAGTAGCGCAAATTTCAAATAGCGCATGGTCAGACAAAATGCTTTTAATTCGTTTTATGGTTATTATAATTCCGTTTTCCCATGAAACCACTCCATATGTGTTCGATAATTGTTTTTACAGCGTATATTATGTAAGTTATTCTTGATACAGGTTCTCCTTTAAGACAGTCGGGAACGTAATGAAGACGTCTCTGTATGGATGCACCACAAGGGCTATCACAGCTTACAGAAAATGTATTCCAAGATGTCCGACGAACACAAGTTATTATCCAAAGAGCAATTTATCGCTAAAAGGCATAGAGACATTTACTTTTATACAAGTGGTCACTTAGTATTTGACCTAAGACGGGTTTGCTGGTTAGTTGTTGCTTTATTTTGAAGTCAATTTTGTCTTTTTTTAATTTGATTTTATATTTGTTTGTTTTTATTTTTCTTATCTTCGTTTAACATCGCCTCTGAGGAGAGAATGTTCTATCTCATTAAATCGAGATAATATAAGTTTGCATACCACGGGAATTCCTTAATTCGTCCCGAAGCGTTACCAGGAATACTGTGACTCCAATAACCCATTTCATTCGGATGCCGAGTGACTATAGAAGAAAATAGTCTCTTTGAACTCCGTTCTGTTTCTTCATTATCGAACTGGCGCTACTGTAATGGCGTATATTAACCAGTGTAGTGGCTATACCCAGCGGATTTTATTCTTTCATTTTAATTGGCAGATTATCTTGTCAAACGTGCCGCCATTACGGCTTGATCATCCCCGTAATATTCCTCGTAATGATGCGCGTTAATTCCCCAAACCCGGTAATTTTATGTCCCCGCTGAATGCTACCTAAATGCACTGATCTGCGCTTGTGTTGCTAAATTACCTACCTTGCATTTGGTTTAAAAATAGTTGTAAGTCTTCAGAATACAGACAAAATACGTAGGTTTCTTTATTTTCGCGGTTGCTTGGTAAATTTAAGCGATTTCCATTAACCAAATCCAATCTTACGGGTTTTGCTTTTACCTTTTCGAGTGTACAATTGTTATCTCTAAGCCATTAGTGTAAAGTTTGATATTTACAAATAATATTCACACAAGAATGCAGGTTTGCCAGATGTTTGACTAACATTCTTTTATTTCAAACAATGCAATGAAAGATAATGAACAATGACACTTCTCCATACAGTATGTATCAAATGGCAATGTTGAAAACTCAAACAATGGCGTAGTACTCAATGTTCAAATATGACAGATACTATGTATCACACCATAACCCGTATACCGGGAGTGGAAAGAATTTAGTATTCTGCCACAGGCTACGAATTCGGCAACGTTAACAGAATAAACCGCATGTTAAGGTGCCGAATTTTAAGTGGTGGCAGAATACTAAATTCATCCCCCGAGGGTTTCCGTAACCTGACCCATCTGACACACTTTTTTTCTGACACACTTATGAATTCGGAAACCCTTCACGGAATAAAGCACATGTTTATTCCGCTAAGGTTTCCGAATTCATAAGTGTATCAGCAAAAAGTGACCCAGAGGGGTCAGGTTACGGAAACTCTCCCGTTGACCCCCGTTTACAAAAGAATTATTGTCTAGAAATATGCAATAACTTCTCACTACTTTCACCATATAACCTTATTTTTGGATAAGCTATTAGATTAGCCTGCTATCATGACGATATCAACAAAACAAACACAAATCACTTTTTTGTTATTCAAACCCCCGTCAATTCCCTCAAGAATTAGTAAGTTGTAAGAACTTGGACTATATTTGGCCATGTTCGCATAGGCCTGAGTAGCTGTATGTCATGGCGAAATTGGAGGCATTAGACCAAACTTGACTATAAGCTGACTCACGACACTGAAGTGGCAAACCCGACGATATGATTGCTGTTTTGTAACAACTCAAATCAGGCCTAGTTATTGAAATATTATTTTCCGGCTCGGATTTCTTTATCAACGTGTCTTCCATTAGAATTGTTTTGCACTCTAACGTGCTTGACAGGAATCATAGTTGATAAAATTTTCACACAATTGGCCAAGATTCATATCTAGCATTAGAATCTTGTTGCTGAGTTTATTTTGTTTGCTTGTTTGTGTGTTGTTTGTGTATGTGTGTTTTGTTTGTTTGGTTTATTTTTCATATTTGTATTAAGAATCCGCACCTTATAAATACCAATCCTGGACGCGAGAGACATGGGGGCCTATATATTCGTCAAGCTCTGAACAACCTTTTTCACAACAAAGCTTTCGCAACTGTCAGAAAATATTATGTAATTTTAATTAAAATATGCTTAAAAAATAAATAAAACAAGCAGACAAACACTACAAATACCTATCGATTGTTTTCCGTAAATTAAAACCAATTCGAATGACATTATTTCGGCATTTTTTTTTTTTTTCATTTTTCATATCTTGTCTCAGAGATTTGGTTGATACACATGCACGGAACAGCCATTGCTGCAATACAATTCCTGTATAAAGACACACGCTACTTCAATAAGGAATAAACAACAACCTCGTCCTAACAACGGCGTAACTTGACCCCAATTGAGATCTACATATGCAGCCAACTGTGACGTGACGAGGCCAATTTCCGCTTGAGCCATTGCCACCTGTCGAGTTTCAATCGCTAACCTATCTGTTCTAACACCAATATTATTATGACAAAGCATTAATAATACACAATATTTGTAACGCGCCTTTGCCATTGGATACAAAATGAATTCAGTATATTTCTTGGCTTATGGCTTCAATGATAATTATTTAATTATTCACTACTACAAGTGAATTGATCCGACTAGACAAGGGATGCCCTTTGCAGCTGTGTAACAAAGTGCTGTATTTATAAGAAAATTTACATTTTAATGATAATTAATAGTGAATCGTTATCGTTCACAACGGCTAAGATATAATGCGAAGTTAACTCTTAATCGTCGTTATCCTTTTTATTGCTTTTTATTCGTCTTCTTATTTCCATAATTTTTTGAAAGGGAATTAAGAATAAAGTAAAATTTTAAATGAATCCTGAGGCAAGAAGCACTAAAACCACCCTATTCCAACATTATTAATAATAACATCAATAATTTTTATTTATTTATTTGATTATTTATTTACTTATTTAATTATTTTTCTATTTATTTATTTACTTATTATTATTTTTTTATTATTTTTATAACATACGTCATATTGGTTATCAAAACAAAAAAATACAGGAATAATGCTCAACGTGCAAAATATTTTTTTCTTTTCATTTCAAGAGTGAGAACAGAACACTGACATCCATCGCAAGAAATTGTTCTTAGTGCAATAATTTGGTGTTGAAACATTAGAAATATAATGGAAGTGATATACGTTAAAAATATCAGTTATTTTTAATCTGACCTTTTAAAACTATTTCTATATATTGATAATGGTAAAGGTTTTGCGCGACATTATGGGAATAACTTGTACTAAAAAATTCCTGCGTGTACCGAGGTACCACGTGTATAGGTAAATTTCACGATAATACGAAAGCCTTTAAGTGTAAATTTTAAAACAAAAATGTCAAGAAAATCAATGTGAAAACAAAGGCCTTATGTAATTCCTTCATATGGTAATATATGCCAGCATCATATTTTGAAACGCTCTTGACGTTAATTTTTTAGTTAATTTTTGATTTGTACTTGTAGCTTTTAATTTTTTATTTTTTGTCTGACTATTTTGCTCAAATTCATAGCACCCTCAGCTGTAAATGATAACACACTTATTTGAAATACAGACAAAAGATTTTTGTATTTATTTATTTTTGTTATTCAGTTATTTTTATTTGCGTTATATATCTTTTCATTCATTCATGAGAACATTGGGTACGAATCATTTCGGGACTGCATTTATAGGATTAGCCATTGTATCCGTACTACACTCGAACATACCCATTAAAATACACCTGGAAAGCGACAGTAGTAATAACTCTTGGTCCTTACCAACCTGAGTTCGTCAGCTGTATATAAGGATATTCAAATCCACTTGAAACAAGATTTCTCAAAATATATGAGGTCCAATCCGTTATTATTAAAAAGGGTTGCAACAGGAAAGAAGCTTCTCGAAAGTAAATTGATTACCTAAATGATTGTCCACGGGGATTTTTGGAATAAAACTTTCAAACCTCCCTAATGAAACAGTGAATGGGAATCTTTTGTGAATCAAATGTCTTCGACTTTCATGTTATTTTCATGTTAATTATGCGAAAGACACTCCATATGGCCAGATAGCTTCTCAACGCCAATCCAAAGATTATATTTTATTTCCAGCCGGATTTTTCGAACAATATAAGTGGATTTTTTACGAAAGTATCTTATAGACAGCAATCGCAATCGTTAACACATTGGAATAACCTATGAATGACTGAAACACTGAAGTTTTGTATTGCGTGTCTTTTAATTAGTGATTGTCCCCTGAATGGACAATAGACCGTACGCAATAAGAGACCTCGCTGTAGGGCAGGAGACAGGCTGCATTACACGACTTGAAGTTCAATACAATCACCTGTTATTGAATTCCAGAAATGCCTATTTATTGCTATTTCTATCGCGAAAAGAAGATCTGATGTAAATCAAGCATATTGCATTGCCTAACGCCCATAATATCTAACATGTCCAAAAGTGAATACTAACGATCACATATCCAAAAATGAATACCATGTATTCTTCCTACATCTTTCATAGAACCTTAATATTTTTTGTTGAAAGTCATAAGGAGATGGCCTAAATGAAATCCACAGATTTTTTTAATAATTTTGAGTATACAGCGTTCAAGTGGTAATAGATACTGCATACATGTCTGAGCAATATATCTCCGTACAGTACATCATCAATATAGTCATGGCTGATCACGCTAGCGTATGGAGTCATAATTATAGACTTACACATCAATCTATGCCAATACGCAAGAGTGGACACATTACATACAGGGTGACCCAAAATGCGACCCTAAAACATTCGTCTTTATTTTTTCAAAAACGTGCCGTGATTTTCCATGTTTGGATATCAGAATAAGCTGAGAGATTTTGTTTGCTGATAAAATAACGAAATAGTACATTGGGTTGCTGTGCAAATGCCTCTGCAATACAACCCATTTGATCCATTCCAATGGTATCCCGAATGATATTAAGGGACATTGGTAGTAGCATGTAGTAGACCATTGTAGCCTAATGGTTGCCAAGAACACAGCACGCATCAATGCCAAGATAGGGATACATTTATTTTAATTGATCACTACTGCCGTCGCGGTTTGTGAATGATAGGCCTCACATGACCTTTGACCTTGGTATGCGACTTTGACCTCACCAACAAATGAGGGATCCCATGTTGCACCTAGTCAAGTTTGGTTTAAATCCATCAAAGTATGCAGATATTACTGGCAAATGTTAACCCTTTTTCACATCAACAACAGTCATCAACAGTGGACAAAGTGATCCTTGTGTCTCTTCCTACTTTAAGGCAGGCGACACAAAAATAATACCAATGAGGGCCTGCTTCAAACTCATCCATCGGTTGCTCCCTGGTTCTTACCGGTTATTTCCGGTTAGAACTGGTTCTATTGCTTTAACATCGAAACACGATTGAGCCGCTGTTCTATATTTACATGTACCGTCGTGATATTTTACCATTTCAGATAGTCTTACGGAATAAAGCTCGTGCACACTTACTCTGTTCGAGTTAAAATTTGAGGGTGGCGGCACTGCGAGTGTTAGTTTTGTCGCCCTAGGAACGCATGCGCTGACCTCGAAATTGTAGCATTTAAGCATGCGAATAAAGGCGGTACAATCGAAACGCTAGATCGAATGCAGAGTCGCGTCATGAAGTCAGCCTTGAATTTGAGAACGAACAAAGTATAGTCATTGTATGCATGAGCTTTATTACGTTAGACTATACTGAAATGGTAAAAATATCATATCACAATATCACAATCTGTTTCTTGGTACAGACTACAGACACTACTTACAACGCATGCAAAGATGTGTCACACAACATAGTGAACCAAGAGTTTTCAATATATTGATAATTTGTTTTACAAGAAATTTGATAAATTATTTACAAGCCCAGAAGTGTTTACCAGCCCAGCAGTCTCTTATAGACTTACTTCGTAAGCCAAAAAGGGGGTTCGCTGTAAGTGCAACTCTTTTTTTTCCCGTTAAATATCACAAAGTATCTTTAAATAATATGTTTTACTACTTCCAGAACGACCTATATCCTATACACTCACGCATCTGTGCAAATTATTACATTGAAAAAAAAATATGTTACGATTTGTAAAAGCACGCTTACCTGCTTAGCGGCTAGGATGTCATGAGAATAGGCGGCACGTTGGGAGTATTTCCCAAAATAGCATATGTCAATCACAACAATGTGTGCACGTTTGTTTGTTTTCCCAGGCGCGGATTAAGATCTGTAGAGACAATATGAAAACATTTTGATTAGATCAAATACGAATGATAATAAGATAAAATGCTGGATATAATCTGCGGAGAAATCTGAAAGTTCATTGCTGACAAACTGATATATTAGAATCCGAATCACTGTGACGACAACCCGATGCATGATGAAAACTACATTTCAGGAGTCTTATACAATCTTTAAAACAAATTTTGTTCAGATGGTATTATGTAATTAAAATAAATACCATCAAGATATCATTATCGTCTAGAAGGAATCATGAAAGAAGAGCTCACATATTAATATAACGCCCTGATGTCTACCACCTTCTTACAATAGCTCGCATTTGCTCATTGCACGATATAACATTATATAACCTCTGAAACCCAATTGAAATACACCTATCAAAGTTATCTGCATGTACCGCTAAGCTTTTCTGAAGAAGTATCTGATTGGCTAAATACATAACATACCCTGTGAATCAGATAGGCCAGTGATGTCCAGGGGGTTATGTAATAGACCTAAGTTGTATCTAACACAAAAAGCAATTAATGAGAAGATAATTTGGAAGACGTTTCATATAGAAGTCCCATTCTTCTCAGTGGTTCTCATTTCCCTCAATTGTTTATTTCAATTCGTTTGTTTTATACCCCTTTCAAACTCCACCTTACTTTTTTTCACCTGGACCGATTCATTATCATGATTATGTGCACTATTTATATGTTAGCTTCCTTAGTAAACTACCTTAAGTAAGGGCCCCCATAAGCTCTAAGGAGTTGTCCATTATTTTTTTTTTTTTTTTTTTTCACCAAAAATAAATGAATATCTGATCACAAAAGGTGAAGCTTCGCGGCGCCGCCGCAGCTCGCTTTTTAAAAAGGTGAAGCTTCGCGGCGCGGCCAAAATGGTTGGGTATTCTAAAGTTTAGCCGAGCTCACATATTGATATAACGCCCTGATGTCTACCACCTTCTTACAATAGCTCGCATTTGCTCATTGCACGATATAACCTCTGAAAACCCAATTGAAATACACCTATCAAAGTTATCTGCATGTACCGCTAAGCTTTTCTGAAGAAGTATCTGATTGGCTAAATACATAACATACCCTGTGAATCAGATAGGCCAGTGATGTCCAGGGGGTTATGTAATAGACCTAAGTTGTGTCTAACACAAAAAGCAATTAATGAGAAGAAAATTTGGAAGACGTTTCATATAGAAGTCCCATTCTTCTCAGTGGTTCTCATTTCCCTCAATTGTTTGTTTCAATTCGTTTGTTTTATACCCCTTTCAAACTCCACCTTACTTTTTTTTCACCTGGACCGATTCATTATCATGATTATGTGCACTATTTATATGTTAGCTTCCTTAGTAAACTACCTTAAGTAAGGGCCCCCATAAGCTCTAAGGAGTTGTCCATTAGAGGTCCTAGCATAATGTTTTTCTTTTTCACTGTTCTTATCGACATATCATATTGTATCTGCCCCTTTTTTGTATATGTAAATTTCTGTCATCTTGATGTATTGCTGAATAAATTGAATATGAATATGAACATTGATGCAAATGAGGTATTGCCATTCATTCGGGCATTTATTTGCACAACGTCATACAGCGCATGACGGAATCAATTGTAATACCTTATTTGCATCAATGGGTCTTCTATATGAAACGTCTACCGATAATTCAAACATGGGGCAATAATGTTGGAATAAATATGCAACTGATGATGTGACCATAAAAACAAACAACTCATGGTTTGCCAGAGTGCGATATAAAACATGAATAATTAATTAACACTAGTGAAGTACAGTGAAGTAGAGTGAAGTTTGGCTTTTCACTACCCACTATTTAAAATATTTAGGTCCTTTCACTGAAGGAAAAATATGTTGAATGGACTTTGTTTGCCCTCCATCCAAGCATGCGAAGAATACATGCACCTGGTTCACCTGAATATTTCAGACATTTCTGGAGGGTTTTTTTTTGTATTTTCTGAATGTTTAGGTTGTTTCGTAAGACAGGTTGCCATGTTAACCTATTGACCTCCCGTGCAAATGTCCTCGTGACCGTTGCAAAGCACAAAAATTCAACCACAGGGCCCTTTCACAGAAAGTAAAATATGTTAAAATGGACTCTGTATTTGCCCTCCAGATCACCCAGGCATACGGAGAATACAATAGATGCACCTGGTTCACATGAAAATCTCGGATATTTCCGCAGGCTATTCTTTCGTATAGACCGTATTCAATATGACGTCAGCCACCAGACATGTTGGTGGACAAGATGCATACATTCCAGGACTACAACACATTAAGCTGTCAATCGATCCATGTTTAGCGATTGCACAGGGATCATTGACAGGTGAATGTATTGTAGTACTGGAATGCGTCTATCTTGCCCACCAACATGGCTGGCTATTGAATACGGTCTATTTTCTACATTAGTAATCGTATTTTGATGTATAAATAGGTCCCAAAACTATGCAAGGAAAGTGCGGTCCACTGGATAGAACACTTATCTCATGATTTTAAGGTCGTGGGTTCCAGTCTCGCTGCCACCAACACGTTGTGTCTGCCTCCAACGCGTTGTGACAAGACACACTATCTTGATTGCTTATTCTTGGCTCAAGTGTGAAATAAGGAGCT
Source organism: Ophioderma brevispina (assembly GCA_023653785.1). NCBI lineage: Eukaryota > Metazoa > Echinodermata > Ophiuroidea > Amphilepidida > Ophiodermatidae > Ophioderma > Ophioderma brevispina. The sequence goes on from JAMKCH010002994.1 coordinate 328,234, forward strand.
GCCATATAATGTCCATTGAGCGCCGCCCTAAGGTATAATGGTTACCGCGTTTATATTCCCATCACATATATAGGTAAGTGGAACACGTGCTTGGAGAATAAGAAAGGATACATTATATGAAATTCACGGCTACTCAAAGTAAGCAAAATCGGCATTGCAGATTTGTGATGAATTGTGGGAAGGTTTTGCATTAGGACTCCTGTCCTTTGACAAATCAAGATTATGATTTTAATAATTATGTTTTTATAACTATTCCAGCAATATAGCCTATATTAAACTGTAATTGCAATTATTTTCTGTAACAAAATCGCTAAAACAAAGGCATTGCAAGAATAGTAGTGCGGAGCAAGGCAACCCCTCCTTTAACAAGACAAGCCAGCAACACCCCCTCCAAAAAAACCGCCAATTTTCTGAGAAATCTTCTGCAGCAGACGATAGCTGATATTGACACTGGTGAAGACAGACACGGCTTTATCGACCATTACGTGACACCCTTTATAAAATAGGATGCGGAAGAAACAGTACCTGATATTAATCAGGTCTGTCGGAATAAATTTAAAGGGTTTAAATAGGGCATGATTTTGAGTGCATCTAATTTAATCGCCATTTTAAGAAATGGAGTATTACCGATCTATTGAAACACATTCCTATCCTCATATTAAGCAGGACTTCCATGCTCCTAATCAAATGTAGTTGTTGAAAACAGTATTTTGAAAGTTTTTTTTTTTTAACGTCACGGGATTTTTTTTAATGATTCTATTTTGACAAGTATTTTAAGGTAATCTATTTTGGTGATAAGGAGATTGTCAAACTTTATTCTTTCACAAAGGTGAAAGTATGATTATAACTCACGGTACCATTATTGATGCAAATCAAAATAGCAATAACCAATTATGAATACAGAGGGTGTTTTGAATCAATCCCATAATGCATTGCAATGCGCCTATACTGTACTAAACAGAGTACAGTCAGTACTTAGGAATAAAAAGTGTTCCAAAGTTTAAAACCACAAGACATTTCTTGATCATGCTAAAAATTCCCTTGTACTAACCGATAAGTCTGGCTTTTTAGGTGTTCAGAATAGGATTTTTTTGTGGAATCACACGACCCTACTGAGGTAAAATTTCCCAAATCCGTTGTGCTTGACTCAATACACCCTCTCTTCCAGCACAAGCCATATGTTTGAATGTTTCAGCATTTCTTTTATTGATTTCAATCCAATGACTTAAGAAGCCATTAAAATGTAAATTATAAATTGGCTTTAATACACTTCACAGTGTGATTACTTCTTGTGTGAAAGAATTAAATGATTTGTTCTTCGCATTCTCAAAATAGATTTATTTCCAAAAATATCAATTTTTTTCATGAGTCCATACAGAAAAAACATACTATTAGATGTCTCTCTAGGGAAAGCAGTGTAATGAATTGTATATTGAATTCACTTACAAACTTACTTCATGCTTTTAGGTATCAAAAGTCTAATTCCTACTCCAATCAATTTTCATTACCGAACTCTACAGTAAATTTAGTTCAATTGCAAACAAACATGGCACAACTTCTCCTGAAAGCGGTTTAAGCACTTTCTTCTCATTTTCTAGTTGTCCATTAATGCCTAAAATATGCCTTCTGGATAACTAAACTGACCGAAAAGTGGTACCCAAAGAATATCAGGCAAATCATGATGGAGTATACGTCGCCTGCTGAAAGCATTCTGCTAATGTTTGCCATCTAACATAATATCTTAACTGTGTCAGGTTGACAGTTGTCGAATCCGCTAATGTTCAGTGTATTGAATATGTCATCGTCATGGGCGGTTCATAATGTCACAGTCATGTGCGGTTCATGTCAATTCACATCAACCTCCCTACTGATTTCTAGTCTTGTAAGTATTTTGATTTCCCGTCGATTTGAAGGGTTTAATGACCTAGTGGGTGATTGAAAGGTACACAAAACACGTCATTTTTTGTTAAATTCAAACTGAAAGGAATAACAAAACCATGTGAATTGGAAAAATCAAGAGATATTGTAACAATTTTTGTTTCAGTGCTATAAAAATAGCAAAAGGTGACCTCAACGATTTCCCGTGGATGGCGCTATCAATTTTCAATAAAATCGTTGTTTTTTTTTCCGTACATAATTGTGTCCATACTAATCCTTGTGTTGAATAACTATAGCTCCAAATCGAAGTCCCAATCATCATAAAATCCGCATCCGGGAATTGCTTATTACACGGATCCTATGGCCACTGTAACTTAGTACTGCAGAACATAAATGTGTATTGCATGAATCGGAAAAACGATTCAACTCTAACTTTGGAATTAGGTACTTTAGATGAATTATCTTTAGGTTTTAGCCTGGACCTTTCTTAATACTACACCACAACAAGAGTATTTCTGAGTCCGCCTGTAATAATATTTAAATTATAATTGATCCTGACGATAATGGTAATGATGACGATGGTGATGACACAAATGATGTCCCATAATAATGACCATGACTATGATGATGACTATGACGATAATGAAAATGACTATGCTAATACAATAATTGCATCAAATATCAATTCATGTCACAATATATCAATTATCATTAGTTTTACTTAAAGCACTGTCCTTGTCGTGATAAACTTCTATGTTAGTCAAATTTCGTTCTTCTTGTGCAAAATAAAAAAAAGTTTCGTTCTGCTTGCTTGTCTGTTATATTATTCTATCATGTATTGTAGTTCAACTCAACTTGTATTGTTAAATACAAGTTTCCCGTTGCTATTTATCTTGTTTGTAAAAAAATACAATTGTGGGTTGCAACAATGCACTGGAAAATGAAAACACAAACTACATATAAAATGGGCGGATATAGATCAAATCTCCCAGTGAAACTGTTATCACTTTCACAGAGTATTCATCCGTTTTAGAGGATATGTACAATGGGAAGTATCGAATCATTGAAACAAGCATGAACAATTAATGTAATCTTTCCCTAGTACAGTACTTTCAACCTAATGTGATTTTTGTATCATAGTACATTTATACTCCTGTGAAAAACATGAACCCCACTATAATGCCATTGTAGGTTTGGTAAGGAATGTTAACAAACAGATATGATTATGGGTATTTATTTATGATTACTAACACTAAAGACGAGTCTCTATGTATGAGTAATGTGCAAATTGAAATGCTGATATCCTATTCTATACTCTTGACCTTGAAACCTGAAATAGCCGCCATTTGGCATTTCAAGGTCAAGACAAACATTTGAACTATTAAAAGTTGCAAAATTGAATTTGGCATGCACGAAAACATTTAATTATACACTTGCATCTTTAAAATCCGTTTATATTAACAATTTGACCTTGACTGAAAGTGCATTGACCTTTGGACATTTTTGGCCATAGCGTCCTCATTTGAAGTCGGATCTATAACAAACTCTACATTTTTAGATTCCGTATGATAAGGCGAGTAATTTGACATGCATATTAATTCAATTGCGACAGTTCTCAATTTTTACCCCCGTGTTAACTTTGTTTGCCCCTTCCCCAAAATGCCGGAACATTGAAGCGGCAAGCCCAAGTCAAAAACCTTCAATATTGATCAGGGAAACTCAAGACGCCTTCAAATCTTTGTCTCCAGAGTTTGGTCACGGGATCTACAGGCTGGTCTTCTACTAAGTAGAATATTTACAGGTCTACCATTTTCCCCCTTGAGTATAACACAATATACCGCTCTGACAGCGGAAGGCAATATAGTCTGTGTTGTCTTCCGCTAGGAAAGCGTCGAACATCCTTCGAACCTAAACACCTCTAGATTTAACATAAATGCTTTGGTGTCAACATGACCCTATGGCAATTGGTTTAAGAGGCATCATGTGACATCATGACACGAATGATACCAGTTCCAATATTCAGCCACAATCGACCAAAATAGGCCTACAGATTTTTCTTCTGTTCTTTCTTTCGTCAGCGTTTATGTGCGCTGGACCGAGGTGAATGAGGGTTAAAAACTAATTTTAGAAGATGTTTATTATCAAAAAAAATATTATTTACTATATCAATTATGGAAAATGACACGTGCAATGGGCGTGGACGACAACCACAGAAAATACAATTCTTAAAATCAAAAGTACCGTTACTCTCGGTGAATCGGAAATGTCGATATTTTGATGCTTCCTCTTTCATAGAGCATAAACAAATTTAATTGTTTATGCCAAATGAAAATAGAAACAAATGCTGACTGAGGGGAACAACTAAATAATCAGACCCTTGTGAGAACGCCCACGCTTTATGTACTTTGAAAAGGTCACCTTTACGGTGGTTGCATATTACGCGAGTGTTATGTTGTATTGATTTGTAACCGCTTCAAAACTTAGCACATGAGTTCATTGAATGCTCATCGAATGCCTAAACTCTAAATTATAGACCATTTCAATGACTGCCCAAAGTCGGACATAAAATGAAATGATGGCGCTTTAAACTTCTGAAAACGAGACTTTGTGTATAATCTCTACAGGTGGATATTGGGTCATTTTTTTTTAAGACTGAGTAAAATCGCTAATATGGATCCACGGAAAATATGACCATGGACATGGTATATTGCAGTTTCAGAACCCACTGGGGATATGATGGGACTTTACCAAAATAGACTGTGTGTGTGTGTGTGTGTGTGCTGTGGCATGTGTGTGTGTTGTCTGTTGTGCACATGCGCACGCGTGTGCGTGCTTTCCAGTGGATAGAAGACCGACTTCATATCTGAAGGTTGTGTGTTCGAGTCCCGCTGCGGCGCTCTTCTGGAATGTTACAATCTAAGTGCTGATAGGAACTGCGCTTAAACTGTGCCCCAAGTTGAGCGAAATGTAATTCCTCATGATTTCCAAGTGACAGCGTAATAATATTTGTAAACGCTACGATGAATGACGTCCTTAATTGTCGGGTATTATTATTATTATTTATTTGTTTATTTATTGTTTCTTTTATTTATTATGAATCTATATATATATCTATCCATCTAATCTCGGTATATCTCTCTATATCTCTCTCTACTCTCTCTTCTATCACTCTATCGATCTATATCTCTATCTCCTCTCTATCTATTATTGTTCTTGCCCCTTTAATTTGTTGACATCCCAGGCTAACCCACCGCTCCTCATTTTTGGTATCGACTTGACCTCTGACCTACCAATCAGTTCTACATATGGTAGGTTAAATAAAACGCCGTCATTTCATATTACGGCCGACGTTTGCCAATGATCATGTATTTTTTAATCTATCCAATTTCAAAACAATTCAACATGTCCAATCATTCACCCGCTATGCAGGGACGAGCGTGAACCCTCTGAAACCCGTCAACTAAAAACAAATCTCTTTTGATATAGGTGATAAGTTCATTGGCGAATAACACACGATGCTGGTTACTTAAATTATTATTACCAATGGCAATAAGGCACCCAGCGACATAAATACTAATTTCAAAAGCAACGGAAGACGATATTTATTGACAGCATTGATACACAGACTCAATGTGGAGATGCAGGTCAAACACAGTCGATTTTAATTAGGGAAAGTGTAACAATAAACAAGATGCGGGCGCGTCGGAGTTTTAATAATCTATATAGAATCATGAATGCAGCCTTCACACGAGGCGGCTGTTTTCAACGAACGAAAAGTACCTTTAGAATGGATTCGCTATATTAAAAATGCCTTTCCAAGTTCCAGTCGTGAAAGTGAAAAATGTCTCTTTTTTCTCTTTAAAATACTTAACGGTTTAAATATCGGTGCGAAGTACTTCTAGACTTATACTTATCAACTATAAATTAGACCGTACTTGACATACTTTTATTATCACGCAATTAAAGTCTGATTGATTTGAATGCAATATACCACTAAAATGCTGCACACTGCCATTTACCTAATTCGCTACTTGCTTTTGACTGCGGGCTCCACATAATACAAATTCCAAAGACACAACAGCAACGTTCAAAATTCTGAATTTGCCTATCGGTAAACACGTCAGATTAGTAGCTCTACTCTTTAAATAAAAAGAGAATCCCATTCTAGAAGTTTGGGGAAGAAGGTTTGAAGATGCTTTTCTAGAGTTTGAAGGGTGCTGAATCAAAATTTTTGGGTCCAACCTCTGCGAAACGTGGGGAACTTTGTAAAATAAGGGGGTAAAATTAGTACAGGGGTAAATTTGAAATAATGTGTTTCAATGTGCACCAATGTGTTTGTCTCATTATAAGGATTAAAAAGGTATAGTTTGTCTAGCTTCTGACCTTTAGTTAAACAGGTACAGCCCTATTAAAGTTCAAGGTCATCCTGGGGTAAACCTTACCCAGTGCTCCGATTTTGTTGAAACTGGTGTCAAATTGTTCGTCTTGCCTTATTTTACAATGTTTGGCATTTGGGTTCGTAATTAGTGGGCAAAATGTAACAAGGGTCTACATAGTCTATAGGGGTCACAAAAACTTGACCTCAAATTGTATACCGAGCTGTCACCCAAAGAATTCAAAATGCATTTTCTGCTTCAGCATGACCAGAGCAATAGTTTGACACCAGTTCACAACAAAATCTGAGCATTGGATTTTTTTAGCCCCAGGATGACCTTATCAGGGCTGTAGCCATGTTAACTAAAGGTCCCAACCGATACAAACTATACCTTTTCAATCCTTATAATCAGACAAATACATTGGTGTACAAACACAATTTGACTTCGTTTCAAATTGACCCCTGTACTAATTTTAGTTCCTTATTTTACAAAGTTCCCCACATTTCCCAGAGGTTGGACCCAAAAATTCTGATTCAGCACCCTTCAACTATAGAAAAACATCTTCAAACCTTCTTCCCTAAACTTCTAGTATGGGATTCTCATTTATAACCTACTAATTACGTGTACCTGTACCAGATCATATAGTGTTATGAATGTTTTCCTTGATTCATGTCAACAACAGCATTTTCACTTTGGTTTTTATAAATATATAATTTTAGAACCAAATAATCAGAGAGTATATAGACGAAAATTTTGTTTTCGGAAATTTGGGTTGTATTCATTTGTTCACGGATATGCTGTTTGTTTGTGTTTTCTTGTTTATTTTGTTTTGTTTTGTGTGTTTTTATTTGTCTTGCGTGTTTTTGTTTGTTTTATTTTTGTTTGTTTTGCTTTTATTTTGAGTGGGCGTGCTCACTAAACACAAAGTGACCGCGGTCACCCTTAGAAGAGTTTCTTTTAAAGTGAATTTCGCTCAATGCTTTTCCGGTTTGCGAGACTATATGCAAGTAAAATTTGATACTTCTGTGAAGTAGACTAGACAAATGGCGACGAATTTGACTTCGAAGATTCTTAAGCGATTCAGAAATATAAACCGCTCCACACACGGCATATTTCATTCAGTTCTGTTATATCTACTTTTTACTGAATTCAGACATGTGATTTACTTACAAACTTATTCGGAAATAGGTTAACGAAAATACATTCCCAGGAGCTGAAAGATATGTATTGTTAGAAAAGTTAATCCACGCCTCTGCTCTGGGTTATCAAATCCTCCATGACAGAATTTTTGTTCATTGCTTTATCATCAACGCACTACACACACATGTGAGAATGGGATGAAAAAGTAACGTATTGAGCAAAATCATTTGGAGAAAAATGACACACATTTAATAATACCAGATTTCATTATATTTGAGAATCGAGATGAAAGAGCAGATACAAAACTAGGTCAAATTGTGACTGGCGAGGGTTTGACGAAGTTTGCAATCCCGACTAGAATATTGCAAATACACTGATTCAATTTGGTTCAGCTTTTGCAAAGATTTCTATCTCTTACAGTATTCCACTTTTCAATAACCAACATGTTATATGGGTACGCCGGTGAGAAAATCAAATCCCATATTGATTTTGTGATTTTCTCAAAAGCAATCTCTTATACATGTAGCACTTAACTTTCACAATACAAAACAATACCTGTACAACATTAATATCGGAAAGGAATTCTTTTTGGAGTTCGATATCGGAAATTTATATAAGTACGGTATTGACAGTTAGAACTTTTACATTTAAAAAAAAAACTCAAATTATTTTTTTATTATTTGACATCCCTTGTTCGCTGCACGAGATATATCTTTCCGTATGATAGCGAGGTATAGGAAAACAAGCTGTAACTAGCATAATATGTATTGACAGCTTGTAGGAGCTATACTATCACAATAGTATTATCCTTTATTCCGTGCAGCTTATGTTGGATTAAATCAAACCTTTTCCAGGCCCTCCCTCAATAGTGTGGTGGATAAAAATAACGATTTACAAATCACGCGCCCATAGTCCGAATCCCACTACAAAATCTTCAGGATATATATGCATTTCAATATTTTTAAAGCAAATGAAAATATTCTCCAAGTTCAAGGTTAAAAATGCGGGTGTAAAATACATAAAAGTAATGCCCAGTTAACATCCTTGGTGCCTTCTTTTCTGTCTTACAAATTCAGACGCATAGTATTAAAATCGCCGATTACATTGAAACACCATATTATTAAAGGTGGTTGTTCCGATTTATGTGTATTGTGTTCTCTACTTGATATGAGAGCCTGGCACTTGCACATACACCCCATCAAGTACCGTGGGAAACAAACGTGCGGTTTTGATGGTAGACGCAATAATGCATGTTGCAAAGCCCTATTCAATACTGTGCTAATAAAGTGGTTAACCACTAAAACGGCGGTTTTTTGTTTATATCTTGGGAATGAAATGGATTTGAGGGCTCAAATTTCAGGACGACAATGAGAAAAATACGGCCTTTCATCTGATATCAAAATCGATACTACTTCCGGGTAAATCAGGGGGTCCCAAGACGATCGGAACACGCACCTTTAACCCCGATTATTAACAATAAGTCCGATAGAAAAAAAATCTGAAGTTTTGCCCAAATGTAGCAAATTTAATCGAGCTTATCCTATTGTGTTGCGCTCTCAAAAGTTATGCGTCTTCTTGCAGAGTTGTGCGCATTCAGAAGTCGTGCGTCTTTTTGCTGAGTTGTGCGCTTTCAAAAGTTGTGCGTCTTTTTGCGGAGCTGTGCGCTTTCAAAAGTTATGCATCTTTTTGCTAGGTTTTACAGTATAGCGCAAAGACGTAGAAAGGTAAAACAAAAGTCAGCGAACAAGCTGAGTAAGATTTCATGAAAAAAAATTATATCTACAGCATTTTGCTGAACACGCTTTACAAATCAAATGAACGAGTTTACAAATCAAATATAGTAGGAACAAATATATTCTTCAATCAAATTCATGATAACTCTTAAATCTTACTTTTCCGGAAATACTGTCTGCAGCTTTGAGCCAATTTTGTTGCACCTGTTTGTATAATAATATGATGGTTTCGCTTAGTTTTAAACTTTGACAGCTGTATGTAGGAGAAACGGAAATAAAGATGAGAATCCTAAAAGCAAGTATTTGTTTCTTCTGTTCAAGCTGTTCACAGATCTAACATATATTCACGCATTATGCCAGAAGATATCAAATTAGTAGAGACAGATCAATCTTATTGTTTCGGAAAAAATTTCGAAAATTGACAATAATCACAAGTATATATTTCTCTTGATGTTTTAACAGTATAAACTTGCCCCAGCCTTTCGCATAGTCCCCACCCTAGCTGTTATTTCACTTAAAGTTCGAATATCTAGTAAAATTAGGTAATTTGATTCATACAAAATCTGATCACCAAAAGAAAAGTTCAAATCTGTCCTCCAGGGAGAACCCTGAATGTTTTAATAGAACCTTTGGGCCTTTTTACAACCTTTAAATGTTCTGCAAACGGTTCTAAAAATTTCAAAACATTTCTGAAAGTTCTCTAGAACTTTTCTCTCTTGATGCTCCAGATTTGTTCTAGAATATTTAGCAACCCTCGCGAAAAAGGTTCTACAGAGGCCAAAAAAGTTCTGTAAGGTGTCTGAAGAAACATTTCGGTAAAATTCGAAATCTCTCTAGAGGACAAAAACAGTTCCCAGTCGATTTTTTTTGTTCTTAGAGTGTTTTATATATGACACAAAACCTGATTTTCTCGTTGAATTTTGTGTTGAATAACTATACAGATCCCTGAAAGCAGTTCAGCTAGACAACATGTAGAAGATCTACATGTCTTTAAACATGAAAACTGTAATTAAAATCATGACATCCCTATAATTAGTTCATTTGTACAACAAGGTGGAGTTGGTCACATTTTAAGGCATAATTTTTCATTAATAATAAAATTAAAGAACACTCTTGGCATATTTCTCCAGAATCGCACATCAAATCTTTAAATTTGCCATCGAAGACATCATTCCACACCTAACATATACTGTATTTTTGGTATCCTTGTCTCTCTGAATACCCCTTTATTCGTAAATGGGACCAAAACACGTTTACTTTTTTTCATGGACACGATCCTCCATCCATAACATTACAACGTTCCCTAGAAACGCCAGGTGTCTTGATAAGTTTCTATTTGTTTTTATTTTAAATTATTTCACAGGGCAATTGCCTTCAACAGCTTTCTTCATAAAATTGGGAGAAAGGAGTCTCCCCTTTGTTTTTTTCTGTGACAAATTTCCCGAAACCGTGGTCCATGTTTTTTGTGATTGTGAAAAGGTCAAAATTATTTGGAGTGAGTTGCTTGATATGGTTAATGACAAACTTCATGCTGATTTTAATTGTAATAAGTTTGAGCTCATGTTTGGCGTGTCAGATGACAAATTTTTGTCATATTTATTTTTATGTTGTAAGTTCTATATCTATAGATGTAGGTTTCAGGAAGTGATCCAAATTTTACTGCCCTTAAAAACTTTTTTCTGTCAAAACGTAAATTGGAGTATGATACTGCGTATAAAAAGGGGAATTGAGTTGTCATTTTAAAAAAATGGTCTTTTGATTTTTAGGCGGGTCTTTTTCTTTTTCCCCTACCCTACCATTGTTTCATCATGGTTAATTTTTACAAGTAATGTTGTGATTTTCAACACATCTACTACAACATGTCATTATACTGAGATGGGTATTTATCAGTTTTAGTATATAACCTACCTTGTGGTACTACTTTGTAATTCTTGATGCAAAATATGATTATGCTTGATTTCGTTAATTTTCGGTTTTTTTTTTTTGATATGCAATAACTATTTAATGACAAAAAGTTTGCTATTTGTTGTGAATTTCGGTAGTTTTGTTTTTCTATCTACCTTGAACAATTTACAGCTTCCATAAAGAGAGTCAAGCACTATTGTGGGTATATATCTTCTTTGTACAAGATAACCAACCATGGAAGAAAGAGGTCACTGTACAGGAAAACTTTTTAGATGTCACCGCAGGTTTTTTGTTTTTTTTTTCGATGCATCCAAGTGGGATTGAGACCAAAATCATCTAACCCAGAAGGTATATTTCCAACTTTATAAACGCTGAAGTCCTTTAATGTTACCTCATCCTTTTACCTTTACCCGTCAAAGCCCTTAAGTCATTTTATAAAAAAAAAAAACACGAACCAAGTCCCTTACGTCTTTATGTCTCAAAAAATAAGCCTCGTTTACTGTGTGGTTGTAAATAAAGGACACACACAAAATCTCAGCTGGCCAGGTGTCCGGAAGACATTCGCTAAACAGTTCATCCTCATTCTCACTCCACCTGACAACTCAATGTATTGGTTACCCTGGAAAATATTTGTTCCTTCGTCACTTTAGGAATAGATGCAATATCCAAAGCAGATGCGGGAGCAACCAAGACTGTAAGTTGACTAGAATTTGGTCAGGGCAAAGATGATATGACGGGCAGCCATAGCCATTTTGATGAACCGAATGAGGTACCCCAAAATTATTTTACATCCGACACAGGAGCCATGCATGGTTGTAAACCCTAAACGTCCATTCATATTGCACCACAATGAAATGCATTGTAGGAAAATGGATGAAACCCATCTACTCACCGCAGCAGCAGCGAAATGCAATTTGAACTGTCTTTTGCTGCTGCGTTCATTGAATCAGAGATGGTTTTCATCCATTTTCACTGCACCGCTTTACAGTGCAGTGAAGTATGAATAGATCCTAACATTGTACAGATATTATTATCTACGGGGCCCTCTTGCTGCGTGTGGCGACAGGAGGAGGAGGGGTGAAAAATGTTTCTACAGGGGTCACATTTTTCTACAGGGGTAAATGTATAATGCTAACCGCAAGTAAATAAAAGGGAAATGAGAATTAGTTTACCAACCCAATGTGTTACATTTAGACATTTTACAACATTTAAACAAATTCCGAGCCGATACAACCCAACATGAAACATTTGCTAAGGATGTGCCGACGCGGTTGGTAGACTGATTCTTCTTCCTAATTTATGTGCTCAGTTTCCTCGTGTATCGAGCAATCGATCCCCATTGTGTTTATCTGTTAGTGTGTGTGTGATGCGTGATTCTATTACCTACGTTCGCAAGTAAAAGGTTAATGGTGTGATATCCGTGCAGTGCCTCCGTTTCTGAGATATTTTGCAAAGGGTTTATTTTGCCCAACGTCTAAAATATCCAGAGTTCATTTTAAAATGTCAACAACAAAAATCCGTCTGAGGATACCAATTCCAGAAAATGAATATTATTGAACATCTTTATTCGAAGGGATTAAATGTCCCCAAATTTTTGCCATTTAAAAGTAGGCCTATTCTACCTCAAAGAAAAATATTTTGTCATGTAGAAAAACAGTCTGCCCCATGGAAAACATTTTTCTCATAGACAAACTTTTTCCAAGGTAGAAAAATAATTATTTCACTCAATTAGAATATCCCACTCACAAGAAAAGCATTTAGGAGTACATGGTCATCTGAGCAGCCAAGATTTATAATTGGTCACTTCGCTGATTCAGGAATCTCCCCAATACTTATGGGTGGGATTATACTCACGAGTGGGACTATACTCGAGCATGTTAACGCATTTAGATAGCCAAATATTGCAATTGCGTGTCCGAGATGCTGCATACGAGCTCTTAATGCTAATTACAAATGGGCCAAGGCGCCTCGTCTGGATATTCTTTTCCTAATCGATTCGTTAAACTGTCGCTGACGAAATGGGATTTCGCTTTCCTCCCCTCGATGCGATACTCCTTGGCATTCTAAAATTTGATGTACAGGTTCATGTACAAGATAGAATAATAATCGCCCCTTTATATCAACTGCAATTATCGTGTAAAATGGGTTGTACTTTTAATTGGAGTATCTTAATTTAACAGATTTGCTAGTATTGAAAAGTATATCTTCGGTTGTTGAAAATTGTGTGTATTATGATCGCCATTACCATATAGTCCTACCCACGCATTGTTTGTTTTGCGATATTAAAATTTGACTGCATTTTCTTAAAATTATAATGGCCATTTTTATCCCCCTGGCTTGAAAAGCAGAGGGGGATATTGCGAGGGTGCGAATGTCCGTATGTGTATGTATGTGTATGTGTGTTCCAGTTTGGTTAGGTTTTGGTTAGGTTTTCGGTTTTTGCGTCTCCTTTGAAAAGTTTAAGTCCGATTTAAACCAGACTTGGGGTTAAGGTGCAATAGGGGTTCCTTCATATGTGGATGATGTCAAAGGTCAAGGACAAAGGTCAAAGGTCATCTGAGGTCATGTTCCAGACTGCCATCTTGCCAGGGGGATGACGCAAGTTTACTTGCAGTATTTTTATACGATTCTCGTACTAACAGATACTCTGCAAGTTCGGTGTCTATATTCCTAACCGCAACCAACTAAGACTTTAAAAACATTTTGAATCAGAATCCATTTTTCATTTATTTTGTGAATGTGACAGGTTTCCATCTGGTGGGATGAATTATATGTTTTTTTAATTAATTCTGTTTCTGGGAGTCTTTTACTTCTCCACTTTTGAGCAAATGTTGGGCGTTTCTTGACACTTCAGAACACGATAAATATCTGCATTTCTTTTCTTTTTCTTTGCTTCTTTCATATCCTAGGTGTAGGTTTCAAGGAACTGAACCCAATTTTACTGCCTTTCTGAATTGGTCAAAATTAAAAGGCACGGAATACAAAATTGCTGAAAACAATGGGAAAATTAATATACATTTTAAAAAGTGGACCCTTGACTGATGATTTCGTTATTTCCATGTAATTTAACATTTGGGATTTATGCCTTCCAATGACTTCTAAATTTGAGCTTTTTGTGTGTGAGTGATGGATTCTGGTGGTTATGTCTGATGTCTTTGTGGTGTCTTTGTTTTTGTCTTGTTCTTTGTTTTTGTGTCTGTGTTGTTTTTTCTTCAAAATCCTGTGCCAAACTTTCCCCAAACCCATCTTAATCAATTACTTCCTGCTCCACCCAATCTTGTAGCTGTGTAGCAAGATTTATGTGTCATTTTCACCTTTTCTGGCTCATGATCTGGTCTGTTCCAGAGCTTGTTCCCATTTCCTGGTTCTTAGTGTTCCCAGTCCTTTCCAGATTTCCATTGTGTGACACGTGATCCTTGGCTGTATGCTTTCTGTTGAGATTGGGCTAAAACTATTTTATTAGTCGCTTGACATTGATACCTAATGTAATAGGTTAAGCTTAGTGATAGAAGGGTTGGGTGGAACATATCTGTAGGTTTTTGACCTCCACACCAAACAAGTACAGGTAATAAAAAAAAAAAAAAAAAAAAAGACTTTAAACATTTTTGAACCTGCCTTTAATCTTAGTTGGAAATGCACTTTCTACGACAGTAACTAACATGACCCCATTCACAATCTGTTAGCTCCTGATCGTTCCGATTGATTTGCACTCATGTGATATTAGCAATTCTATGTTATAGACAGAAAAATGCAAGTATTTTATTTCATTTTATTTTAAAGATTGAAACGATCCTACCTGTGCATGTGACAAGCTTACTACCCGTATCATGTGACACGATAATATCCAATGAGACCAATGTCGGCAAATATGAAAAACTGGGTTATTTTTAACATACTGTATAACATTATATTGTACAAAATCTCATATCTCTAGCAGGCTTAATTGCTAAGTTACGGTGGACTAAGGTGTTTGTTTCTTTGATTGCCTTAGGAACAAGACAAAGAGTATCTCGGAAGCTGCGGGACACGATCCCCTGAATCTAGAATATAGTTGTCAATTTTATTAATTGATTTCTTCTGGAATGCTTTTTATTTTTTTTAATCTGAAAATGTTTTTTTTAGCATTTCTGTTTTTTTTTTTTTTTATTTGATTATTTTTTATTTTTGTTTTTACTTTGATTTCTTTCCTGGAATGTTTATTTTTTTAATTTGAATTTTGTTAGTTTGGTTTATTTTTTTTTATTTGGAATTTTTCTTGAATTTTCCTGACCCGCAGTTGCCAACCGCCTGCATGATAGCGTTTGTTCGAGAATGTCTCGAAAGCTCTTCCTGCCGTTGCTACAGGTCCCAACCGTCTGCAATGTTAAAAGGTTTGTTACAATCGAAAGCTCTTCCGGAAGTTGCTACGAACGGGCGGAATAACACAGAAACCCATGTAGAGATGCTTCCGTAGCTAAAAGCCAGAGGGTGTTTGAATCTATCCAACAATGCACCAGTTTTGAGAAATTTCACCTCAATAAGGTCATGTGATCCCACAAAAATCCTATTCTTACTGCACATAAAACCCTGACTTTTACACTCATATCAGCCTACAAAGTGTTAGTATAGGTAATGTTTTGCATGATAATGAAATGTCTTGTGGTTCTTAAACTTCTTGAACACTATTCCTAAGTACTGACACGTGTTTTGTACAGTACAATATAGGCATATTGCAATGCATTATGGGATTGATACAAAAAAAACCTCTGACTAAAATCTTAGAGCAGCATTGATATAAAAATGCATTCCTACATGAGGCAAGACTTCAATGCTATCACATTTTATTTGAATCGTCCCCTTTCATGTTAATTTCAGGTATATTTTGAAAGTTTTTTAGTAGTGTATTTTTGGAAATATAATCTATTTTTGAACTAATTGAATTCTTTCTGGAGGTAAACATATTAAATGGATTTTTATGAGCACTGCAGTAGAATGGAATGAGAGGTAACTGATGATCGACGGACGTGACCCATGCAGACTTTCCTAGAACAATGATAGTTTGCCACTCAATATTTGAACATTAATATTCATGAACTATTGGTTTATACATAGGTGGGAATTAAAAATGAGTGACCGATCGACAACCTCCTCTCCTTTTTGATGTCAAAGAAAGTTCATAGTTTTCTCATTTCCCCAGCGAAATTTAAGGCCCAGAAATGTTTCCTTTTGACATGAACGTCTCCAATTGTGGTTGACCACATTGATTAACACACGTAGTCCTATGCCAATTTAGTATATTTTTGCTTCTACTGTACAAACGACTGGGCCGATTTTACTAAAAAATTGTAATCAGGGCTCTATTTCATTAAAGTTAAAATCTTAAGTGAACATAAGAATAGTTATTCTTCTTAGGTTATGAACTCATTTTAAGCCAATTAAACAAGAAATGTGAAAGAAATTTCTTGCGTTGAGATTTGTGAAGTTCAATCCCAGTATGTTTTTTTATACCTGTTAATTTTACCATACCAAATCTTACCAATTCCTTGTAGAAAATATTACAGGAAGAATCACTCTTCTAATTCAGATTGATCTTAACTTTTGTGAAATAGGCTAAGGTACTGATGTTTTGTGATATGGTTCCGTGTGACGGAGAAGGCATCATATCAATAATTGGACCATGATCGGGTCATTCACCTTTAATATATGAACTGACGACACAAGAGCTAATGTAATTTCCCGGGTGGCAACTCCCCATCTGGAGGCGGCCGGGGTGGACTGATATGTAATGTTCCTAAGACACCATTTTCAAGCATCCCCGCCTTCACACACACCGACCCCATAGTTTTTAAACAGTTACCACTGTCACCCAAAGACCACTATTTGGGGGGAAACATTTGAAAATTTTGAATTGAAATATTTTAAAATTTTCTAGAAAGACACCATTTTGGGGAAAATTTGCAAATTTGTCACCAAAACCCCATTTCGGGACATTTTGACTGTCTCTCACCCCCCCTGTAATTATTTATAATTAGAGTAAAATAAGACTATTACTGGATAATACAGTAGCTCTCAATTACAGAATATATACATAATAATCACTCACCATCGGCGAAGTTCATCACTGTCGTCGCCACCGACAACCGTCGATTTATTCTTTTAAACATTTGGAATCAATACTTTTTTTTTCAAACCTATGAATTTCAGAAAATGTCGTTGGCAAAATTTTCCTCCAATTAGAATCCGTTAAAACAAGATTTACCGGCATTCCAATTTTACTGGCCGTGAGATATAATGAAGCTCAAACAACGGTTCACAATATAGCTTTTGGTTGACCATAAACATCAAAAAGCTGGATGAAAAACGAGATTTCTGATGTGTTATTGTATAACCTTTATAACGCATTCCGTCCCGTTTTTCTTTGAATATCGGATGACCAAATCTGGCTTGGCCTTATACCTCAAAGCTGACAGCCAGTATAGCCATG
The DNA here is from genome assembly GCA_023653785.1 of Ophioderma brevispina. Classification (NCBI taxonomy): domain Eukaryota; kingdom Metazoa; phylum Echinodermata; class Ophiuroidea; order Amphilepidida; family Ophiodermatidae; genus Ophioderma; species Ophioderma brevispina. The sequence goes on from JAMKCH010002994.1 coordinate 345,729, forward strand.
AGTAAGAATCTATAGTGCAGTCTTTTATAAAAAGTTTTGTTAATATATGATACAAAGGAAAGGTATTTAGGTTATTTTCAGTGGCCAAGGCTTATTTACCGCCGTCTTGACTTTGCCACAACCGATATGCTAACAGTCTTTCTATAACCTTTGTCAAGCTTGACAGCTGGGTGTTGGAAATTTATTGTGCGCAATTTAAAAAGTAAAATTGAATTATTAAAGACATATCAATGATTTGAAAAATATTTGAAACTTGCAGTAGGGGCATGAATAGCTTCAAGTGAAGGATTAAGTCTTGTGGAATTTCTCATAAGTTACCTTCTCCAGCTGTCGAATTGAAAGAAAAGGAAGAAAACGGCCAGTGTTCCAGATACGATTCTCCATTCAATTAGTGTTGTAGTAAGTAAGTGTCCGTTTCGGACAGTATGACTAAAATCTCCGATTCTGTCCTTATTAGGTTGTTCTGGGTCGTTATTCATTTGCAGGGGATGTTGGGATACTTATACTTGTACCGTACATGCTAAATTGAGTTTGTGATGATTTTTTTGATTGCTGATGTTTAGCAAATCATGTAGGTCTTTATAAATTGATGAATAAATGTAATCAGAGTATTAATTCATACAAAAACTTTGTATTTACAAAAATTGAGTGGCGACTTTCCCAACTTATTAGAGAGACAGGCTCCAATTTCCAAAAAATCTGAAAGTTTCTGCAAATTGCCTCAAATAATTAGAATTAATTAGTCATAGAAATTGATCACATATTACACCAAGCAATTTTTTTATAATTCTGACCATTTTTGGGCCATGACCCTAGATGACCGTTGACCCGGCACACAGTAGTGCATGAAAAGGTGCATGCATGTGGAAGGAAACAGTGTTTAAGGAGTACTTAGAAACAGAAAAAACAGTAGTCCGAGATACCAAGACAAAGATTCAGACTATAAGAAAGTATCATAGGTGAGACCTCAAGGAATCAATCTCGGACCGTTCTTTAATTCTATGTAAAACGAGTATAGTTAGTACTTCTTCGGTATTGGAATATTTTGTTTGCGAGACACCACTATTCTCATCGTACATTGATACTAAATTGGATCTAATAAATAACGAACTTCATGAGGTAAGCAATGGTTTCAAAACAACAAAATTATCTATCAAGTGTAATAAAACAAACTATAGTTAATGTACTCCGCACAAAACTTCAAAAATATACTTAATCAACAGGAAACCAATAATTGGTCATTATGTCAATGATAATGACTGTGAAATCAATCATACTAGAATTTTAACATAATCCTAGATGATGTTTCTATTGATAGGGTAAACACTACTAAATATCTGGAGTAGATTGATGAAAATATTATAATGAAGTACCAAATTCAGACTTATATCAAAAATCATTTCCAAGAAATATTAGTGTTATAAATAAAATTAAAAACCAATTTTTTATCTATTGTATATGTATACATTGTACTGTACACCTTGTTTTGCCATTATATAAATTTGGTATTTTGATATGGGGTATAAAACAGTATGTCTATCTAGATAAATATGTAAACTTCAAAATGAGCTCTCAGAACCATATCAAATAGTCACTATGGAGGTGCCAACTCCGGGCCACTGTTTCTTCATTTTAATGACTTAATGTGTGGATACGTTTTTAAATTAGAACTAGGAGGTATTTACCTGGTCAACACCCACATTACACAATGCAACGTCCTGAGAACTTTAGCAAGAGTACTTCTTCAACACATTGAAATACACATTACCCACACAAGAAAGAAGAAATGCTCTTGATTATAGTATCCCCAAACTTGAAAAAGGGTTTTGATCAAGCTATTAAGGAAAATCGGGACCAACCCTTTGGAATTCTCTGACGTTGGCCATTAAACGCTCAAAAAACAGCAAGCATTTTAAAATATGCTCAACATTCAAATTGTTATCAAATTATATAAATTAATAATTTTGGGCACGTGCTCGTCTTGTGTGTTAAGTGTTGCGTGATGAGTATTTTGTTTTTGTAAATATAAATATTCTTTGTGTTTATGTGCAATATTGATAAGGCGGGTGTTCAATCTGCTGGCCTTTTTGGCATTTCCGTTCACCTCCTCCATGTCATTGTATGTATCTCTTGTGTTTGTATTATGTACTTGTTATTGATATGCAAATAAAAATGATATAATATGATTATGGAACTTTGTTTAGGCCTCTTATAGGGTATATTTGGGTAAACATTTTACCAACGGATACCACAGACACGCAGAAAGTAACGCAGATATAATTGCTGTGACTGTTGTCTTTTGTTAAAATTAGACACACAAGTAGAAAAATTAGACACACAAGTCATGACGGAATGAAGCAATACATAAGGAAAGCAGCCACACAAGTATACCTCAGTTAGCACACATAATAGCACCACGTTAAAAAAAAAATTTCCGTAACTTTACGGGAAATTTTGGCAGCAGTATTTCCAGACCTGTGTAGAGTAAATTTACAGAAATTCTGTCAATTAACGGAACGGGAACTTTTACAGTTAATTTTACAGAAAAATTTGTCTCATATTACGGGGAAAAAATGGATTTTAACAGAATTTTTCCGTAATTTAAAATTACGGAACCACAAAAAAAATGCCTGGAAATATTGCTGCCAGAAATTTTTGAAATATTTCCGTAAATTAAACATTTTTTATGTTTTTTGTTTTTTTTGTGTGTTTTCTCAAACAGATTTTCCGTTAAATGTTACGGAAAATCTGTTTTCTTAATTTACGGAAAATTTTTAACAGTTGTACCAAGCCATCCAATATGTTGCCCTATTGCAGATGAAACCAAAAGAAAGTCCGCGAGTCGCACCATAAATTTTTACTAAAAAAAGTTGTAACACGTTTTCTTATCAATTCTTGTTTTGCTCATATAAACCGAGGCTCTGAAGCTTCACAGTGCACATAGTAATACTATAGTCTGTCCACTCCAAAGTCTGCGCAGGGCCTTTATTTTTTCTAGGGAAATTAGTTTTGAACTGCCCAATGTAACACACTGGGACAAATTTACCGGCCATGGTGCAGCGGATTTGAGTGACTGTGCTGTCAGTTAGTTTGTGAAACATTCCTCTGACAGGATGTGTGTAGATAGAAATAAACGGCGAAGAAGGTCTTCTTCCAACGCTCAAATTGATACCTCAGGTTTCATCGACTTCCCCATTTCAAATCCTCAACGGACCTTAATTGCATTGTATTCGTCGCAATCAGAGTCTATCGTGGTTCATGCGTACTTTCCGAAGTACCAGGTGACCCACGGCCATTAAACCCTCGGAGGTAGCCCCAGTAGATTTCCGCGTTGAATCACGATGACGTGAACAAAAAAAATGGTTTCTTCTTATGGCTAAATTTGAACTCCCACTAGCTTGGTTACACTTGACAACGACTGCGTTATTATCTGAACACCGTGTTTATCTAATTGCACAAAAAATCTACCTTAGCGAAAACAATTTGTAATTGTGTGTTTTCCTCCGACATGAATAACCCTTTTCTCCCCGAAATTTGCTCATGGGGTTGTTACAGTTTTTGACACAATAACATGTATTATTGTGGTACGACGAGAATACCTAATGGGAATTGCGCTCAGAACTTGGGCGAGACACTAGATTTACTCTCTTGTATTTACACCAGCACAATACTACTAGTACTGTATTTGACAAGAAGCGACTTTTTAAATCATATGACACCATTCTTAAACGCGACTTGTAGAATCGATCGAGGAAATAAATTAAAAAGCCCTTGATTCCATATTATGAATTAATAAGCATGTGCCACAGCTGCGTATTGACAGGTTCATTCCACTACATTTTGGCACTGATTGATATTAGACGCGATGATTTAGCTTTTAATGCTATAGGTGACTTAGTCATTGTCTAAAATGTAAAATATGCATATAATTATTAAGATGACTAACCTCGGAATCCTGGCATGATCTTATCATGATAATGCTGCAATTGCATAATATTAAGCTACCTTAACCATATACCCAACCACTGACCCTAAAATTGATTGGTGGATGCACATCAGGATATACCACGAACTAGTAGGCCCCCTATAACCTTCTCTCATAACTTGAGTGATTTCTTATAGGCCCTATACTCAAATTGTAGACCATATTTGAATTTTAAAGCCCATTTTGTTATGTTATTTTTGCTTTATATTAATCACGAATATTACTCAAAATTCCCATTTCCTTTTAATTTTATTGGGATTTAAGTTTAACAAAATAGATAGTGTACAACCCAATGACAAGAAGTAGATACTACATCACATCTTCTTTCAAAATTCTTCCAAAACAGAAACGGATTTAAGCCCAAATAAATATGGCTGTAGTTTCTATATTAAAAAGGTTTTGGTCATGCCAAAATCTCTAGTCGACGAGGTGAACCATATATAGGTTGAAGATTTTATGAAGTACCTTAATTTATTTGTTGTTGTTTTTTGTCTAAGCAAGTATTCTGGTCTTTCAAGAGATTCACTTTTATAAAAAAAAAATATAACATATACATGTAGTATATGTAGTACTGTTTATATTATATATACATGTACAAGCATACTGCCAAAGAAAACATGAAATTACCTTAGACAAGGGTAAAGTAAAAGAGAAAGAGAAATCTATGCATTGAGTGAAGTACCGACAGCACTTACGAATACATTTAAAGCCCATGTTATTAAAATTGGAATGAATATCAAAAGAAAGATCATTCCACGATAGCCCTAGTCAGATGTTCTTTTACCAGGAACAATTTTCCAAGTAGGACAACTAAGATATTGAATGCTTGATATGAGTAAATAATGAATCCATGAGGCGGCGCAATAACCACACTGTAAAAAAAAAACTTCGATAAAAAGGGAACAACCTTTTCTATATGAAGTAATATCATAGTCAAAGTTTAGTAAACTATAAAGCAATACCAGCACATTTTTGAAGATTTTCAATTTTCAAAATTTGAAATTTTTGCACAGTAGTGTTGGTAATTATCTAGTTAACTATACCTGCGAATGGTATGTTCATAAGTGCGTATTGCCATGTCATAAAAGAAGCGATTTTGTAATTAGAATCGGCATAATTGTAATTTAACGGGGAGCTGGAAACGCCAAATTTCTGTCCGTCCATTGAGAAATAGTGCCACCTCACTAAAAGCATCTAAATTATTGATTTTTTCCAGAACCAACTGAACAATATTGAAGGAGTTTCCAGCAGCCAGTTAATTATTATCGGAGATCTCCGATATTAATTATCTTAATTTACAAAATTCCTCTTTTGCGTACATAGACAAGTTAGAGCTTGATTTCCACAGGTAATAGGGTACTAGCCAATTACCAATTCAACTATGTGCAAGAATCTAAATTTTTTTTGGAAAATTAGGCGCCCTTCAAAAATGTACTAGTGTTGCTTTAACTCTTTATGCAATGTGATTTTTGGCAGTTGAAAGCACAGCCAATTACAAACCTCACAGTTATGCATCATTGTGTTGTGTTGTGTGGTTTTCATATAACAAGTTAATCTGAGGATGTAGTAGTGACTAGATCAAATGTTGACTTAAAAAATCTCTATGGCATTACAATAAATATATTGCATTAATTCAGAATTGATATGATGGAATCTAAGACAAAATAATAATTTAAATCGGTTGATTGCGTCACTAACTACAAACTTAAAGGATTTACTTTTAATGATCCCTGAAATGTAGAGCGAAGGTATGTTGAGAAGATTTCAATCTCGCAGGTGCAAGGTGGAGAACCAAATGTTGGTGTGTACTTGGGTATAGGTTAAGATATTCATGAGTGACTAGAGTAAAGACTCTTTTACGGATGAAAGCTGTACATCATTGTAATCCTTGATCCTCTTATATGAAGATTACATGCTAGGTAATTTCATGCAGTCTTACATGAAGGCATGAACCCCAAAATTTTGGCAGTCACAGAGGGAGCGGAATACCTGCATTGCGATTGTGAAATTTGTACATTAACTAAATTAACTCTTCACCAGACATTTATTCATTGTATTTAGAGTAATTGGTAATTGTATATTGGGATTAATGTGTGTTTGAATATTGTTCTTTGCTGCAATACATTTACAATGTCCCTACAACAGGAAATAATTACACATACGCCGTTGGAAAAATCGCAGTTTACTATGTAAATACAGAACACCATAATTTTTATGTAACAATTATGTAAAACTTGTAAATGTAAAAATGTACACATTAATTATGTAAAAGGGCACATAAAAATATAGGTATATTCCAGTTGTGTAAACATTTACCAAAATCATTATGTAAAACTTAAAACACATAATTATGTAATATTCTTGTCAGAATTATGTAATTATGGAAATAGTAATCACTGTTATTTATGGTAAATATTTGAACTCAATTATGAAATCGTTGTTACATATAAATTATGTAAATATTTGAACACAATTATGTAAAAATGGTTACATGTAAATTATGTAAACATGTGAAACAAATGTAAAATGGTTACATAATATAGATGTAAATTAGGGGAAAAATAATTCACACAAAATAGTCACACCAGACTACTTCAGTATATGACAGAATCAACAAGGTTATCAGCTCAAAAAAACAACCACAGTATATAAGTGACTGACAATTGGCACCCTTCCCGGGGGTGAGAGGCGAGTATTACAAATGACGCTGTAGCCTGTAGAATACTACAGTGGTAAACACTGGTGGTATCGTATGAGCCCAAAACCTTCATATGCAAAAATGGGCGTACTATAATCGCACTACTTTAATTTATCGACGTTACTGACACTGTGTGTTTAACTGACTGAGATTAAAGCTTACTTTAGTCATGACCATCATCCTGAGAATTATAAACAGTTTCTATTCCCTTGTCTAAAATCATGATTATATGTACACAACGACGTCGATTCAGATAGAACAATACGTTCATATAAGGCCAATACCCAGACTCCATGAGGCTACGCCACTCTCCAGACTCGTGTCGTGACATGATTCACATAATTTTTATGTAAACTTCGCAAACTTTTACCGCGCAATTACATAATTGGTTTACAAACACATATGTAAATGAGGTGTTTTACATTATTTTATGTCTTTTGTGTTATTTTTACAAAAGATGTGTAAATTTTACATAAATAAGTAAAAATTATAAAGCATATCAAATATGTAGTTATAACTTTCACATAATGTTATGTACCGTTATATTTACCAGCTTTTACATAAAATATGTAATTTTCTACATAATGCCGGTTTACATATATATATTTTTACATAGTGTTTTCTGTGTGTAGGTCAACTACAAATTGTATTTTATTTATTTGTTTTCTTTTTTTAATTCTCGTTTTTGTTTCATGCTTTCTCTTCATCTATCTCTATGTCACTCTATCTCTCTGTTGCACTTCTCTCTCTCTCTCTCTCTCTCTCAAATTCGAAGAAGTGACAACAAAATTACTCATTTTGAAACTCTAATCTGTAAGATATAAATACCCCGGGGGAGGTACTCAGATTTGGTTTGGTCGGGGATGTGCAGCTGAGGAGTCGCACCCCTATACCCATTTCTAAGGATCATTTGGTAGAAAAAGGTACCCATTTCTAAGGATTTTGCTTCAAATTTACACCCATTTTTCAAAATTTTCTGGGGCTCGAGCCCCACAAAATGTTGAGCCATTTTTCATGAAAATGGGATCCATGTCTAAGGATTTCTCATGAAAATACGACCCATGTCTAGGGATTTCTCATGAAAAATTGACCCACTGGAGCCGATCATCCCCGTATACCTTTAACATGTGAGTAACCCCCCCCCCCCCCGGGATAAATACATAATTATTATGAATTACTACTTTCCATGAAACATAATTTTTTTAAAACTCGTTACATCCCCTTTATTCTAAATACTACTATGTAGTTTTGGTGTTTTCTTATTTTTGAGAGACCGAGAGTTTAGAAACACCAAGTTGAATACAAAAACGCCCATTATGAGAAAATTAAAACATTTACAGATTTACAAATTAATTTTTATCGTAACTAAAGTTGGACGCAAAACCAATATAGATCGTGCAAAAATGTATTTCGGATGTAATCTCTAAATACTGTTTTGCTGTGTATACCAAATCTTTACGGAGAAACGCTTCATCTGGCTTAATAGATACCCAGCAACCATCCCATCTATGAACCAATTGACCGAGATTCCCACTCAAAATAATGTAGCCCATAGATGACATTGACATTTAATACCATATAGACGCCAGGCAGACGATCACAATCCAGAGAAGATCCTCATGTCAAGCATTGTATGCATGCCAGCGGAAAATAATGCGACTTCTTAAATTGGAATATTGTACAAAAATACCCCTTTAATGGCTGCTCAAAAGAAATGAAGCTCTTAAATGCTAAACATCACAAGTCACCCATGCAGCAATGATGTGCCCGCCATTATTGAATTCCTCGAAGTGCAACGCACCATGAAACAAGTTTGAAAGTGATCTCTCAAATGAATTTTATATATAACCTTGAAAGCAAATCGCAAACAAAAATATTAAATCATATCGTTCATGATATAGTTTACTGCATCATTGATTCAAAAGGAAAACGCAAAGGTCGATCGGAAATCTTTTGTTAATGGTATTATAACTTAAAAAACACACGTTTGAAAATGTAAAAATATGGAGAAAATTTCTTCTTATACTCACTTTCGTTACTACACTATCTTTAGAGGTGCTTGTTCCGATTATGTCTATTGTGTTCTCTACTTGATATGAGAGCCTGGTACTTGCACATGCGCCCCATCAAAAACCTTGGGAAGCAAACTTGCGGTTTCGATGGTAGAAGCTATAATGCATATTGCAAAGCCCTATTCAATAATGTGCTAATATTGATGGTTAACCATAAATACGGTGGTTTTTGCTTATATCTTGGGAATGAAATAGATCTGAGGACTCAAATTTTCAGGACGACAATGAGAACAATACGCCCTTTCATCTGGGGAGGGGTTCCAAAGACGATCGGAACACGCACCTTTAAATACTTAGAGTGTGATCTTTTTTTAAGTACCATTTCACACAGATTTCTTACATTTATCGCGAAGCCTTACTCCACGACTCATATTACAAACCATTTACAACGTCTTGTGCAAAATAAAAATTCAGGTTCAATTACTTGACTGATGATTGAATATCGTAATTACGTAGTTAATTTGTTTGTACACCCTTCCCCGTCTGCAATGCTGACATCTACACGAGAATGTGTACTAAACCCAAAATGCATTACACTCAAATTCAATAGACTGCAGGGTACACATATCTACATTAACGGATAGGCAGTTAATTTGCAAAAAAAAACCGTGGTGCATTGTGGGAATGCTGAAAATGTACTCCTTGATTGATATCATCCACTCAACACTGCATATATCGTTTTGGCGATTTGTCGGAACACGGACGTGGGAAAATTAGACGCCATGCATGACATTGGGGTCTTCCGTTCGGGCAATTAGATGTTATGCTTGTATTTTTAACTCACAGAACGCGCCAAAGTCAAGGCATTCTAACAAAAATATATACTGTCTGCCCACAATTAGGTGCAATCGCAAACTTCGATTGAATTTAATCATCTGTTTTAATGTGTTTCTATGCCTTCATCGAATTGCATAGTTTTTAGTTTTGTTCAATAATTAAACAAGAAACTATGTGTAGAAAATAGACAAGTGTTCCATTAAAGATTATCAGAGTGTAGCGTCATACAAGAAAGTCGTAAGTGCAATAGCGGTCATTTGTCAGAAATTTCCAAGAAACACACTAAATTGTACCAAGTCTACGGTCAGTGGCTCTTGAAATGGTTCTTCAGGCAACGTGTTATTCAGGTGACACAGTCGCCTGAATAACCATTTCAAGAGCCACTGACTCAAGGAAAGATAAATAAAAAGTCATCTTATTACATGGCAGCACACAGATGTATCACATGGCAGCTATTGCACTTAAGACCTTGCACTCACATGACGGTATAGTCTCTATAGTACTCTGTTGCGTTATAGAGCTGGTTATCGGGCAAAAATCTCACATTAGCTTCCATAAAACGTAACGTGGCGTCTGGGCAAAAGACTACACGGAAAGTGTTCCATTATGTACCCCTCTTCAAAATTCTACAGGAAACAAATTATTTCTATTTATGGCCTAATACTAACAAATACCCTAAACTAAGGCCACAAAAATAAAGAATTTGTTTCATGTATAGAACTTTGAAGGGGGTACATACAGAACTCTTGTCGACTAGGGAATAGTAGTGAACACATAACTGTAAACCATTTGGGACATAGTGGAACATTCTTTGACATTCTAAATGAAATATGCATGCCAAAAGGAATAAGCGCCATGTTATATTTCATTTATTCTGGAATAACTCTCGTACATACACTCAGTTGACATAAATGTACATGCTTGGAGCGTTCAGAGACCTTATGGAGACTTTTTAAAAGCATTTGCGACGGGACATCTAATTTATTCTACTATACACAAATAAACATATTTTATATAAAGAAAGCATGATTGGGCTATTCCGTAGTCCACTTGTGCATGGTATATTCTCTTGGGCTGAGTGTCACGCCTGTAGTAGACGTCCCAATGCATTCGAGGACATGCGAAAATATTTGGTTTATTATAGTGAATAAGAATTTTGGTGCTCAATATATACGGAGATTAATCATTTTATAAGGTAGTCATGGTACTCGTTGATCACTGGCCAATGGCCATGGCTTTGGGCGCGAACCCCCGGGTGTGTTTTTTTTCCACCAAAATGCAAAATCAACGAGGGCAAATTGCGCGGCAAAAGCATGGCCACTCAGCCAGCTCTTGGGCGTTGCCAGTTTCCCGGGGGGGGGGGTACTCAGTGGAAAAGGGTAGGTACAATAGGTGCCGCCGATATGGGTCACAATGGGTCATTTTTCCCACCAGGCTACTATAAGATGGGTCACATTTTTAGGTCATTGCTACTATATAAATGGGTCAAATTTTAAATTTTTGGTCGCATTTTACTATGAAAATGGGTCGATTTTTCCAATTTTCGCTAAAATCTACAATGAAAATGGTTGATTTTCTGATTTTTGGAAAAAGTTACTATGAAAATGGGCCGATTTTGCTAAGATTACTGTGAAAATGGTGCGAAATTTCATATCCAACTATATAAATGGGTCGAAATTTCGGAACCAACTATATAAATGGGTCATATTTTTGTACAATTTGGTCACTATAAACATGGGTCGATTTTTTTACCCGGTGGACGCACACCCGTACCCAAATTTGGGTCGAGTACCACCCCCCCCCCCCCCCGGGGGCCAGTTTCTCCTCTTTTTGAGTCAATAGACCTTACCATATGGCAGGTCAGAAACGCTCCTATCAAACTTTTGGTCTTACATAATTAGTCTATATTCTATACACAGACAACTTGAATTAGTATTCTTGAAGTTTGGTAAGGGGAGTCTCTGAATATTATGTCACAAATCGTACCAAACAACCCACGTCTTTTAATTCTGTAAAATTCATGTTTTCTTTTCCCCGTGCATGCACTGAATCTCCAGTGTTGTTGATACGTGACCTTCTTGCCTACTTTATGCCTCAAAGGTTCATTTTGCAGAAAGGAACTTAAAATTCAGTTGTTACACATTTGCACTATACAACGTGTTCGAATTTAGTTAAGAGTAAAACATAATAATAAACACAGTTAAAAATAAAGATTAATATCAATAAAGACTAAAGACTTGGATATGCCTGCGATGTTTATTGAGCTGCGTAAGCCCCGGTGTAAGCCTTGTATTAAAAATTATTATACATTTTGGTGTTTGGGTTATCTTCTATGATTTTGCTCAAAGATCATAATCCATAAAATATGACGCATTACTTTATCAAATATCAAAGAACTATTTGTCGATAATTATTTGTTCATGCTGAAGAAAGTTTAAAACATTTTCTGTAAACTAATTAAACCAAAACAGAGCAGAAATTTTTGGGAAGTTCAGTCAAATTATGACATAACTTAACATTTTTATTTTTATCCACAATTATATATCGGTATAAACATATTACATACGCTATATATATAATATTTTGTATACATGTACATGAAATATAATGAAGTGGAAGAGTACTGAAAGTAAGCCAAATAATGGCATGTCAAGTCCCAGACTCTTAGTTTGTAGTTGGAAATGAGTGACTTTTTATACTTAAATTTAAAAGAATTAATATTTTTTGAGTTTTCAACGTTAGATGGGATGTTATTCCATTGTTTAACCCAATGTAAGATATATATTTATACCTAAATTCAAGTTTAATATTAGGTATTTGAAAGTCTGTTGCATGTCTTGTAGAATAAGTGTGAGTTTTAGCATTTGTTACAAACATGTTGTTAAATGCGGAGGGCAACAGGTTGTTGCTGTATTGGTACACTAATGTTCCAATATTAAGTTTACACAAATCCATTATTTTTAGTTGATTGTATTTAACAAACAATGGATTAGATGCCCTTCTATACTCACTATTGCTCACTGCTCTCAATGCACGCTTTTGCAGAATGTGCAGTTTCTCCATTTCAGCGTTGCATGCACTTGCCCATGCAGAGATATAATTGAGAGGCCGAGCTTTTGAAAGTACTCTAGTTTTCGAGTTACCCCTCCCCTCGGTACAACAAAACACAACCACCTTTATTTGAAGGATAAATATATGAGATTTAAGAAAAGGATGGTTGTGGTTGAAATATTTGGTGGCAGGGATGATTTCTAGGCCCAAAAATGCATTTTGGGCTGCAAATTAAGCAAAATAATTTTTTCTTTAAATTTTGTTTAAGTAAACATATTACAATCTTATTTTATGGTATCCTTTTTGTTATTGATATAGGTTTTATACATTGCATAAAGGGTTCAGGTAATACTCGTTGTGGTGACATGTGATAAAAAGGATGGTTTTTTTTTTAGGAAAAAAGTGATTTTGGGGCTAAAATTCTAGACCCTTTATAATTGTATAAAACAGAAACCTATAATACAAATGTCAGCGATTGATAGTATTGCACCATGATTAAAATTTGTTTTGCTAAGAAATTAATACATCTTGATTGTTTTAAGTTTTTAGCTCAAAAACGTGATTGTTTGACCCAAAAACACCCCTGCCACCAAAGTTTTTGACCACAACCATTATTGTTTTAAATTATTTATTACTATCTTTCGAATAGAAGTGGTTGCGTTTTGTTGTACCGAGGGGAGGGGTTGTCGACAATTTTGCAGTCCAAACCGCTCCACTAATACCATATGTGATATATGAGAGAAACCATGTGTTGTAGAGACTAAGAAGTGCAGTTTCAGGTAGAAAGTGTTTTACTCTAAATAAAATTCCATTACTGCTCGAACATTTCTTTCCTAATTCATCAATATGATTTTCCAGGTAAGATTTTGGTCAATAGTAATACCTAAAAACTTAAAAGCATTAACTTGATTTATTTTAGTGTTATCGATGGAGATATTCAAATTGTTATTTAATTTTGTTTTATTGTGAGTGCCAAAAAGCATATAGTTAGTTTTTTTAAGATTTAGCGAAAGTTTTACAAGGTGTTTAGTTTACTTATACCTTTATTCATTATTGTATTTAGTTTCTTAATATCAAGATGTGATGTAAATGCACTAGTATCATCTGCATATAATATAAAAGACAATTATAAGATATTTCTTCATCACTGCTTCCTCAAGCTTAAACTTCATGGTATACAAATTACTTCCAATAAGTAATAAATAAATTCATTTATCGAAAAGTATAGCAGTGGAGTGCGCTGCACACATGCAAAAGGCGACAACGTTATCCGACTCAAGTGTATACCCAACAGTCCATTTGTCAAATGCCCCTAGCTGTAATAATAATTAATTAGTCGAGGCCAAGGCAGCTAGACATATGATATTTTACCCGATTTAGTCATTTTACTAATTGCAAGGTGTGGGTTGTCGGCTGCTAGCTGTAGTAAAACTGCATCACGAACAAGCAGTATACTATCGTGATTATGAGATCGAGATTCCTGCCCTTAACGCTTTTAAGAAGCGTGACTCCCCAGTTCACGGTCTTAATAATTAAGAAAAAATCGTGCAATTTGAGAACAAAAATTAAAGGGCATTAGTTGCAGGTAGCCCTTTAACCTACTTCCGAAATCAAGTTTCTCCTCAAGTATTCCCAGCCTATTTTCAGGAGAATGAATTTCACTCACCCTGGGCTGCGCCCAAAGACTACTTGAGAATTGTGCCGTAGATTTGTTAATTTTTGTCAGACTAACAGCATCTTCCTGGGAAATTCTGGAAGACTTTTGGAAGTTGTTTAAGATTATCGTGCAACAGGAAAATGTTTCAGTCGTGAAAATTACTTTCTATTTTTGGCGCAATGATATTTGTTTAGAGATATGTTCTAAAATGGACAAAATCTGATCGTATGCAGTCAAACTGGTAACAAATGAAGCCGTCCAACAATCTATTATGTATGAAGTATTGCTACAATTTCTGTAATGCGTGGTTGTTCATCAATGCAGTAGTTTTTATGATGCACTTGCATAACAGCAAGAGACTATAAAATCATTCAAAAGCTGCTGACAATATCACCCAGAAAGCGATTTACGTCCCTGCAGATGAAACTGGTCCTTGGCCTGATGGCAGGATTATGGACAGTGATAAGAGAATTTGATAATTGAACCGTTGATGGTAGAAATAATCTTTCATGGCTATAACACGGTTTGATTTTGGAACTTCCGCTGCTAGGGCTCATGAGATCTCACTGACCGTCTCAGCCTGAGGTCATGAACATGGATACTTGGCATAAGTTGGCATAACAACTCCGTGACATCCTTGTAAAATATACGATGGAAGATACTAGTATAAGATATATAAGATATACGATATACTGCTCCAACTGCCCTGTTGTGACTCAATGGCTGAACACGATGATCTTCATACTTATTTGTTGGTAAACTAATGATACGCTTGAATCTATTTTGGATGGAATCAAGTTGAGCTAGTAAGGTATAGGAGTTGCACCAATTTATCAGACACTACTTCTAGGAGAGCCCTAGAAGATCCACACTGTCAGTTTTTTCAAGAGTAACGCCAAAGAAGTGAAGTAGTGGGTGTTTGCCAACAGCATATTTCCAGTTGGAGATGGTAGTAGTTTTGCATTTGGCAGCACCGAATAGGACTTTCCATCATGTCTTGGCCCATCATCTTGGCTAAATCCCGATTGAGATATGTGGCTGCATGAAGTCTATCCTCACTGGAGTTGAAGACATGATGGTGGCGCCAACTGAGTACAAGATAGATTGGTTTCCAGATCTTGTGGGATGTCGTCTATGAAGATGATGAACAAGAGGGGGCCCAGTTTGGAGCCTTGGGGTATATTAAGGAAGAATCAGTAAAATAAACCGACACATACGGTTTTAATTCTCATGAAATGTTTGCAGAAAACCAAAATAAAACGCTCGCAAAAATGCCTTATAGCTGATATGATGTACAGGCGATGCGTGGATTTACAAGGTTTGTTTGTAGACCGATCAGCAACTGCTTTCTTTGCACATAACAGATTTGTGCATTCTTCATTTGACGTATAGTTTGAAGAGCCCGGGCTCTAAATGTTGATCACAAGAAGTGACAGTAATATTTTCTTCCAAAGTGACGTCACATTTCACATTGTTTATTGGCTTTGGATTTACGATTAAGCCTTACATATTACTATTTTTTAAGTTATTCAGTCATATTCTCAGGGTTCATTTGAAGGATCTTCACAAGTTCAACAAACTAAAGTAGCTGGTTTACGTTGATCTTTTTATTTCTAAGGTTCTACACTGCATTTTACTACTTGGCATTTTGATGATCCCCTTTGACTTTCGGTAAAATACCACATTACATACTCTCTAAATTTCTTCGATTAAAAATGGAGGACAAATCTGAGTTTGATTAAAATTTTAATAAGATTTATATTTCAATGTATTTCGATTTAAAATTTTAATCCAAACTTGGATTTTTCCCTGGTTTCAACCCATTTAGATTAATTTTTAATCTAAGAAATTTAGAGAGTAATACGAAGGACGCTGTCTGATGTAAGTCACCAACATGCAGTCATCCAATAGGAACCACTGTTAGTGTAATATTTCAGAAGTCTGCTCACATTCATGTCTCCTACAATATTCGCCTATGGAAAACGTGAACAATGTACATGTACTTGCATGATGCAAGCTTGACTTCTGACCCATATCTGCTTCCAACGACCATGGTTGCCTTAAAATGGGAAAGTATACAAGACATGTAGCGTTATTGACAGACAAGAAACGATCTCCACCAATTACCGGTATCCATCTGCGATGAAAAATGTTTCTGATCAAGTCCACCATAATACGACCCTGATGTATCGCTATATTGACGGCCGCAGTCAGATTAATTGCGAGGACAAACCAACTATAATTTACGTTCAGCCTGCCTGATAAATGTCACTTTTATTAGTCCTAACGAGTGAATATTGCAAATTTATAACTTACAGATCGCTTACACGAGGATATCGCAAATGAGCCATACTATCGCCGAAAGACACCAGTGTTTTTAGGTAGAAAGATAATAAGAAATAGCCGCTACATTTCTTTTGAAATTTATTTCTTCAACAAAGCTTCACTATCATTGTGATCCAAAAATGTCGATATGTTTTTCAACAATGACCTTTAGCATGTTTTATTGGAAGATGCAACATTTATTATACCGGCCCACGTAATATGAACAATTATAGACCCAGAGAATATGTTTCCTGCAAAATGTGCTGCTCAACTACGGCTATGCTTTGAAGGGTAAACGGAGTATGAGAATTTGTGTGAAGTGGGTGGCTAAATTAAGCAAAGCCTGACGACATCGCGGGATTGGGATGAAGATGCGACAATATTATCCGTGGAAAATTTACCGTTCAGGCATGTCCAAGCCAGATTCGATCGCGTAAAATAAATCCGCTTGAATTCCCACAATATGCCTTCCCTTAAGCTTTCTGTCGTGATTCTCATTACATCTATCTATGGGACTTTAAGCCTTGGTACCATATTTAGACGTTCTTAACAATAGCCATGCCTTCAACAACAGAAATCAAAGAAAATAAAATTCTATCATTTAAGGCACGAAGACACCTCCTTCATCAAGAGCTATCTGATAATGTCTCAAAACTGGCTTCAAAGACACGTCCTATGGAACAGAAGTGTTGCATCAAAACATGGCTCCCGATTAAGTGTATTGCTAGAGATGACATTTGGATACATGTCCTGTCCTGATAAATGTGTCTCAAAACTAGCATCAGATGTGTCTACTGCCACGATACCATTTCTACATTTCACGAGATTATTTTACCCACGTTGGTTCCACTATATGAACAACTCAATTGGGCATTCAATTTTGTGGTAGATTCAGATGATTTTTGCCCAACAATCGAATTGTTTATATAATGGATTCAATATTGGGTAAAAATAACATGTGTTTTCAACAGTAGATAAATCTGCCCCAGTAAGATCGCTGGGGAAACTTCTTTACTTTCTTTACTGTTTGATATCACAACTGCCCTTCAGACTACCGATATTTATTGCACCAGGCATCATGAGATAGTTCCGTCATCCTGATACCCTGATTGTAGGTAATAAGCTCTTCCTCTCTTCTACAGGCTATTTTTTAAATTATTCAAATCATCGTACGTGATGGTAGTTCACAGACAAAAGGTGCTGGTTCCCCTAGTAATCATTTTTCACATCAAATCAATTACTTGGTTAAAGCCCATGATATACTTCCAGTCGCAGCGAGCGACTTGGTATGCGCAATACTGGATTTTGACCCAAGACCAAGTGTTACGATGCTCACGAGCAGAAATCGCTCCCTGCGACTGGGAGTATATCATGGGCTTTAGAAAACCGGGTGGATGCACATGCAGATGCGGTATTTCAGTGAGAGCGCCCATGACCAGCTGTGGTCAGGAATGTGACCGATATCGATCGAGTGGACTTTGAACTTATGCGGTCACATTCCTGAACACACCTGGGCATGGGCACTCTCACTGAATTACTACACGTGCATGCACCCGATTTTCTAAACCTCGTAAGTGTGACCTCAAAGTATGTAATAAAATTGGATTGATTCAGCCCAAATTTATTGGTCGAGCTATGAGTTGCAAAAATATTGAGCGAGACGCAGTCGAGCCCAATATTTTAAAACTCATAGCGAGACCAATAAATATTGGGCGCAAATCATCCAATTTTATCATTATCATGCGTAGGATCCGACATTATCGCGTATCGGACACCTCAAAGCATGATAATATACAAAATTGCGTTTTGTTGAAGGTATGGCTTACATTTGGCGCGCTATTTTGAAACATATTCACCTCACGTGCATGTTGTTCTTCCGAAAATCTTAAACAGAGCTTTGTAGTTTTATTAAGGATGTGCCACTTCCTGAACATGGAAGATCTCTATTAGGTGGATAAAACTTCAACATTACTTTTTGTCCAAAACCTGCAAAATCAGAAATCCAGGCCTTAAGTTGAGAGTGTGAGAGTAAGTGGGAGAGGGGGTGAGGAAGGGAGTGCAGGTGAAAGTGAGATAGGTGAAAGTGAGAGAGACAGCAGGTTAATAGTCAGACCACGCAGAAACATACATAAAAGACGGGGGGGACCAACACCGAGAAGCAGAGAAAAGTCACGGCTTCAAACATCAGGCTGAAAAATCTTATCCATCATTCTATAGTCCAAATATAGAAATCCGAAATGTTTCCGGTGCGTCACATTGCAATTTTTGCCGTGCAATGACATTTACTTTTCATCTACATTACACACGATTTAATATCGTTTTGTACCCATGTGATCGTATTGCAAACCACAGTCGATATAGCGCAATAAATAACTAACTAGCTTTCAGGTTTATTATTTTCACGAAGATTTATTTTTAATTACATCATTTCACAAGGGACACACAATACTAATGTATCTATTCTATGTTCTCTGGGACGGTCATCCATGTTCAGTTGACATGGGCACCCAAACCCTCTGAACGGTTTCCTGTTTTTCTTTCCGTTGCAGCTTGGCAACGGATATGGTGAAGGAAAAGAAACACTATTTCACCTGCTGTTATAGCGCTGCTCGTTTCATGACTAATAATTATTAGTCTATGATTTTGCTTGGATTTTCTTTCAAGATAGGGTGACACTCTCTACTCCACTCTGGAGGAATATATACGCCGTGCGATAGTGCCAATAAGTAACAGTATAATCTGTCCTATAGTCAAAACCAGAGGGTGTTTTGAATCAATCCCATAATGCATTGCAATGTGCCTATACTGTGCTGTACTAAACACATGTTAGTACTTGGGGATAAAAAGTGTTTCAAAAGATTTTTCATGATCATACTAAAAATACTAAAGTACTAATGCTTTGTCGGCTAAAATGAGCATAAAAGTCAGGGTTTTTATGTGTTAAGAATAGGATTTTTTGAGGGATCACATGACCCTATTGAGGTGAAATTTCCCAAAACCGGTGCATTGTGGGATTAACTCAATACACCCTCTGAGTCAAAACCTTCCGTTGATCATCATGCAACAGGCCCTCCAATCATGCGTTTAGAATTCAAACACAAACTACAATACATAATCTGACATTCTGCTTTTTATTAAACAGTGTTTATACATTCTATAAACGTATGTTTACCATTTCGAGCATCAGCCCAGAAGGGATTGGTTAGACGAAGAGATACCAATATCTGAACACGGGAGAATTCAGAGAACAATATAACTTTTGCAAATATAAAGTCTGCCGGGGACCCGTTGTTGCGTGGTGCCCCAGGAGAGGGATAAAGTTCCTATGGGGGTCAAATATTGAATGCTCCTAAATCTAAATAATATAGCTCAAAATTATTCCTATGTAAGCATGAGTAAAAAAGTCAATTGGTCACACGCGTTTGGTGCTTCTTTCCAAGATATTTGGGAAATGCTAAAGGTCATTTGTTTATTCAAGAAGGTCACCGCTTGCAATACCCATATTTGTTTGTAAATATTTTTTTCCAAATGTTTAATGATACTACTGAATCCAAATTGAATGCTTTTGCACTTCTGCATTCTCCTTGTTGTTATAATGGAATGGGTACAAAATTCCCTGTAGGACTCTATGGGGACGGGGACTTATAACCCCCTCCCTATGAAAAGGGACCAACCCTATGCAAAATAAAAAGCATATTTTGAATCAGTATCATTAAATCGTTTTTTTTAATATTTTTTACAAAGAAATCTTGGTAATAACAATTTTTTGACCTTTCTTAAATAAACACATGACCTTTAGCCTATTTTCCCAAATACTTGGAAGGAAACACCACGCAACATGTGACCCAATTGACTTTTTGACTCCGTACCTAAAGAATAATTTTGAGCTATATATTCCATTAGATTTAGAGCAGTTCAAATATTTGACGCCCCATAGAAACTTACCCTCTCCTGGGGCTACACGCAATAACGGGTTCTCCTGCAGACCTTTATATTTTGTGGGTTCAAAAGGGGGGGCTATATTGGTGTGTGGGTCTGGGAGAGTGTGTTCTGCCGTATTCACTATTGGTATCCTCGTCGTCTAACCAAAACCTTCTGGGCTGACGGTCTAATTCAAACACGTCTTGTCTCATCATGCGCTTGTAAAATTAACCATTACAACGTAATTGTCTCATTCCCATTATGCCTTTAGAAACGTATCACTCAAACACATCTTGTCTCATCAGTACGCGTTTAGAATGTCTCATTCAGTTCTTACCCGATCTTCTACAGATACTAATGCAGGCCTTAACCATATTAACCTACAAACTATTTTTCAAAACAAAACCTGCCTCTTCGCCTCATTTTTACCTAACATGTAATTGAAACTCACGGTTTCAGTACGTCATCATTTTTGCCAAAAGTTCTTCTAAAAACATAGGCGTTATCCCGTGGGGATATGGGAATACATCCTCTCCCATATTTTTAAGGGAAAAGTCCATATGATACGACCCTCCCCCAATTGTTGACGCCCATTGCATATAGTTTTGCAAAATAACCTGCATAAGTACCATCTAGTTTTAAAATGGTACATTTTCGCGCGCGTTTTAGCTAGGCCTATTATAGTTAAATTACATTTAAACGATTTTAGGTTCTAAATAACCAGATAAATGTTATGTATTAGCGCGCTTCGGGGTGCATATGGTGCTAGCAACATATCAGTCAGTGCAAAAATCTGTTTCATTATAATTTGTCCATCAAGCACCGACATCACCAAATTAGTAAATCATCCCTCCTGGTGACGTCACGTCGTATAAACCCCATGAAATTCAACATTTTCCGATATTTCCATGAAACAGACCATTTTTGTGTCGTCTGCAAAGAGGGGGTATACATAGGATTGCTTCGGTAGGGAGTAGTGAGTGTGTGTATCTGTCTGTGTATCTGATTGTGGTCAAAATTTTAAAAACAAAAAAACTAAAAACATAAAAATTTGCACGCTGTTGTGTTCACATACATGCACACATTTTCATGCACTGCTGGTAATGTCCTTGAGGTAAGTTACCCACAGTTACCCTCTCACGAGTGGGTCAAGTTGTCATCTAGAGGTCATGGCCCCTAAAAATGCATGTTCAGAATTATAAAATTGCTATGGTGCATCCATGTCGATCAATTTACCAGACACTTGGAACAATGGTCCATGGGTAGTGCAAATTTGTTGGTGACATCATGTGACCTTGGTGGTCAAAAAGGTTAAGAATTATAAACGGCTTGGGTGTATCCACATCGATTTTCATGACACCTTGCTACAATGATCCTTGGGATACAGGTGTCCCACACGTTGGTGACCTCATAAGACACTGGTGACCTAATGTGGCTGCTTATTATTATTGATTTATTTATTTATTTATTTATTTATTTATTTATTATTTATTATTATTGATTATTTATTTTGGGACGGATGAAAAAACTTAGGAGAAGAGTTGCAATTAACTCCATCCCTCAATTATACCGTTAATGGTAAATAAAAAAATAGCACTGATAATAAAAACACTATGGTTGTCGTGCCCATATGATTGATTGCTTTCGCATAACCACGAGTTCGAAGATATCATTATTAAGAATGACGTGTTAACGATGTTTTGTTGGCGAGGGTAGCCTACGGCTACCCGCTCTAGTCGCTGGGTTTGACCTCCTTTTAAAAAAGCAGTGTTGCAGAAAATATTCGTGCCGCTTATATCTCTTAAATCTACATGTATGATAGTCATGACATGTTGTGCAATTTTACGTCATATGGATATGTACTCAATAGGTTTTCGGCCCAGCGAAACATTGAAGTACATTTACAAAAAGATATTAATGTTCAAAAGAGTAGAAATACGAATCGATCACACTTCCACCTTGCTTGACCGTCGTGAGCGGTATGCACCAAAAACACGACGGGGTAACACTAAAATAAAAACATGAAGTATAGAGGGCCGTCCGTAACAGGCAACAGGGGAGTGCGGCAAGAAATCCAAATTCAAACATCGCCATTGGCTTAACACGTAAAAACGAATTATGACGAAAAAATTATGAAATTGGTATATGTTGTTCAAGGAATATTTTTATTCGTATTTTTTTACAGTGATGTGCTGGTTAACAGCGTCTTTACATATGAGTGCATTGAATAACAGATATTATATGTGGCGACATCAATAATAAATATAAAAATTCTTGTTAAAAAGGAAAGGGCGAGTCAGGAGGAAATATCCATGTAAGTGGTATGTGAAGGTATTAGTAAGCTGATCTGCTTATTGTAATTACTTGACCACGGTTCAGATGATATAAAAATCCTTATTTCTTTTAGGTAAATCACGGGTACTATGCGTGTATAACGAATAGGCCCCATTTAAGTGACAGGAGGAGATAATTTTAGGATACGAATTTATCTAAAATTTCACTGAATCAGTTGTAGACCACCTACCGAGAACATTTCGAAGGTTTATGGACAAAAAGTGCAAAAAATAAAAACCGCCAAACCTTGTTTTGAACTTGCCTGCGATCGTAATTGTTCCCTATAGAAAACCATGCTTGACTATGTCGTGCACGACAGAACTAATAAAAATCATCACCTTCATTATATTATCATACATTAAAGACGGAGTTTCGGCTTACTCAATTCAGGTGCTATATAGTCTTGGTAAGCATCCAAATATGTAACACAGAGCTTCAATGATGCAGTAGCCTATTATATAATATGATGCCATTCAAGACAAAACATCCTTTAAAGTACCTATATATTATTTAGATATAAACCTCTGTGAATATTCCATCATAGTACTTCAGTATAATTATTATGAGTCATGATGATGATAATTGTTTTCACAATTGCTTTAATTTACATAAAAATTCTCTATTAGGCCAAAGTTATGTTTTTCAAGCTAGTCTTTTTCCAAGCTAACTTAAAGGTTACTTCTTTTTGTTTCTTACGGTAATTTATTATCAAAAATTGCTATTTGTAAGTCATAATCACATGAACGAAACCAATTCACCACATTGGCTGTTCTTGTAATCAACAGCCTCATCCCCTTGACTTTACCCAAAGGAGTTGAGATTTTTACATCATCCTGACACGTTAGCTACAAGTATAGCATGTTGCTAATCATACTTGCAAATTCGATATACTCTGGAAGAAAGAAAGTGGTTCATTTTGCTTATTTTCTGCGTAAAAGGACAAAATTATACGCAGTGGCCTTGGCCCCTGGGGCACCGTGATCTAAACCTTTGTACATCAAAACCACCTCTCAAATCAACTGAAATTTTGGAATTAATCTTTTATTCGGATCCTCTAAGACCATAAACAAAAATGAGCACAAAATGCACCTGTTTAAATTGATTGAAGTGGCCCTGCATTTTCTGAAATGTACCTTACTGCAACTATTTACTATTAAAGGGTCACTTTAAACTTTTCAGAAAGGGCGTTCCCATTTTTTAAGCGGGTGTTTTTACATCTTAAATGCATACCAGGCGTATTAATTCACCCTGAAATGAACACCACAAATTTTATTTTTTTGTGTATGATTGATATACAAATGCGCCTCTAATCATTGCAATAGTAAATTGGTTACTTCATTGTCATACGTTATTTAATTATTCTGATGTGAACTCCACAAAAGAATATACCCATCATACTCAGGGCTTTTGTTATTTTTTAAAATAATGTTCACTGACAATTACGTCAAGGGACAAAGGCTATTCAATAGCCAATATATGTAAACTTTATGGACATTACAGTTGTATGAATTGTACTCGTTTAAACTTCACCCGAAAATCACAAATATGGCAAATTTTAATGGCAATGATTTTAAATCAATATTTGTTGTTATGGAAAAACCTGTTTATTTGCTTTTTCAACTTACAAGGAACAGCAAATATTTGATGGTATAATATTTTAAGGAGTTTGTCAATCTGTGTGTGATTCTTTTTACACACACTTTAATGGAGAGTAATTCATGGAACTCTCTTTCGCTTATTTGTTTCCTTCTTAAAAACCCCGGGGGGGGGGGTTCTCACTTTGGTTTGAGTAGGGACTTGCCTCCAACGACTCTGGACGTAGACCCATAGCATTAACCATTATTTTTTGCAAAAAAGGGAACCCATATCTATAAATAACTCAAGAAGATGCAATTTTAGGGGGCCAATTTAAACCCAATTTGCCATTTTTTCACACAACGGCAAAATTTTGACATTTTACAAATTTTGGACAAGTTTGGCTTCAGATTGAGAAATGCGGCTAATTTTTTTCCAAACAAATTTCAGAAAATTTTGAAAAAACGACCCATTTATAACAAAAATGGCATGAAAACAGGGGTCATTGATATACCAGAAGGCTGAAAATGGGACCCGATGTCTGTGGCATGTCCCTGTTAGGGTCATTTGTGTTGAGAACCCCCCCCCCCCCCCTTAACCTGTAGTTTCACTTTCATAACAGTTTTGTCATGTCATTATAAAATTTGTGTAGTAATCACTGCTTTTGCAATGGTGAATCACTGAACTAAATTAATTCTGAAGTCCATGGTCAACCTCTGTGTGGGGCAATTTTACCTGACCAAGGACATCTCCTTGTTTTGTCAACGTCAACATAATGACTTGTGGGTGTTGATAACAGAGTAAAATGGTCAACTTAATATACCAATTACTAAAATACATATCAATATAACTCGACTAATATACAACCGATTTCAACCCAAATCCGGGAAAAAACCTCAATTGGGCTAATTTTAACCCCCACTTATCATACCAGACTAGGTTTTAACACTTTTCCCATAAAAAATATTTAAAAGCAAACCTTTTCAACATTCATTATGGACAAGCTACAAGGTTAGGATTTCAGCATGCAGTTACCAGAAATAACATGTGGTTGCTTTTTAACCTTGCTCATAGTAGCAGAGGGTGTTTTTGAACAATCCCCATAATACTTGCAATGTGCCTATAATGTTCTGTACTAAACATAGGTCGTAATTTAAGGGCAGTGAAAAGAAGTTTAACGGAGCACAAACCTTTCATTATAATTTTTTTTTAGTACTATGTTTTGTGTGCAGGAATGGGTGTAAAAGGTCGCGTTTTATGTATTAAAAATGGCTTTTTGTGGGATCACCTGCCGGGATCTGGCATGGGATTATTGAGGTGAAATTTACCAAACGGTGCATTGGTGGGATGGGCTAATTGCTTCTCTTATGTATCTGTGTTTCTAAGGCCACTTATGATTTGTTGAAGTCAGAGAATTTGGGCTGTTTCAAGTTAACACAGCGCAAGGTTAAAGTTCAAGCATATTACTATTATTATAGTGCGTTTTTGAACCATGTGTGACATTGCATTCGTGAATGAGACTTCCATAACTAGCAACTATCTTCCCGGAGCAACTTGGGAAGGAGTGTAAAGACACATGGTAAAGCACATGAACTTTAGACACTGGGAAATATTGGTGGAAAACATACAAACTACCCTTCAGGCAATAACATAACTATCTCTACCTAGATAAAGCATGAAATTTACTGCTAAGTGGTTATCAGACTATGCCTGGCAATGCAATGCCTCTCTAGGCCAGCAATGAACTGCATGGCGTTCAGGCTTTCACACAGCATGCATCTAATTATAGGCACAACAGGACCAATCAACATAATCTTGCCTACCAAACCACTTCCATGCCAAAAACACAAAGGACGAACAAATCCCGCAAAACGCAACATCTGCTCAGAATTTTCAAAATCCCCAACATACCTTTTCAAAGAAATGGCATTACTTTGCATACCTGTTGAGTTTCACAAGAATCGGACAAGACATGAGAGACTAGTTTATTATGAGAGAACATTGAGGTTTCTACTCTAATTTGCTACGCGAATGACAATAGCCTATAGTATAGGCTAAAAACGGAAACGGGGTTCGAGAAAAATTGGGGGCTCTTCTTTCTGGAAAATGCTCCCTCATGTCTCCTTTAAGAATGTTTTCGAAGTTTGGATGTAATGATAAAAAACGTTTCAAAATCTTTCACTATCCAACCGGTTGGCCTGATTTAATTGCCTTTATGTACGGGAGGCTTAGAGGAAACACTGATGGTCGATTTTGATTGGATCAGCTACCTTTAACGAGGTTCTTAATGTTTTGTGTGCTGCCATGCGTTAGTACTGTTGGATGATCATTGGACTTAAAATTACGAAACTCATTTACTATTACATTTAGAATGGTTGAAAAGTGCATTCTTATTACAATATTACAGTGAGGGCAGTAGTAATTTTATGGTTGAAAAAATGATCTGCAGTCAAGGATAGGATGTAACTATGTGGTCACCCAGCTTTCTTGTTAACTTGGGGGTTCTGACATTGAAGCAACCTGTGTCCCGTTTGTGTGACCTTTGACCTCAGACTTGGTCTTTGCTCAGGTTAGCGGTCCTTTTGGCATTGATACGGCATTTCCTTTTTATGCAAATTGACCACCTGCAGATGACTTTTGATTTTTTGGGTCACCGTGAACCCTGATAATAAACCTTCAGGGTGTTGTTTTTTTACATGTATTGCCAAACATCAGCTCAATAGGGCAAAGGGTCCAACACGCATTAGTCGGACAGGACAGATCTCATTTTTGTAGTACTATTGCATTTCCCCAGTGTATGGACCTTTCCTAGATGATGTGACCTTGATTCTCATTTTTTAGTAGTAGTAGGCATAATTGCAATGCCACCACTTCTTATAACAGGTATAAAATGTGATATTTACGATGCAATACAAGTGGAATGACAGGTAGTCAGTCATGAAGTAACGGAATGTTCTAAGTTTGTATATGAATTGAAATTAGTGCAATGGCGTGGATGAACATTTTTGAAAACACACTTTAGGGTGACAGTAAGGAAAATGTAAGAAAATAAAATGAAGTCATTGGGTGAAATGTTGCTGAACGTGGGAGATTTACACTTGGGAAGGGCTTTATTATATTTAAAACAAAATGTAATGACACATTGGACGTGTGACGATCTGTAAAATACTTTACGTCCGTCGGCGTGCAAAATATCCGGATTGCTTCTTCCAGTTCTGCTGGTGATGGGTCTGCAGTGGTCAATCTTGTGATGGGTAAGTATGAGGCGTTGATTGTTTCCCAATTAAGGTGTAGTATGTTCTAGCGTGTTCTATAGTATGTTGATTGGTCACATTTTTCCATTTAAAAAATCGTACATGTAAGAGGGATATGAAGTTCCCAATTCACTCTGTGTTAAATCATTTACGTTCATGTATTGCCTCGGCTAAGTAGTGCAAAAAAGTCCCATAAGTCAACTTGCAAAAAAAACTCCCACAAAATGTTCTTATTTATACCTCCCATACCTTTTACATGATATTTCCCCTTGATTCGCCCTTTTCCTTTAATCAGGAATTTGTATTAAACAACTGATATAACTATTTGCCATCTTTTTTCCTTAATTTACAAACAAAATGTTTTAGAAAATATCTGAACACCACCTTTAAGCCTGCGAATTTGGAACTAGAATTTAATGTTCATGGTCCGATCGCTAATTAGCCTTGTCCCCAGGGAGGGCCCCAGATTTTAACCGAATGGTCAAACTTTGGTATCAGAAGAAAGCTACTATCTCTCATTTAAAACCTGTGAAATCCAGGGCTAAAAGATATTTGGGTTTGGATGTTATGAGCGAAATATGCTCCACTTTGGTCGACCAATTATATTTTAACACTCTGGCTTACAATCACGTTTTTTAGCTCTCACATCAAAACGGGTTGAAATATCGGGCGCGAACTTTACATATGGGATTTTGGGGTGACGGCCATTCTATATCAAGATTATTTTATTTATACTTAAATCGGGTCATCCCCCTTTAAAGCAACAAGGCTGTAAAAGTAGTCTGTAATCCACTTATATTCAAGACCAATTTTTTGTCGCATACATTTGGTCTTTTCTTTAATATATTTTCCCCTATACTTTTGGGAATATTTGCAAGGTGGACTATCTTTGATTTCCGTTTATATCTTAATTACTTCACACAATAAAATGTATCTATGGATATCTCAACCTCCCTTTAAAAAAGCCTGCGAAGTTGAACTAGATTTTTTAAGATCTACATGTTTTTCCCCCCTCTGCTTGCCCTGTGGATGTATATCATATCATCTCAGCAGCATGCATGGATCGCGAGGAGCACATGCTTATGATCCAGAAAGCGAGTTAGTGGAAAATCAGTCCTCTGTCCTAAACTCGGAGCTGTCCAAAAGCGAAGTCCTAATCGGCCAAACAATAGGGTCAAATAATGTTTTTCACAGTGTTCCCTGGATGCCATTAAGGCTGACCAGAGATTTCCCGATAAGGGCGTGCTCAATTTTTTTTTAAATTGTGTTTTTGCAGGGGGGTAGAGGACACTATCGGCTCGATTTGGGCATTGGGGAGTTCCAAACGGTAATTTTGGGGAACAGACTACGTGGCATTTTACTGGCAGTCTCGTCCCAGTGACATTAAAAAAAAATCATCTCTTAACCTTTTTTTGAAAAGATCTTATAATATCATGATCAATAAAGAAAAAACTCCTTGGCTTCAAAATCCGTCGGGGTTAGTGGATTCCCCCGCTACAAAATAGTTTAATTTTCCCATAACGGTCTTTAGATTTACATATTCGTTGACAGGCCTAGCTGTTAGTCCAGTCTTGTGTGAACCGTTCGAATCCTAAGAGCGCCTCCTAAATACCGTTAAGTCTTTGAAACAGACTAGCACCCTGGAAGATTCCGTTTTGAATTTTCTGTTGCTTACATGTTAGGCCTGGCATGTCCCTAAACCAAAAAAACCCCCCCCCCCTGTTTTTGCAATATACATAATTATGCTTTTGTCCCATATGTGTTTATACACGTTTTCTATGCACTTATATACTGTACACAATTGTTTTACTGCATGAAATCGAAAAGTCCGATTCATCTCTAAATTTGGATGAAGCCGTTGGTACTATCTTTATTTCTAGAGAGACTACTTTTATTACGACACAAAAAATCTGATCTTTGCGTATGCATAGGAAGCGTCTATCACACCATAATATACAAAAAAACGCAACGTTATTACAGAAATGTTTACGCACCGCAAAACCACGGATCATAAACGGCGGTATCATTTTTTTTACCAATTCACTGTTTACACTGTAGGTGATTTTCAACCTTACTGTACTCATGGCGCTAAGAATGGTATTAAACCCGGTAAATTGAGGTGCGAGGCGATTGCAGTGAAGGGTATTAATCATTATTATAGTAATTATTTCAATGTTTGTTTTTGGCATTAATCCTTGGGTATTCACGATAAAGTAATAATTCCCATAGGCCATACCGATGCTTCTATTCGTCCTCTTATCATATTTTATTTGCTAAAATTCTATTAGATTTATATCTTATTTGTAGATTCCTATAAATATCATTCTTAAAGCGACCACTCAAAGCAACACTTTGAAAAAATGGAAAATCCACATTTCCATTCCCTAGTTAAACGGAACATTGAAAAAATCCTACATTGAAAAAAATCATTTCTGCGGCATAAGTTGTAAAAAGTATATATTGTTTGATTGATTAAATATGAATGGATTCTGACGGCAATATGACCACTCTTTCTGAATAAACATAACAATAATATTTAACTTAGCTCTAGGGTGCTCAAATGGGAATTTTACATTTGTGTCCCCCTTTACCACAAACACAACACCATTTTGCCCTCTAAAACCATATGTTAATTGCTTTTCTGCTCTTATTTAGTTCTTGGGCTTTATCCCCATTTTGAAAGGACCTTCAAGAAGATCATTTGCTAATAGTAATGTTTCAACAAAAGAATTATGACTGATTTTAGGGCCAAAATACTCTCTAATGTAACATTGAAATTTCACTCACCACCCTCCAAAAACGTGAAACGTCTTACAACTCTTGTAAACACACTCAAATGAGTGGTTTGACTTAAAAGAGTGATTTTCCACTCAACAATCACTCCAAAAAAGGTGGATTTCCATTCGTTTAAGGAGTTAAAGCGAAGGACAACACTTTTGTGTGAAGTTAAACGATGGACAAACACAAAAAAGTGGAGTAATTTCCACTCTTTTTGGAGTGATTTTCACACCCTTTGGTGGATTGGCAATTCGCTCTTTTTAAGTACATCCACTCATTTGTAGTGTGTTTACAAGAGTTCACTCTTTTTTGGGAGTGAAATTTTAACTCGTTTACATTTAGGGAGTAGTCATGTCACAAAGTGGTTGGCTTTATCATGAATGAAAACCGATATCCTAACATACAAAATCAAAGCACTTCCACCAGGAATTTGTAAGGCGGCCAGACGGAGACAGGGTTCAAGGTTATATCTGTAGGTTTTAGTTTCAATGTTAAATCGTGTAATGGTTCCCCACCAAATACATATGTTCGCCAAACACAAGTGTCTATATTATACAAGCTAAAAATATCTTGAAACTTGATCCAGGAACCTGATATCATTCAATAATATTTCCCTTAATGTTTGGTACAGAAAGT
The DNA here is from genome assembly GCA_023653785.1 of Ophioderma brevispina. Classification (NCBI taxonomy): domain Eukaryota; kingdom Metazoa; phylum Echinodermata; class Ophiuroidea; order Amphilepidida; family Ophiodermatidae; genus Ophioderma; species Ophioderma brevispina. The sequence continues at coordinate 376,792 of JAMKCH010002994.1, forward strand.
TGGAAATTGTATTGTGCAAGTCGTGCTATCAACAACTTGTTGGCATTTTGACTTGATTGTGATAACGAATTGGTCTACTAGTTGATTCAAAGTAAAAAAACGGGAAAACACTGCATTTCCTGCATATAATTTGACAAGAAGTTGTGTGTAATTAGCAAGAAGACTAGTTTAAGATCAAACATAGCTAAATCTGACTTACTTTGGGACTATAAGTAATTCAGAAAGAAGAACTAAAACCCACGAAAAACTTTACAATGTTATCAACCACTTATGTTAACTCTGTGCCATAAACTACAGTAAACCACACGCTACAACACCCAAAAAAATACGGGGGGGTCAAATCCGCACCGTCTAAAAAAGAACGACCCTATTTGAGGTTAAAATTACTCTGTCGTGGTCACTATTTAACCTAGAATAGTTATTTTAACTCAAATGGGGTCATTTTATTTTTAGTCATGTATATTTTGACCCCGTATTTGAAGTGTGTACGAAAGCAAAGATCATTGATCGATTACAAAGTACAAAAAGGTCCCCAAAACGTGATACAGAACCATTTTTTTGCTAGTCCATCGAGAAGGACCCTCGCTTCCCCATCAGTGACCTAGTCACCGGGCGCGCTCGGTGGGCTATTTCACTGGGAGAGCGATGGGGCTTCTCGATGGACTATTTTTTGATAGCTAGCATTAAGAAATTTTATTGGTTCTTAAAATCTTCAAGAACCCGGTTTTGATGTTGGGAGAATTCTTTTATCAAACCTCAAAAAGGCTCGGAGAAATCGATAATTGTTCTGTTTGAAGAATCTTTGAAGGTTCTCATGAGAGGACAACTCGAAACCATTTTCTTTATGTAAGTTAGCATGGTCTTCCGTACGCAACGCAAACCCGTTTTTCAATGTTTCAGACCGCCAAAACAACATTTATTCTTGCCATTGAATCATGCCACTACCATCATGTTTTAAAACTCACATTTTAACACAATAGGGGATTATTAAATCTAAAGAATCATCCCCACCTCATCAACTCACCCACCCATGAACCCCAGACCGCTTAATTTTTGTTGACCCATGTCAAATGGGTCCAAAAGGTCGAATTTAATCTGTGATAGTGATTTGAGAAGCGATTCTTTTTAAGCTTCGTTTTATTACGAGTTTTAATAAAATAAACTAGCTTTTGACCGTGAATTAAAAAGCTATTCTGACGAAAAATGATCTATAATAACACTGATCATTGAACAAAGGCCTTTCTTATACTGCCATTAAAATATACTTGACCTCTTAGTAGGAATCAACGTATTTTAAATTGCGTGGAGTAGGAGTGTCTATTTTATTATAGCAACGCGAATATTAATAACCAATTCCACATTTTCATATGTCTGACAAGTAAAAGGCAGCGATTTTGATAATCCGGAAAAATCATAAAAATACATGTACCAATATTGTATCTACTGGCATGATGTGCTAACATAAAACATGTAAGGTGATTGGCTTGAACTCCGCATAAGAAAAAACAGATAATTTTTTCGTGCTTATAAAATTCCGACTTGAGAATCAAACTAGAATTTCGCGGTTCCTCTTCTCGGCTTCGCGCTCGCTATATATTAACGAAGCATCAATGATGCATAAGACCCACTTGGATGGTGGAAACTGGAATGAATCCTTGACCCAAATGCATCGACACCTAAGAACAAGATGGACATAAAAAGATTCTTTGGCAAATAGAAAATGTTTGGTAGTCACAACTTAATTTGATGGTCAAACATGAACCCGAGGGTGCTCCTCTTCAAATGGTGCAAATCATTCCGGTCATTTTTTTTGAAAATTACATAATGGCTCTTTAATTCCAATTTATCTTAACCATTTTCAGAAAATCATATACTGCCCCTTAAATTGGGAATGGCCCTTTAACTGTAAATTGAGGAATGACCGATTATTTGGTACTTGGAAGGAACATCCTTTTAATAATTTAAAGTGAGGAATTACCCTTTCATTGGTAAATGAAGGAATTGCACTTAATTTGAAATAAAAGTGCAACTGCCCTTTCCAAGGTATGATAGAATGGCCCATTTTCAAATGGAGGAATAGCCTTTAATTGGTTACTGAGAAATGGCCCTGAATTGCCCTTTAATTTGTAATGGAGGAATTAATTGGTAAATTGATTAATTGAATTGCCCTTTAAAAGGTAAATAATGGAGGAAGGGCCTTTTAATAGATACAAGGTCGGTCACCCCGCCTTTCGCGACCACCAGAACGCTAAACATAACTCATCAATGACTCTATCCATATCTACCAACAGAGAACTCTAACAACAACTCATTGATGAACTCATCCATAACTCACCAGAAAACAAAAAACACAAGAACTCATCAATGATCCCTAACTCACCAAAAAACTAAAAATGCTGAACAGGTTGATGACTCCATCCATAACTCACACAAATGACTTTAACACCATAACTCATCAATGAACTCCAGTCATACCTCACTAACAATACTCTAACATGTTGGTAACAACCCACACTTTAGAAGGTTTGGTTATAAAGCATACCTGAAAATTGGTAAAAGGGTGGGATTACTGAATTTTCATTGGTATAAAGGGTACTTTTGTAAAAAGGGGGGGGGGGGGGATTTTTAATAAATAATATGTGATAAAAAGGGTGGTTTTGATGGTTAATAAAAAAAAAAACGCCTCTCGTGGAATTGTGTTTGCCTGATGTATTATACGGGGAAAAATCAAAACGTGTTTTTTGTGTAGACCCAATCAAGACAAGCTAATGACTTCCAAGACCCACGATATTACTAAAAATGGATATCTGTTCGAACCCCACTGCACACCAAAGTGTCACAGCCCATAAAGTAAAAGGTGGGTTATTGAGTTCAGTATAAGGGGTGTTTTCAATAAAAAGGGTGGTTTGAAAATAAAAGGGTGTTACAAAACACCACTGCCAACTATGTCTAAAAACTCATTGATGGGCTCCATTTTTATCACTCACCAAACATATCAAAAACTCTAAAACCTAACTCACGATGAACTCCATAACTCACCAAAATTACTCCATTCCTACCGTCCCCAAAATAACTCTTAGAACATAACTCATCAATGAACTCCAGTCATACCACCTCAATAACAAATAACGCTTACAACTCATTGACGGGCTTCCATTTATAACTCACAAAAAATCCAAAAACTCTAAAACTAACTCATCGAATGAACTCGCATAACTCACCAAAAATAACTCTACGAAAACTCTGGAACATAACTCTGTTGAAATGAAACTCCATTCCTAACTCATCCAAATAACTCTATGAACATAACTCATCAATTTCCTGGCTCAATCCATAACTCGCCAAAACAGTAAAAACACCGTAAACCAACTCATCAATGAACTCCATAATTTTTGAAATTGCCTAATGCCCTTTAATTCAATTTGAGGGTGTTTTCCCTCCTCAATGATGCAAAAGTCATTCCCATAAACATGAGACACCTACAAACATGACAGCCAGAGAGACGGCACAGTAAGCATACAGCCATAGACCCATACACAGACACACACGCACGCATGCACGCACGCACACACACGCACCACCACACGCACCACACACACCACCCAGGAAAGTTAGTGGTTCAAGGAAATTCCAGACAATTATTTTAAATTGAGAAGAAATGATTTTACGGGAGAGATCTTATAGCTATCTGACTTCAGGAAACCCGAATAATTAATTGAGCAGTCATTATTGGTCAAATTCGATTGGGTGCATCCTGGGCTTAATGGAAAAAACATACAAAATTTACATTCTTAGGAAATATAAAACCATTTTTCAAAATTACTCATGTGCAGAAATGTTACAACAACACACCCGTAGCCAGGGTACAACGTGAACTGAGCAAGGGCAAGGGCTCAGCGACTGGGCCGGGCAAGGGGGGGACCCTAAGCATAACAAAACCCAATTGCAAGCACACGGATTGACATAACTAAGGTATCAAGCAAGGCTACATAGCACGACATGTAATGACAGGGATAAGGGGAAGCTGGCCAGAGGCTTACATGATTTGAACTTATGGCCCGTTTCACAGGAAGTTGCCAACTTTTGGAATTTTCATCTAAACCTATGGATTTTTTACAGGCAGGTGATACAGAGTCACTTTTTTGTGTTTTTACTTCGATCTCGACTAACCTACCTCGCATATGCTAAACCCTTAATTTGTGCTTGTATTTCAGGAGACGGCCCACCCAAATGTGTGTCACAAAATTTGCCGATATGGCGTCAACCAAAATACATGCCCTTTTGTTTTCAGCTGCCATATTACTATGTAGAACCTGTCAATTTTTACTTTTGATGTCTTTTGGCAACTAGGTGACACTTTAATTACATGGAAAAATAGGTGTAGTCAGAGTGCCTCAAAAAATTTATATGGCAGCAATCAAAATTAGTGGGTTGGCCGGACATATTTTCCGTTCACATGAATACCATTTTATCAATTACACTACACGACACTCTGTGGTGGATAATCTTGGCATTTTATTGTTCATTACAGAGACAATCCTCATTATCATGGCCCACACAAATTATATAAACTGGTCCTGAATTAATTCAGATATGGGGGGGTTCTGTGAAATCTGGTCCTCATTTTTCCGTTCACCATTTTTTGTGTTCCACGTCCAACACTTTTTTGGCAAGAAGCCCTGTTTGCCTTATGTACAAGTTATAAGTTTGTATTACTTACTCTCCGAGAGTTACTTGCACTCTACTAGTAATTGTACTAAAGTTTTGAAAACCACTGTAAAATGGCTTTGCTCTATCAACATTAAATTTCCGTTCACACCAGTCCCGTCCAACACATTTGGTCCCGTCCAACACACTCGATTGCCGATCTCATCTCAAACACGAGGAGGTCTGCAACGTTAAAATTTGAAAGTAGTTTCTAGTTGGGTTCCATGGGTATTGACTATCCAACTTTACTTTAGGTGTGATCCAGTTTTAGTAAATTTTCAAAAAGTGCCGCCGTTCACATGTTTCCAATTCATTTGTCCGTCCAACGCAAGCTTCATTCACAAGGCAACCATGCAAATCTAACAGCTTTGGATTTGGAGGGCATGAGGATGAAAGCAAAAAAGCATTCAATAGGGGAAGTTAGTAGTGTTTCATCTTTATAGAAGCTTAAAAATCAGTTTTTTGTTTTTAAATAATGTAAAGATATAGTTTAAGTCCAAATCCGTTCACATGTCCACGTCCAACACGTTGGACATAAGCTAATTATCTGCTAACTCATTGGGTGAAGATTTGCTTGCATTCGGTACAAATGTTCTCCAGCCTCCAACTAATCAATTCATGAAAATCACTCTGCTCTGTACTTTTTTTTTGATTGTAGAAATAAAACTTTTTATTGGTCAAGAACCTGTTTTGGGGATAAAATAGAAGCAAACATGTCAAGAAATGGTCACCATTCAAGCGCCAATGTTCATATTTCAGTTGGTATTGCCTGAAGGTGGTTCTTACTTTACCTTTATTGATGGTAGACAAGTTCTAATTTCTTTTGGCAATTATTCTAAATTTGCATTAAAAACTATTTGCATTTTTTAAAAAATTGGCTCAATTTTCAAAACTCTTGATAAAAAAAAGTAATAAAGGAGAAAAGATTCAGGTGTGATTTCTATTAGTTCCTTAAAGTTATTAAAGTCTACACCACATTGGAAAACAAATAACAAAGCTTGACACTAAGATTGAAAAAATTGACCCCCAGGTTGACAAAAAGTGGCAATTACGGTGAAACGGGCCTTTGCTATTCCGAACTGGCTTTCATAGCCAGTTACAATGCACACATCCAAAGGAGCTGTATGCACGTCACGAACCAATTCAACCAATTTGTTTGGTTAGACCTAAACTGGGGGGCTTTTTTCCCCACAACCTTATTGTCACCATGAACAACGACTGCATGATTTTCCCACGTCATCCAAATAACACATGCAAAAATTTCACAAGGACATACGATATAAGATAAACACGCAGTTAACAAAAACCATTGGCTTCAAAACCCCAGTACTATAAACCCACGAAGTACTTCGTGGGTCAAAAATGGTTGCAACACTTCGCCGAGGGTTTCGTCAGTATTTAGCATTTATAATCCGTTCAACTTCAAACCTTGACATGTTTGGGATCGAAGTCCATTCGGGTAGAATTATGTTAGTCCGGGAACAATGTGTGAAACAATAGGGCAATCGATTCAGTGACTCTTCACGTAAGTGTTTCCACGCTTTATTCCAGTTTCGTCTATGGAGCCCCGGACTGGGGTTCCCGCCGGACTATATCTGCTTGACACCGGTTATGTTTTAGCAAGTCACCGCTTTCTAAAATCCTCTGCCGCTAAAAGTGCAAAGGGAGTGCAAAGTGCCCACATCGGGTTCACAAAAAAAAGGATGAAATAGTAAAGCAGTACTATGAAAGTGTATTGACAGATCGTATTCAGATAAAAGATAAGAACAACACTTACAACACCAATTTTAGACAAGCGGCAAAAACTTCAACATGGCAACGCGGACCGTCAACATGAAGATTTAAGGAGGATTTAGGGAATACTCTGTGAAGTTTGAAACACTCGATACTCACAGACATCAAAATTAGGCAACGAAATTAAATGTTCATTATTTTTGTAGAATTCACTAATTACGATGAATCCGAGTGAATAATGTCATGGGGAAATCGTGGGGCAGCATATTAATTTTGTTTTTTTATACTTGTGTTGACAAGCTATTATGAACAGTTGCAACTTGACGTAGTTACCTATGGTTTTGATGAATCATCTATAAAAACCTTTACTACCTGTAGTTAACAATCAGGGCATCTCCAACATAATAGCCCAGCTTTCCGCATGTGTGTGGAGTTTGTTCCCGTTCCGACTGCATAATTCTAATTCCTAGGTCATATATAGGTCTGTAGATAAATCCAACTCAATGCATTTAAATTGTATATGTTCGTATTCGATTTCGGGCTAGCGAGGCATAAGTTATTGATAGTAAACGGGGCGATTATTATGCAACCAATTTTAGAACGGCGGAGTATTTTGATTCGACTTGCATTAAAGTAGAATTTACGAATTAGCATCGAGATGTAGAGATGTGATCCTTGTAGGCTCGTCCTTGGTCCCAATCCTGACACCAAATGCCCTCAATGCATTCATGCAAGGAAGGTGAGATATCGCCAACTTCGGCTTTCCATAGCACGTGACGGTTTAAAGGTGCACCAAGACACTTCAAGCCATTAATTAGAAATGTTGTACCAAAGAATAATTCTCAGCTTAATCTTTTCATATGGGGGATATTTTTGATCGAAAGCTTATATCAGTGCAAAAATCAGGATTTTCAGATTTTGTAAGCACTTGGGATGTGAAATCTCTCGTTGACCTTAATTCGAGGAGGATTCTCCATTACTGCATGTACTTTCATTGCCAGTCTATTGCCGATCTCGCTTGAGATCAGGAACCAATTTTACCCTGGGGTCTCTGGTTCGCGGAGTTTAATGATTCCGCTTATAAGGTAAGTGTATAAAGGTAGTATGGGACCTCGAGTAGTTTGAAAAGGGTGAAAGGCCCTATTTCCCATTTCGTGTCGGCAAAACCACCTTTCAGGTTGGGGAACTAGTTCTTGCTGAGCATAACCTTTTGTCTTCATTCATCTTGTAACATTTGGACATTATCGTATACGTTAGCTGATATACGAAAGGTTATGCCGCTGTACAGGGACTGAATCCACAATAAGCTAACACCCATCTTAAAACCAATCCACCCACATGTATGTCATCTTGTGTGCCACCTTCTTTCACCCAAAAGTGATTATTGGAGGATCGTACTGTTTGGATGGAAAACAAAACCAAAACGAGTGTCGACCTTGACCCCGTCAAACTCCGAAACTGGCAACCGCTAATCATGACAGTTATGGGAGTAAATAATTCTGAGTTGAAAATTCATTCAATTAGTACATTTTACCTGTTTGGATGAAAACAAGTGGGGATTCTTGTCTGTAGTATTGGATAGATGCCTCAGAGTCCTGTTTAAGGTAAGGTTTGTAATTCTTGACTATGTCGGATGACTTTAAATTGGTGTTGGCTATTGTTGATACCAAGTCCTGTACAGCGGCATAACCTTTACGTTAGCTGATATACGATAAGGTCCAAATGTTAAAAGAGAATGAAAGACAAAAGGTTATGCTCAGCAGAACTAGTTGGGGAACCAGGTTCATTTGGACAGGTATAGCCTGACTGCTACATATTATTCATATATCAATTCAAGCACAAAACTAAACAATTGCTAACTTTATTTTCTGGTGTAATTGCAATTCTGCAAACGAACCACCGAGAGTATTTCCCAATCGCCAATTACCTTAGTCTTACTCGCCAAGGAAAAAGGAGGGATGTGGAAGAAACAATTTGGCATGCAGTTCCTTCTAGCCTAAGTGGCAGGGATACTCACAGCAACTGGGACTGGTGGGCATTGTCAGGGTCAGCGTGGGCAGGGGGCACCTATTCCATGGGAACTCTCTGAGTTCCATGCTAAGGAGCATTGTTGAGGCGAGAGAAGAATAGGTCAAGGCCGTGTACCTACACGATTGCTAGTAGATGTATTAATGAACACGCTAAGGGGTCGATACTAGGTTTGTGGCTGACGGGGCACATCCGTAGCCATTGCCAAGCCTGTGTTTACTTCAAGATCGAACCTTTTTTGCAGACCTGCATGCATGCATGACCTGCCGGAGGCCATGCAACCTTACAGGACTTGCATTACCATAAACGTTATAACCACTGCCAGGACAAACACACATACAACAAATGCAGGCATCAGACACAAACGGACACACCTGCACACACCACAGGCACACCCACAACACACACTGTCACACACAAAAAATGGGCCTGGTTATATCAACGCCGAAGAATGCATGTAGGGACTATTAGGTGTAAATGGGAGACGTGTACAGGAGATGTAGAGCATCAGCCCAGAAGGTTTGTTTTTTGGGTAGACGAACGAGTACCATATCTGAACAGGGGAAAATTCAGAGACAAAATAACTTTGCAAATATGAAGTCGCCGGGGGTCTCCGTTGTTGCGTGTAGCCCCAGGAGAGGGGTAAATGGTTTCTATGGGGGGGTCCAAATATTGAATTGCTCTAAACTAATATAATATAGCATCAAATTATTCCTAGGTAAGCAGGAGTAAAAAAGTCAAATTGTCACACGGTGTGGTGCTCCTTTCCAAGATGATTTGGGAAAATAGGCTAAAGGTCTTTGTTTATTCAAGAAAGGTCCACCGCGGCAATACCCAGATTGTTTGTAAAATATTTTTTTTAAAAATGTTTAATGATATGAATCCAAATATGAAATTTTTGCACTTCGGCATCTCATTGTTGTATAATGGAAGGGGTACAAATTTCCCTGTAGGACTCTATGGGGACGGGGACATTGTACCCCTCCCTATGAAGGGAACCACCCTATGCAAAAATAAAAGCATATTTGAATCAGTATCATTAAATATGTTTTTAATATTTTTAAAAAGAATCTTGGTATTACATTGTTGACCTTTCTTGAATAAACCAATGACCTTTAGCCTATTTTCCCAAATATCTTGGAACGGAACACCACGCACACTGGGTGACCCAATTGCCGTTTTTACTCCTGGTAACCTAAAGAATAATTTGAACTATATTTCATTAGATTTAGAGCAAGTTCAAAGTATTGACCCCCATAAAACTTTAACCCCTCTCCTGGGGCTACACGCAACCACGGGTCTTCCGGCAGACTTCATATTTTCAAAGCTATATTTTTTTCTGAATTTTTCCCGTATTCCCACTATTGGTTATCTCGTTCGTCTAACCAAAACCTTCTCGGCTGACGTCTCACTGTTGAAAAACCATACACTCCATTTGAATCGTAGGTGTACAGATTATTTATACCAAGAGCTTGTAAACCAGCATCAAAACAGCATCTGCACGCTCTCAAAATTATCATACCTTAATTTGCATTGAATGATGCAATCTACATTTGCAGCAGGTAGTTCCAGTTTACCCAATCACCATAAGTGTGTTGTTATCTTGCTGTAAGCTGCTTTTATTTTAAGTTCCAACTAAGCAAGGCAGCGTATGTTTCCCTTTATGCATGTCTAACTCAATTTATAGAAGGGAATAACTTCCACCGTGTGATCGTGAGAAAAATATGTTGTTGTAGCCTATAGGGCCTATAGTACAACTGGAGTTTTTTCGTTTAGTTTGGGTTTTGTGTGGCAGATGGAACTATGTAGTATCATAGTATTTGTATGCATTCGCATGGTCTCAGTGTAGCCCTATGCATGTCTAATAATGTTTACGCATTTATACAAATTTTGCCCAATTAGACGTGTATAACATGTTAATGCTCATATCTCTGCTTCTAAGCTAATAATTTTATATTGTTGGTCATCGAACTTTGTGGACATATTAAAACCCAGCCTGAGGCGAAAATGATAAAAAAAGGGGGTCGTTCGAGGTCAACGTCCTTGGTAACATTCCGAAATTACTATACCGATTGGCGCGCTCAGAGTTGGTGGACAGAAGAAAGAGGCATAGAGAAAAATTTTAAAAATCAAATGAGTCATTCCGCAGTCAATCACATTCATCTAACTATACGGCCTTTCGCTATAAGCATCTACCGTCATCGCAAAAGTCCGGCTAATTTTTAACCATGTTAAGTCTTACTCAGAGATTTCGAATATTAATTTTTTTGTGTAATAATGAAAAATAGTCAACAGAACCAAAGATAGTAACCTAAATGACAATTCCGAAATTTGAGATGAATCGGATTTTTCGTTTGGATGCCGTTTAGCATTTTATGTGTATAGTATACGTCCCATAGGATACTGTGTATAACAAAAATTCCGGAATCCTGAATTTTATAACACAGTTGTTATTTTCTATTGAAAGGATTCGATTTACGCTTAGAAATTTACACAGTGATTAGTATATGGACAAGCAGATGTAAATGCCCCCCAAACAAACAATAACAAAAAAAAAAAACGATTTTTCTTTTGGAAATTGAGGGCGTGGCCCTCATCAGGAAATCTCTGAGTCGGCCTTTTACTCGGGGCAGAGAGTTCGGAAGCGGCGGGGGAGCACTGGCCATCCATGTATAGGCATTATTATGAATGATTTCTAGTTTCTATTCATTATTTCTAACATGATCTTTTCTTGTTCTGTCCGGGTCAATACCATAGGCCTAGGTATATATTGTTTGAATCTAAGCCTGTGAATCTAAGCTAAATCGGTCGGCTGATTAAAACTTTTACTGTTTCTGACATCTGAAAATTCTTTTAATAAGCAAATCGTTAGATACACTGAAGACGCTTGACCCGCAACAACAGCTTCCAACTCAAATAGTCATATCCTAGACACGCAAGTACTGCAAAACCATCTACCACAAAGGCAGATTGACCCTGAATGAACACTATTTTTTCCAGACTGTCGAAGGCATGACATATATGATGCATATCCTGTTTTATATACAACCAGCGTATGCTAAATCAGAAATAAACAAACCCGGTCTGTTGGTGTGAATAATGTGTGAATAGGTGTGAACTCCGTTCGAGTAACCAAGTCTAATAATAACCTTTCCTGGTAGTATTTACCACCAGAGAATGCTCACTGGAGCGGGTATAATATTGTATCGAAAATGCGAATATCATGCGCGACTCGTACCAAAGCTTGTTTAATTACTGCTAGCTAGTATAACACTAAATAATACTTGATGGAGTTGTCAGGGTTTGGTAGGGATTCCCCCCTGTTTGAATCACTGAAGCAATCACGCGATTTGGTAAAAATATAACCGTACCTTCCTTGAATGGGGCCGAATCGCATTCAATTTCAGCATCGTAAAGATATTATATCCACGTTGATGTGCTGCCGAGTCACTCTTATTAATCAAACGCCGTAATGTGTATCCACGGAGCTGATAGCCTGTGATGTGAGTCCAAAATAATGTGTATCCCGTTGCTTAATAAAAACCTCAAAAGGCGGGGGGGAGAATAAAATACACATTTATACTCATCATGGCCTTTTATCGTTCTCCCTGATCAGTGAGATTTGTATACAACGAATGTTGATATGCCGAGCTACTCGTTCGTAGCACTTACAATGGTTATGTGGCAGCGATATGTCCAGCTTTATGCAATCTCTTACGCATAAGCCAGTGCACCGTTTTACTTGTTGTGTCTCGCTGCTGTGTGCTTGATACTGCAGTTGTGGAAGAAGCGGTCGGAAGTTAATGAATTGAGGTGCGCATGCGTATGCTTAATATTTGATTAGGAGACTTCCCGTTCTCTCTGACCGACTACTTCAACGGGTTTCGACCCCTGGGTTTCGACCTCTCTCTCTCTCCGCACCTCATTTTATTTAATTGGAACAATCAACACCTCAACATGAGTATCTCAAATATATGTGCAATCTAATATAATTATTAAATCAACCTTCCAATTTATGAGAGGCATCATGAACATTTTTCATCAGGCGAGAGGGAGGAACCTGCTTTCCAAAATCGAGAAATTTCATAAATGGGGGAATATGTAAAATTTTGGAACGAAAGCAATGGGATCGAAATTTTTTCCACTAAAAATAAAGACTATGAATTCCTCCCCGGCGTAAAAAATGTCGCCCCCTCCGGTCCTTTTGATCGTCAACAAGCGCCGATACTCCGTCATAGGTGCATAATAGTATATGTAGTCTGTTTTTTTATATTGAAATTATGTACATTGTAGTCGCTTTTTGTGGGTACTTTTGGGGCATGCAATTCAGTTATATACTAGGGGTCTTATTGTATGTATATGGGATCATTAACATGTGATACAATGTATGGATGTCCCAATATCTCTCGTTGGCGCCTTAAAAAATAAAGTACGCATTTGGAACCCTCTTGATGGCAATGTGTTGATGTCAATCAATTATGTAACAGTAATATGCTTAGACTTGTAACACCCATATTTTGTGTACTGACATAAATGCACATTTGTACAAATGTACTGGAAGAAAAAAAGAGAACAATATTCTGTTTAATGTTTGATCGTTATTTGGCTTGAGTGGTAAAACGAAGCAAAGCACATATATAGCAAACATATGGGTAGCCCAGAGGGTATATTGAGCGGACAATCCCACAATGCCCCAGTTTTGAACTTTTTCACCTCAATAGGGTCATGTTATCCCACCAAAATCCTAATTCTTAACAAATAAAAACTCCTGACTTTTAAACTCACTTTCGCCCCTCAAAGTTTTAGTAACTTTAGAATTTTTAGGATGATTAATGAATTTTTGTGGTTCTCCTTAGCTTCTGGTAACCCTTTTATCCCTAATTACTGACATGAGTTTTGTACAGTATTAGCAAATTGCAATGCATGGTGGGATTGGTTCAAAACACCGCCTGTGGGTGGCTTTACACTAACATGTTATACACTCACCCAAAGTGCGAACATGTATTGCTTTCCGTATGTCGTATTGGGGACGATTTTTTAATTGGCTTTAATAATAGATATTTTGGATTCGTGCTAACGAATCCCTACGTTCGCATTCGCTGTTAGTGGTACACATTTCGTTTAAGTAGACACATTTTCGCTAGATTAAGTAATTACCGCCTTGAGAGGCTCATGTTGGTCTCATCATGGCTCATCAAGCCAACACTTCACTGGAAACCACTGTGCTGGAAACCCATAGTGATTCATTACAAACAGGTTCAATCACCCTAATGGGGTGATAAATTCCTCAAAATACTCCATAATCCATAATGGTGTGTTCTAATCCATATATGGTGTGATCCTTACCAAATATGCTGATTTTCAGCTCATTCAGCTATTCGCAGGCTGGCTATTCGCCGTTACTCCCCCCTGAGAGGCCTATACCTCATGCAATTCCATTCGGTTAGCATAAGAGGGTGTAACTTAAATCAATGGAAGAGCCACTCCAGCCGTCATCCTTATTATTTCTAACAGGATGAAACTGCAATTATCTTGGACATCGGATGGTTGAAGTTATCCAATAACAGTGGATTAATTAATCTTTAAAAAATATATAACCAATATAACTCCTTGAAATTTGGCGAAAATTATTCCTTCCTCCAGAATGTACATAAAAGTAATACATTTTCGCTGTATTAAAATAGCTCTTGCCGTGCAAGGGTGAACTCATACATTTGGGGCAATTACTGTTGAATCATATCTCCTTATCCCAACCGGACGGACGAAAAATTGTACATATCAGTACCACCGTGTCAATAAAATGCTACACAGCTGATAATATATTTAAATGATATAAATGGGCTAGTGATCGATAGTGGGAAATGATCCTTAGATCTACAAAAAAAATAATAATAATTTCTCAGCCGTCTAAAAATACAACGTGAGGAGAAGTTTGCGGGAATTTCCCAGGGGGTGGCAGCAGGGGGTAGGACAAAATAGCCAACACTAACAGCAAACAGCAAATTCAAATGGCATCAACTTTGGGTGCTAGTCTGTTTCCAAGACTTAACGGTAGGAGGCGCTCTTACTCTATCGCACGGTTACACACAGACTTTACTAACGACTAGGCCTGGTCACGAATATTGTAAATCTAGAATAACCGTATGGGAAATTACATTATTGGTGCAGCGGGTTTAATCCCCTAACCCGGCGGATTTTGAAGCCAATATTTTTCTTAATTATCATGATATTACTTATAAGACCTTTTGAACAAAGGTATAAGAAATGATTTTTTATGTCATGGGACCGAGACTGCCAAAATGCCGTAGATGTTCCCCAAATTACCGTTTGGAAATCCCCAATCCACCAATCGAGCAGATCGGTGGTCCGAACCCCCCTACCCCCCCCCTGGTGGCAGCGTTCTTCGAAGTTTTCCGTGAGAGAGTGTTTTTGCACTGTTGCAGTGCGTCGTAGGCTTGCCAGTAAAATAAATTGAAAGAAAGCGAAATCCGGGCGAATCTTGCCTGGGCCTAAACTGGGTTTGCTTTATCAAGGTGACTGGAGCTGACGTGAAAGCTGGGCAGTCGATCGATCGTTTGGTAAAGGTCGAGCCATAAATCGGTTATGAATTCAAATCGGGTGTCCATGTACTTCACGTCCATGGTATTACACTAATTCTACAGTTTACAAACGCTATCAACCACTTAAATCGTGATGGTTTTCTTTGCCTTCGAAAACCACGAATCCAAAATGTGCAACTGTTTAAAGTAAATCCCAAACATAGTTTTGTGAATTATATTGCAGATGTCCAAAATTTTATATTAATGTACCTTGTCCTATAGCCGTGAACTTGGCCTTGGAATTGGAGACTGAATGCAACAGGTTTGTTTTGAAACTGATCCATTGAACTTTACATGGTGAACTTGAATCATATCCCGAGTCGATGCTGAGGCTTTTGCCAGCTTCCAGCTGAGTGATAATTATAAATTTCATACTGGGGTTGATTTCGAAAATCAAATCTTCATGCACATCTGCTGCAAAATTACTTTTTTTCCCCTGAAATACAAAAAAAATGACATGTACTGCCACAAATGGTGTGCCTTCATAATCCTGCATCATATTATTAAAGCATAACCTGCACCCGGAGCGATTTCACATGCATATGTATGCTCCGTGTGGCCAATCGGTGTTGATTAAAGCGGTCACAACCTCGGGGTGATCGAAGCTGATCACTT